>CM034147.1:680363372-680963372 GCA_019776745.2 Taxus chinensis
CCCAATGTGTGTGATTTTTGTGTCTACATTTGCCCCCACTTTATGTTGGTGATTGGAAATCTTGGTAACATAAAGTAGATAGAGATGTGTACCTCATAACCATGTAGATTGATGTAGAAAGAATGTGCCGAGGGACAAGACAAAGCATGGAGTGATAAAAGTGTGAAGCATGGATACTAAGGAGGAAAAAGTGCAAAAAGTGACAATGAAAATGAACCTAGGGAGGAAACACATATGTAAATGTTGTTGATGTCGATGGTGTTGTATGTGATGTTTGAATGATGTTGACTACCGCTTCCCATACGGATGGACCTACAAAAGAGAAGAACGAACAAGTAGTTAAATGCGTATGTATATGATCGAAATGTGTGTAAGGAAAGTATGTAAAATATGAAAATGTGAAAAAGGAACATGTGCACCTAATCCGTGATGAGAAAAGAGTGTAGAAAGGATTTTGAAGATGTTATAGATGAATGAGTTTTTGGGGCGATCTCACACCAGTTGCATCGACCATGAGTTTTTAGGGTGATCTCATGCCAAGTCATGGAAGAAGTGTAGGGAGAAAATTCTGGTGTTATCATCCAACCTTTAACCACTTCCCGTAAAGTAGAACACTAATGCAGATGTTGTGTAAAATTTGAACAATTCAATCCAACACAAAAGTGCTAAGGACTACATGCCCTGTAAAAGCCATTGTGTGGAGTTATGTAGACTGTGTTGAACTACCAAATGTTGTGTAACTACCCCTAGTTATAGGCATATAGGAAGGTCGTGCTTTGTTAAGGACCCAAGCCTGAATCTGAGCCCTAAAACTGAAGATCGTGTTGTATCGATATCGTTTTGTGTTGAACTATGACTGTATGACACTATATGGGGTGACTAATTCACCCAAATGATTCCCCCCTTCGTTTGGGGTGTATTCTATGTCATTGAAGAACTATGTGGCCCATAAGACAACCAATTGTTGTGTTGAAACTGTGCCCTGCAGGGGGAAGGGAATGTGGTTGGTAGAAACCAAGGCACACGTAAACAAAGTCATTGGGAGACAAGTGTTAGTACAAGAAAATAAAAACATGCATGTAGAAGATACAATGTATGCTAAGCAGACAATATGTAAGTGAAGACACAAAAAGATAATGTAAACAAGCAAGAAGACAATGTAGACCACGAAAAATGGGTTGTTAACATGAGACAACACTCGCAATGTCGCAATACAATCAAGGCCAAAAAATCCAAAAGTAGACAAGTGTGCACATAGGACACAAGGCAAAGCCCGCAAACTATGGCATATAATGACAAGCAAGAAAAAGCAATGTAACAGACAACCATGATGGCAACTAGACCTACAAAACAAATACTACACATGAAGCACCTGTTATCATGTTAGAAATATAAAAAGTATGTTAAAGCATGTAGAATTTGATAAAGTAGTGTGTTATGAAACATAATGAAACAATAACACCTAAAATGTATGAAAGTGGATGCCCCTAGAAGCTGTTTTGGGACTCATAATAGTTACTACGCCAAGCATCCATGTTGCATGTAATAGGTCTGTAGAATCTATCATCACAACTAGAAGGGAAGTGAAAGCACATGTGTGTATGATAAAGATAATGACATATAAGATATCTATCTAGCATGTGTAATAAAGTGTACATGTAAAAGCATAAGTAAGCAAGAGTAGATGCAACCAATATATGCAGTATGATGTGGATGAGATGTAATGAAATGTAGTGTGAATGATAGGAGCAATGTGGCCCCTGACTGGATGTGGATGTATGAGATGAGGTTCATTTATTTATGCCCCCTCAGTAGTCAAGAATGAACTATAAATGAGAGTGTGTTGTTGGGAAATGGTTTTAAATGTGTGTACTGGAAAGATATGACCGTCAAAGTGCAAAGTGTAAAATGTAAATGCGTGAGTGAGTGAGTGATTGAACATGCGAGTGTGATGAGATCTATTTGAGATGTAGATCCTCAATAGTTGAGTATGGACCGTGGAACTAGAGTGCGTCATAGGGTAATGATTGCAGTATGGAGGAGTAGATTTCAAAAGGATATGTTGAGAATGCATGGATTAAATGTTGCGGAGGAAGAGATGAATGCATGAAATGCATAGTGCATATAATGTAGTGTGTGGTGTGTGTGAGGTTCATGTATATAGGATTCCCTCAATTGTCAACTGAACCAAAGTACGAGAGTGCATCATTGGGAAATGATGATACTAGAGTGTGTCAATATGAGTGTGTCATGTGTGAAAGTGTAGATGTGAAGTTTTGAGAAAATAAGATGCTTGTTTGATGCTAAAGAGGGGGGATGAAATAAGTGTGATGCCCCCCTTAAGTGTGTAACAATGAGAGTGGTCAAGTAATGTCATTTAAGAGGTCATCATTGTCATGATCAAAACCGAACGGTGAAGCATCTGACACTTGATAAGTGATAGTGTTAGGTTAGTCAAGTAAGGAGCCACTGAGGCGTAACTTATACAAGTCATAACCTATTCTTCATTAGTGAAAGGAGGTAATGGGCATCCATGTGCATACCATCAAGTTGGATTTGGCGAATAACCAAGAAATTAGTCATTGCAAATGAAGATGCGGCTAAATAGTATGGGAAATGATATATCAGTATGATCAGGATCTAATGTGCCCCCAACGTAATAAAGCCAAGTTATCTAAGTGTAATTGGAGAAGCATAGGGATCACGTGCAATAAAGACTGTGAGATAAAAGACTCAAAGACCATAATCAGTGATAATGCAAACAAAACCATGATACATATGATGATCATAAGGTGGAGGAAAGATGTTGTCAACTGTAAAACCTAGCTGAGTCAACCCATCATGTGTGCATATAGTATCTGAGCGAGTGGGGTCGAATGGAATGTGTTCCCATTAAGAATCATTCATGAAAAATGTGCATGTAAATGGAGGTCGTACTAATGAAGATGAAACATAAGAAGGTGTAATGATGTCCGATGGTGGGACATGCCCCTGATAAAGAATCATAAGAGTAGTAATAGTAGGAGGAGGCGGTGATGCAAATGAGATTATATCTAGAATGAAAATAAAACCTTCAAGTGGTAGTAAATGATCCAGAGTATCCATGGGTTGTGGTTCATTGGTAGTATCAAAACATGGAGTAGGAATTGTAGTATTGGGATCACGGTCACAATATTTGAATGAGTCATGATCACTAGGAATGGTATACTCTATGCCATCATGTATAAATTTGACACAATGATGTATAGTAGAAGGAATTGCTGACATGGCATGAAGCCATGGTCGACCGAGTAAACAGTTATACGAAAATGGAAATTCACAACAAAGAAACTTTGTTAAGGTTTCTGGCACTACAATGATAGGCAAAGTAATGTGACCTACACATAGACGTATAGAACCATCATATGCATAAAGAGAAAGACATGATGGACAAAGATTAGCAGTAGAAAGACCAATATTTTCAAGGAATGACATAGGACAAAGATTGAGTTCAGATCTGATATTGATTAAAGTACGCTTGACACCCACATTGTAAATATGGATCATGATACACAATGGTGGATCATTGTCAAAAGTAGTAAGATGAGCATTAGGATTGGACAAGAAAGCAAACTGCTGAGAAAATGCATTGACAAATTTTTTAATCTAGATGCATATTAACAGGAATGCGAGTGGTAGCGAGGAGAGTTTTGATTTTATCTCTTAATTTAGTATTGATAAGAAGGAAGTCATTAATAGAGATACACATGATGAAGAGACCCTAAAAAGATAGGAGTAATGAAAGGATGGGGATCCAACGAGCCTTCAAATCGAGTTTGGGTTCACCAAAATGATTAAACTAAAATTTGAATCTTATGTCTAATCTGATTGTTATTGCAGTAGTAAATGAATTTACAATTAATTACATAAATAAAGTCAAACAAGCTAAGCAAGAAAGTATGAAACCCTAAGTGCAAAGAAAAATTAAGATGACTAAATTGCTTCACAATTAATCCTAGACTGTTCCAAATTGTTGACCGAATGAACAGAGAGGGAGAAATGTCACATACAGCCTCAAAAAAGTGTGTGAGATGACAATTTGCCTAGACTAGGGCGCCTAGAGAGGGACAGGGGCGCCTGTGGGCACCTTAGGCCTATTTCTGGGCACTTGTGTCCGCCGAAATGCTCAAAAAACATCCCCTAAGTGGTCGTTATTTGTTCATTATTGTTCACCTTTTGTCCCTATGAGGTCGCACAATGATCGCCAAAGTCGTCAAAGACCTGTACTGAAATAATGACCTACAAAACCCTCAAATAGACATCAAATCCTAAAAAATAAAGCTGCAGAATGACGGGTCAGGCTGACCTCAGCTATCAGAATGGTGATCTTACAACTGAGTGTTGTACTAAATCTCAGACCTAATGTATTTCTATGTGTGTGTGTGTGCGAAATCTTGCCCTAGGTGGCTCTTGTGTGTGTCGCACTTGATAGCGAGCAAGTAAGCTAGATATAAAGAAATGTAATAGATGTGTGCATGGAATAGAATGAACTTTCCTCCTATGAAGTGTATGCAGAATAACTAACCCTTGTGTCCCTTGGATGGTGCTAGATGAATGTAATGGAGCTCTTAGATGTTTGATGGGTGTAACCTTAGGTGGCAATAGTTAATGCTTAGTGCTTGGTCCTTTATTATGATCACATAACTTTATATTTATATGATTCCTTTGCTTGAATTTCATAGTTAACCCCGAAAAGGCCGACTACCAAAAAGATAAGATGCTCAAATGGTTATAAAGGACCCAAAATATGTGAATATAGTATAAAGGGGTCAAGGGTTCTCAGAGGGGACGAGGGCACCTGACGTTGGTGTTCTAACTAGGCGTTGGTGTCCAAGATGATAAATGTTGAAGTATAAAGAGACAAATTGAGCAAGTAAGGGTGTAAGACCAAAAGTGGCAATAGAAAACAAAGAAAGGTGGCTAAAGACATGGGTTGATTAGTAATTTTCTTACTTAGGAATCATATGAATAATAATATGTAATCATGACTAAATAGATACCCAAAGTGTGTGATTTTGTGTCTATAGTTATTTGTCTCTGGACACCAACACCCAGGACTAAACACTAGCACCCAGGCACTCTTGTTCATCCTGGGCACCCATGTCCTATTTGTTCTTGTTAACATTTTTTTACATTTTTGGTCGGCCTTTTTGGTTTTATTACTCATATCCCAAGGTCCTAATCAACATATGTCAGGTCACTAGTGTCGAAATTCAAGCAAGAGATCCCTATATAAACACAACATACATACCATTATAATGGAGGGAAATTTTATCAAGGGATATCTATCTACATATCAAAAGGACTACATCTTGGGATTATTACTCTGCATACACACTGCATAGGAAGGGGAAGTTCATTTTTCCATCCACACATTTACATTCTATCTAGCTACCACCCGCTATCTTGGCATCACCGGTGCATGAGGGAAACCTAGGAGAACTATTACACACACAAGCACATAAAACTACATGGGTTCTGAGATGTAGTGCAACACTTGGTTGTAAGTTCACTTTGTTGAAAGTCTGAGGATAGTCTGACCCCTCATTTTGCATCTTTATTTTTTAATATTTTGATGTGGTTTGAGGGTTTTGGAGGATTATTTGTGTTATAGGTTGCAGGTGAACAATTGGTGATCTAATGAAGCATACAGGTGATCAAAGGAGAAAAGTAGCGAAACCCTAGTGACCTTGAAGAAACTCAAGTTTCACAACTTTCTGAGCAAACTCACAAGCACCCAAAAGAGGTCTCAGGCACCCCAAACGCTCCTCCCCTCTGTCCAGGAGCTCCAATCTTGGAATTCTTGACATTCTAAATTACATTGAGCATAGTCCAACATGTTACTCTAAGCTTCTATTTCATTAGTTCTTCCTTCAGATATACTTCGGGATAAGCAAAAATCAAGATAAGTACCCTAACTCTCTCATTTACTTTCATAATTACATCTATAAAATTTCTTAGCACTTGTATCTTCATTGTATATCATTGTAGCAATTTCTAAATCATATTTTAATAAAATATATTCATATTTTATTGAATCATTTTGGTGAACCCGTATTTTAGAACTCCTTTCCCTAGGATCCATAAAACCCTAATGGATAAGAGTAGATCTTCCTTTTTCTTAGGAAAGCCATGCATCATGAGAGTGTTAATCCTATTTATGATGAGGCTGAGGCTGAACTTAGCACTCTTTATCGGTACTCCTCAATTTGATGATAATATTCAAAGACAACTTTTGGCTAATGAATGCAACATTCCTACTAGCTTCACTCATTCTTCTTGCAACATTGTTTCTCTAGAGTTTAAAGCTTTTCTAGTTGTACTCCTTGTTATTCCATAGGCACTAGGACTACTCCACCTTCTTCTCTTTCTGCTAAAACTCTTGATGATGTTATTATTGATTATATGCTTGGTCTTGCTTGTGATAGTGTAGATAAAAATCATGATGAAAATGTAAATGTAAATGATGTTATTTCTAATACTAGTCAGGATGAATGTAAAGTTATATCTCATGCTTCTGTTATTTCTGAACTATGCTTCTAATGATTGTCAAGATACATCTCATGATAGTTCTTCTCCTACTTTTCTATATGTTGATGATTCACGCTTGATGAAATACTTGCATGTGAAACTCTATATTGATGATGATTATATTTCTGATCATGACCATGTTAGTGAGGATGTAGTGTCTCTTAAGACTACTTGAATGTGAATTTTCTACTCCACTTTCATCTACTTTATGAGGTTGTATCTAATAGCATGCATGATGATTCTCCTCCTTTATTGTTTCATCTCCTATCATTTCTTCTGATATTACCCTAATGTTTCTATCGATATTCCATCTTCTTATCCTCCTATTATTCATACCTTCTTCTTTTTCTTTGGTTATCATTCATCCTGATGTTCCTCTCGATGTTTCATGTTCATCTCTGCCTATTTCTTTTTTTCTTCTAGAAGCTATTCATATTGCTTCTTCTATTCCTCCTAGTATATCCGCCTATTACTTCTTCACCTACATCTAGTGTGCCTATAGCCATCTTCTTCTTCTCATGTTCCCATGATCACTCATAATGGAAAATTGCAAACCTCTCAATGTGCCTCTCACATCTCCTATGATTCCTTCACATGACATTTTATCACTCATGCATGTTGTTGGACAATTACAATCTCAGGTCCAATCTCTCACTCTTGAAAGCAAAGCCTACTATGCGTCTATTGATAATAATTCTCTTCATGGAAATCCCATTCCAAAAAAATTTACAATTCAACATTTCCTAAGGATTTCATTATGCCAACATTTTCATGCTTTGATGGCATTGACAATCCATATCTACATCTTAAGCATTATCATTTAGCTATGGCTTCCTATTTGAATGATCAATTATTGCTAAAAGCTTTTTATCATAGTCTAGTTGGTGAAGCTCTTCAATGGTACACTCATCTACCTTTTGGATCTATCAGTACATATTATGATAATGGAAGATGTTTTTCTTAGATGCTTTATGCTTAAAAATGGTCCTAGAGTCACACATGATCGCCTACCTGGCTTGCATCAAGGAAAGAAAGAACCCATTCTTGATTACATTCTATGCTTCAATTCTTGCATGCATCAGCTAGTGTTTCAACCTATTGATCTAGAAAATCAATTTATATTTTGTCATGGCTTGATTCTTTCTTTAAAATAATGCTTACAATATGACACATGTGAATCATTTACACTCTTATGCTATAAGGTCATTGATCTAGAACAAGGATTTAATTGCTACACATGTTATAGATCCTCCTTCTACTTCTACTACTACATCATCTTCTACTTCTTCACCTCTTCCATCTGTTAAGCGTCCTCCAAGGTCTCCATCTCCTCCACCTCACAAGCATGTTCCATCTCCTCCACCGCATAAGTGTCCTCCATCTCCTGCCACCACGTCGCTATCCACCTAAGTCTTCTCCATCTCCTACTCAAGAGCCATTACATTTCTCACATTCTGCTAAGCCTCATGATGTGCTGTGTGCTTTTCTTGATAAGTGCTTAATTCTCTTTCCTTCTAATCAACATCATCCTCAGCATCACTTGCATCACCAGTGTGATCATCCTTATTACAATTATCATTGCATCAATGGCCATCGTGACAATGACTGTTATGCCCTTCATGAAAAATTACAACAATTAGAAGGACAAGGGTGTCATTGTTTTTGACTCTCACTCTCATGAGCGGTCTGTTTCTCCAATTCCACAAGCATGCTACTGCTTCAGTTCACTTATCTCCTTCTCCTACTTCTAAGGTAGTTATTCATCCACCACCTAAGGTCATTATTCATGCACAACCTCTACCTCACTCATCCACTGTTGCACCATCTCATCCACCATGCAGTGCTCCTACTTCACATTGGCTTCCTAAGCCATCAACATCTGTGCTTCCCACCATTACATCTCCCATCATTGGCACCATCTCATTTGACATTCAGTTTGGCTCATACACTCATGTTGCTTCCACTTCACATGCTTCCACCACTCCATGCCCGCTTAATCTTTGGTAGGTGACTTTTCTCACCTCACCACCCAATGACGCACTCATGTTCTTATGGTTCTTACATGACTATTGAGGGATCTATTACAATAAGAACCCCACTTCATCTTTACACTACACGCTTCATTGATCTATCTATCTAGCGTACACTATCACACCATTTCCTGATGACACACTCTTTGTTCTATGGTTCATTCTTGATTGTTGAGGGGTCTTATATAAATGAACCTCATCTTCTTACACATACACTAGGGGGCATCATTATTCTTCCCCCCCTCTTCATCATACTAACACACGATTACATACACTTTTACAATCATTTCATCATCATGATTTTTCACATCATTCATCTTATACATACATTTATTTATCTATCACTACTTATACATACACCATTTACAACTTATCTCATTATTATTCAACATCATCCACCATCTAATCAATATCATCATTTACACAATGCAAATCAAACAAACACATATGAACAACAATCATCACATCACATATCAATAAAACATCAACACAACACAATAATACCAATCATATCTTGTACTATATATATAAAAAATCATGATGTATCACAAAAATAAAATCAATCACTGGGGGAAAGCCCCCACATACATATACATCATATCTCATCATCACTATCACTATATACAACTACAGGAGATCTAGAACTAGAAGCTTCACCACTCAATCTACGCCATTGGTTGCAGCCCCTATATCTCTCACCTTCCTCCACAATAATGCCACCTCTACTGACTACTCTATGAATCAACCTTGTAGCTCTACATACTTCACAAACACATCCTGTGCTAGGGCTCCTCCCTACAACCTCCCTAGCTCGTTTAGTCTCCACTCTGTGCCTCATCTCGCTCACTCAAAAAATATGGTACATGTGGCTTGCCGCTATTGCCACTGGCTCAAACAAATGGGCATGCTCACCTGCAATAACATCTACTCACTCTAACATCCCACCTCCCATGAGCACATCTAGTAGGTACATTTGTGTCAATGTGTGGATCAATGAGTCAACAATCAAGGACCAATAAGCATCACCTGTAACCATCCAATACAACATTAGTTACTACTAATGATTAAATACCACAACAACTAAGTAACAAATCAACAACTATCAACAAACAAATACTCACGCTCTGCTATCATTGCTCTACTATACCATCACCATTGGGGGCAGGTGCCTGCCCCTCCACTAGCTCCTCCAACTGGTGGTGCTCCCACATGCATCCACAACAATATGGAAACAATAACACCCATCGGTGTACTTACCCACCATGCACTATATGCCTCAGTACATCCTGCATCATCTACCTGTATCGGCCTCTATGGCCGCATCCATCTCATCTGCACCTGGGGGCACTAGTTGTGCTCCTATAGGTCCTGGTCTCACTCCTGGCCTCCTCAGTGCTCTAGTCACTCACACCCATACATATGGCTCTGGGGCACATCCTGAGCCATACCAAACTATCATGACACACGCTCTACCTGGAATAGCTCAACCACCCTGGAAATCTGTCCTCTAACCACATAGTACATCGAATACATCGTAGCTCTACTCCATCCTCAAGCCATCCACCATAGTCTTGATATGGCCTCCATATAATGGCCCCTGGCCCCATGTGATCAAGCATCGATCTATAAGTATTGGTGTCCATCCTCCTGCTCTGGGAACACCTACCCATCTCACAGAAAATATATCTGGCCTCACCCACTCCGCACGTGGCCCACCAAGTGGCCTCAATATCACAATATGCTCATAAGCCCATACATGTAGTAATGTGGTGGCTCCAAGCCCACCTCCATGGTCCTCCTGTGTAAACCTGTATAGATCTTTATACAAATGTGCCAATACACATCATGCCCATGCATATCTCATCCATCCTCCTCTATACACCAACAAATATCATGCATCTTATACAAGATGCCTACACCACCACCCTCCACTACCACTGATGAAGCAATAACCACTGCAATGAACTTCACAATCACAAAACACCTGATCTCAGTATGACATCCAAGCTAATATGGGTCTCTTTATGTACCCATGTCCCTATAAAATACACCTAGCTAGCTCTCATCTACCTCTAAGCATCCTCTATGGCCATCACCTATACTCTCTCACCCACAACTAGCAATCACAATATGTGATATACATCCTCCAGGGTCACAGTCATCTCCCTAGTAGGTAACCAAAAAGTACAAGTGTCTACACACCATCTCTCACACAATGCAGTGATCATCAACATATTATGGGGTACCTCCCCAATCTAGCTATGTGTCGCAGGCCTGACATGGTCTAGTATATCCCACTCTACATCATGATAGGCCTAATCCCAACAATTACTCAAGTATCGACCTCCACGGAACTCTCTTGAATGGATATCCCTCTACACAACACAAAACACCAACAAAATGCAATGTTAGCACTCATATAAATAAAAACAACTACTACTAACATCAAAAGGCATCAATTTTCACATTCATCATGTTCTGGGGTCAAAACAGCCTCCTGGGTCGCTAGCACCTAGAGCAGGATGCGGGCACCCAAGGAGCAGGTCACCAGTGCCTAGATCTGGGTGTTGGCATCCCAAAGGATGTTAGTGCCTTGACCGCTCTTACCCAGGTCAAAAACACCTAGAAATTCAAAAACTCAAATTTTCACAAAAATTCACAAAAATGAGCTCATTTCTAAAAATTTTCAAAAATAATCATACTTCAACTCAACTAGCTGTCATGTGTGATGCCACAGCCACCACCACCATCTCGAATCAGCTCAATCTTTCTGCTCTAATTTGTGGCATTGTCACAAGCTCAGAGCTCAAAATCACACTCACTCAAGGTTCAAATGAAGTTACTATTCACCTTTTACTATTACTATTTATAGAAAGTTTCAATTTCTCACTTGACTATAGTTACTATTTGTACATATTCTTCCAACTAATACACACCACACATTTTTACTCATATCTTGAGCTTCACTACTCCGTTTTCTCCCCATCTATGTGCCATTGGTTTAGAATTTTCTCATCTATTATCGTATTAACACATTCTACAATGCTATATTCTCATCTAGCACATTTTTAACTCGATATACACACACTTTTGTGACATCTACTACACTTCATTTTACTCACTGTTATACATCATTGCACATCTACTTTCGGCTCAACATTCATTCTTATTATCACTCCCCCTTTCACTGAAAGGGGGGCATACAATCAGGATCACTCTATGATCCCCCTCACACTGCTACATGATCATTTCAAGTCTCCAATTCATCATTATCAAAAAAATTCTCATACAACATGCGACATTTCATACCACTTTCTAGCAATTCCCCCTAATGACCTAATCTGGGGGAAACAAGTGAAAAATATCTCCATGAGTAATCTATCATATACACATTCAATCTCAATACAATTTTCTACTACTCAAATCAAATCAATCAATCGACACAACACAACGTATTTTACTACTCCCAGATGACCTAACTTGGGAGTTACATCACTACTTTCCTAGATGACCTAACATGGGAAGTCATTTTACATTTTATATCACTTCTAGATGACCTAACATGGAAGCCATACACATCACATCACGGCGACACCCTTGGAGTGGGGGAAATGAGACGTCATTTCCTTTCCTATACTACTCCTATATGGGTTATTCTCGTTGGATCGAAATGAACAAAATTTGGTCTTTTTCCGTCTCTAGCAGCTAGACCTTTTGAGGATGTAGTCATAGTTAGAGGGTAAAACTAGACCTCTCTCCCTAACACTCTTCCTCTAGTGGCAGGAAACCCAAATCCTCAGTTTTTCACACATACAAAATTGGGTTGGGAACTGATCACTCCCTACCCCATCAAATCTCCATCAACAACAATTTCAAAATCTCCAAATTCTCCAAATCAAATCATCAATTTCACCAAGTTGCTCCTCACAATGGTTTTCCGTCTCTATTTATGCCACATGGATTGACATGTTGATCCATGGTTCACCATGCTATATGTTCTTATTTTGTGTGTACTTCTACAACAAGGCTTCTCCAGACTTCTCATAGGTATGTTCCTTACTTCCTTTACACTACTTGAATTTCATTCAAATAACATAAAGGAGGGGGAAAATGTAGACACAAAATCATGCACATACTACTATTTTACTATACCACCAAGTATGTTGTTTTATATATGGATCTTGTGTAAGAAAAGTATTCACTAGTGACACATTGTCTAGTCCATCTTCTTGCTTTGAGTGTCTCTATTATTTTTATCTCTCACCTCTCTCACTTCTACACCATTTTTAGTCAGGTCACAGGGATCCCTGTTTGTCAGTCTTCACACATTTATTGTCAGTTGTCTCTGGACACCAGCACCCTAGGACTAGACACTAGCGCCCAGGCGCTCTGTCCATCTTGGGCACCCATGTCCTCTTTGTTCTTGTTCACATTTTTGACATTTGTGGTCAGCATTTTCAGTTTTCTTACTCCTATCTGAGGTCCTAGTCGGCATGTCATGTCACTAGTGTCAAAATTCAAGCAAGAGATCCCTATATAAACACAACATACATACCATTATAATGGCAGGAAATTTCTATCAAGGGCTATCTATCTACATATCAAAGGGACTACATATTGGGCTTATTACTCTACATACACACTACATAGGAAGGGAAGTTCATTTTTCCATCCACACATTTACATTCTATCTAGCTACCACCTGCTATCTTGGCATCACCAGTGTGAGGGAAACCTAGGAGCACTATTACACACAAGCACATAGAACTACATTGGGTCTGAGATGTAGTGTAGCACTCGGTCATAAGTTCACTTTGTTGACAGCCGAGGAAAGTCTGACCCCTCATTTTGCATCTTTATTTTTTAGGATTTGATGTAGTTTGAGGGTTTTACAGGAGATTATTTGTGTTGTAGATTTATAGGTACCTGGTGATCCAAGTGTGACATACAATGATCATCGATGAATAAGTGTGAAACCCTAGTGACACTGAGGAAATTAGGTTCCAACCTTTTTGGTAGACTCCATCACACCCCATAGGAGAGGAACCCTAGGCGCCCTCGCCCTTACCCAGGTGCCCATGTCTAGGCCATTTTACAAGTTCTAGATTTTTATCAAGCATTTTCAGTTCCCTACCCAAGCTTGTTCATCAACTTGTTCTAGTTCAATATACTTCGGGATAAGTGAAATCAAGATAAGTTCCCTACCTCTCTCATTTTCTTTCATAGTTACATCTATAAAATTTCTTAGCACTTGTATCTTATTGTATATCATTGTAGCATTTTCTAAACTCATATTTTAATAAAATAATGAAAATGTTGAAATGTTGATAAATCTGAGAATTTTCCCCTAGGTAAAACCGTATAGTAGGGTCAGAAACGTATGTATAGTCTTGACTAGATTGTATAGTCTCGACCCTCTGTAGATTTTTTTGATTTTATGTGTTTGATCCTGATTTTGAAGCACTTTTGTCTATCCATGTATATGTTTATGCGCAAAAATATTCATATATCTATCATAAATGTAGAATAAAGCCTCAAATGATTGCCCCCACTTTTGAGACGTGTGTGATGGAGAATTTGATCATGCAACTCAAGAGGAAAGATGTATACCCATAGTTGAGATACTAAGAACCTGTAAATAACCTATAAAGAGTTGATGTGGTAACCACCAAGAATAAACTGCACCTGTAAGAAGGGATGCACATGCTAGAAACCAAGACACAAAACAATAACAACAAGATCAAGAAACATGATAACAAAAATAGTGTTAATGCAACGAAACATTAGTAACAACACTAGAAGATAGTTTGTTAGGATAAAAATAACACATTCAATGTAAAAATAAGTGCCAAACATGTCAAGCAATGTCACACAAAAGGGAAAAAATGTCTACAAATATGGGACACCCACAGTGTCACAAGACAATCAAGGTTCGTGATCCTATAAACAAGAGATACCTAACCACACACAAGGCATTACACCACAAACATGTGAAATGAATGGTGTCGTAAGAGAATCAAGGCCCTTAGGCCATAATCCGAGTAGGAAGAAATCATACACACACACACACACACAACTAGAAATCATGGATGAAAAATAATCAAAGCAAGATGTGATGTAAAACATATGACATATGATATATGAAAGAACTAGCAATAACTATAAGTGGTGCACAAGACACATGTGTTAGTCATGTTAATCCAAAAGATTAAACATACATAAGATATGTGTGTGTGTGTAATCAAGTGTAATGAGGAAAGAAAATGAACTATAGTGGAAATATAACACCTGGATGTAGTATGTAAAAGGAAGATGCCCCAAAGGTTAACAGTTTAGGTAAAGGGTAGGCCAATGCTTATCATTGTGTACCACTCTGTGTATGTCATGCATCATGCTCAATATACCATGTGAACACATGTGTGCAAAGAAGAAATGTTATTTATCAAACCAAAGGAGTAAATAACTTGTATTATGTAAAGTGCAAACAATGTGTGCTATCAAAACAGGTCCTAATTTTGCATTTTTTGCCAATATTTTAATGTTTTGTGTTTTTGTGTTTTAGGCCCTCCATGAGGGCATATTTGATATGCTTGAAATTTCCTTTTAAGGCAACTTCAATGTTAGTGTTTTCTGATTATTTTTTAGAACCAAGTCACCAACCTAAAATTCACATGTGTGAACTCATTTATTATAAGTGTGTTTGATTCAATTTTGGTACATGTGAAGATGTTCCAAAGTGTGAATGTGTTTGGAGTCAAGGAATTCTAATTCATGTAAGCATTTTTCATGATAATAATTGTATTTAATGATATACTTGAGGAAGATGCAAAGTGTGGAAGGAATTTCTAACTCCAATGGCAGAACAACTTGTGTCCCATAAATTGCTGAGAATGGTTTAACGTTAATAGGTGTGCGAGTCTTAGTGTGATATGCCCAAACAATGTATATAATTTGATTATGTCATTTGGTACCATGTTTATCGATGATTTTTCTTAAAATCTTGACAAATGTTTTGTTAGTAGCTTCAACTTGACAGTTTCTCCAAGATGGTGAGGTGTAGAAAAAGTATGTTTGATTTTAAACTTAGCACAAAAAAATTTAACATTGCGGTTTTCAAAAGAGGAACCATTATTAGTGACGATGACAAAGGGGATACTGAAATGAGTGATAATATGTGTCAATAAAAAAGCTACAAATGTCATCACCAATGATAGTTTCTAAAGGTATCTCCTTAACCCACTTAGTGAAGTACTCAGTGATAATAATGATAAATGTTTTTCCCTATGCAGAATCATGGTTGACCTTGCCAATATAATCAAAGCCCTAGATAGAGAAAGGCCATGGAGGGACAATGTGTTACAAGGCGCGAGATGGGTCATGATTAAGATTATTATGTTACTGACAATGATTACATTATTTATCATATTCGTGACAATCTTGTTCTATAGTTGGCCAATAATAACCTTGTCGGAGTAACTTTTGAGACATTGATTTACCACTGATGTGAAAATTGCACTCGTTATCGTGTAATCGAGACAAAGTTATTTGAGAATCATCAATACCTAAACAACGCAAAATACGGCCATTAAAGGATTGCTTAAACAAGGAAACCTACAATAACGACATAATGAACAATCTCGTGTCATATGCAATGACTCTCTTGTGGAGAAACACACTCAGGTAATTGGTGTTTATATAGGTAGTTATAAATATGAGTAAACCATTCAGGATGATCTGCATTATGTGTAATAGCTAGAGTGTTAAGTGTTTCAAGTGCGTCAATATTGATAAATGCCCCATGCATTACCGAATAGTAAATGTGGCATATTCATTGGTGATATCTAAGGAGATGAGTGAGGTGGCACTAACCATAACATCAACATGTTGATTATCTTTATGAGGGATATTAACATTGGTGTAAGAGATAAAGGTAGATAGAAAGAATTTGACCAGAGTGTTGTAAGGGATGATACATTCTTCTTTGGTGTTATATACATCTTGCATTGATGAATGATGAGTTGTGAATCCCTAAAAAAATGGATATGTTGAATGTCCAAATTTCTAGTCATATAAAGTCCAAGGATAAGTGCTTCTGATTAACTAAAATTAACTAAACTAGGAGAAGTATAATGATAGTTAACTTAATATGGGAGGACATAAATGCTGTAAATAAATGCACTAAAATAATATAAAGTAATTAAATAATTAAACAAATGGAAATGAAACCCTAATGTGGAAGGATAAAGTGAGGAAGGAACTCAGCTAATTATAGATGACTATTGCAGAGTGTCGCAGGTTTGACTGGAAATTCTAGAAGTAGGAACGACTGCATAGAGTCTTGAAAAGGGTGGATCTGGAAGATCTAAGTAGATTGGAGTGCCTAGGAGGGTATTGGGGCACGGGGTGCCTTGGTCTCTGAAAAGGCTCGGAACTCGATTCTTTCAAAGTCAGAAGATGACTTGTGACCTTCGATGTCTGTCACACTAGATTTTTTGAATTGCACCGAATGTACCAAATGAAGCAAGATGATGTTGAAGACCTACAAAAGACAAAAGAAGTATCAAATCCCTAAAAATAAAAGATGCAAGTGAATGGGTCAAACTGACCTCAGTTTCCACAATAATGGGCTTACTAAACTGAGCGTTTCACTACATTTCAGACCCAAATGTAGATTTGGTGTGTGGGTGCATGTCGTGCCCTAGGTGCTCTTGTGCCAGTGCACTTTTTAAAGTAGTGAGCAATAACTAAATGTAGAAAATGTAATAGCATGTGTGCATGGAATAAAATATAATCCCTCCCCCTATGAAGTGTGTGTCGATGTAGATCTCCTAGCCTTGATGCATGGAACTATGTGGATGCAAGTGATGCAATGGATACAACTTTAGATGGAGTGATAGTAGTAAGTGATGTTAGGATCCTCATTATGGTCTCATAACTTTATATTTATAGGGTTCTCTTGGTCCAATTTCATAATTAACCCTAACATGGCCAACTAGGAAAAAGATAAGGATGGAAAATCGCTAGAAAGAGCCCAAAAAGTGGCAGGAAAGTAGAAACATGGTTAGGGCTCTCTAGTACAGGTTTGAGCACCCCAATTTAGGGTAAAATGATGGGAAAGTGCTGAAACAAACTGGGCATGTTTATAAAAATGTGCGGGAATCATGAAATAAAATGTAAAATAAGATGGCCAAATAGATGGGATTAATTAGTAGTTTCTTCACTCAAGAACCTTTTAAATAGTAGTATGAGACCAAGCTAAATAATGCCTAAAATGCATGATTTTGTGACTACAACTTCATATTCTGTGATGTTGTTGGTGCATGAGAAACCCAATCGGTATGCAAAGAAGATAGTTTCGCGCGTGATGATGAAAACAATACCAGCCCCCGCCCCCGTGGCACATTGGGAGCTATCAAAATATAGGGTCCAAAGCTCAGCGTTAATATTGTAAGTGGTAAAATCGTCAATAAATTTTACATTAATTGATGAGGGATTGAAGAGTGGTGCTTTGGCTAACCATTCAGCTATGACCTATCCTTTGATAGACTTTTGAGAGATGAACTTAAGGTCAAATTTAGTTAATAAAATTACCCATCATGTTAGGCACCCTAAAATGTGTGTGTGAGATAGAAAATAACACAGGGGGTCTACATTGGGAAGGACATGCACCTAAGCGTTAATCATGTACTGCAGTAACTTATCAGTGATAAAGACTAGGGTAAGGCATAACTTTTCGATCGGAGTATAATTAATCTCATAAGGAAACAAAGTGTGGATATATAATAGATGGCGTGTTCATGATTGTTATCATCATATTGGGAAATCAAGGCACCAAAAGCATGCTCTGTAGTGGAAATACATAACAATAGCGGTTTACCTGATATAGGTGGTATGAGGACTAGTGGGTTTAATAAATAACATATGATATCCTCAAATTATTTTTGACATTTTTGATCCCTATTAAACATAGTGTCCTTCTTTAATAAACACATGAAGGGTTGAGTTTTGTCAGCCACTTGTGCCACAAAACAACGAATAACTTGGATATTTCCTTGAAGAGACCATAATTGCTTTAAGTTTAAAGGAGAAGGCATATCGATAATAACTTGGATTTTCTTAGGGTCAATCTCAACACTGCGGTGAGAAATGATATCTCCTAGAAGCTTACCAGAAGTGACACCAAAAACACACTTATGTGGATATAGTCGAACATTGTATTGGAGTAACCACTCAAATATTAGTCAGAGGTTATGTGTGTGATTTTAACGTGTATTATATTTAGCAAACAAGTCATCAAACATAGTCTTCAATAATTTTGTGGATGTAGTCACGAAAGATATGTGTCATAGCTCGCTGGTATGTGGCACCAACATTTTAAGACCAAAATGCCTAACACTGTAATAAAAGGTGCCCCAAGGGTGGTAAAATAAGTTTTTTCTTGGTCTTCACGATTGATGTTTATTTAATTATATCTCGCAAAACCATCCATGAATGAAATCCTGTCATATCTAACAGATGGATTTCAATATATGATACTGCAACTCTTTATTTGTAAATCCTTCTGTAAGGTTATTCTGGCGAATTCCTTCCAACTTATTAAATGTGATTTACTATTATCATATGATATATTTACATCTTAGAACAATATTCTCATTCCTTTCAGCTACATGTGATAATATCTAAGATATGAGCTAAAGTAACCAAAAAATTCCTACATTCAAAGGAAAACAAAGACTTTGGTGGTGAATACTGGGTTGGAGGGGAAAAATAGTCATTTGAATCAAATGTCATCTCAAAATATATTATGTCATAAAAGCATGAACTAACATCTCAATTGCATTGTATTAGATCTAACATTAAACTCTACAACCACATGAGGAAAAGTGGCATCTTCTATGGACTATGTGGCGCGTTTAGGTCTTTGAGGTGATTCAACAAATAAATGCTAACTAACAGGAGGGGGTGGAAACAATCTATGACAATTATAATTGAAAATGATTTCTAGTGGCGTGATGTAGGGTAACATGGATTTGGAGACCTTCTATGACATAAAATGACCTATACATATGTGAGCAATGTTTAGAGGTGACAACAGGAGGATAGTGCAGTGTGACATGGAAAGTGCTAAGATAAAAGAAATTGTATGTGACAACGGGCATGTCTTGTTAGTGTTTGTAATTTGTATACACTATAGTATGATTTCAAGATGCACTTGTAATCTTATTTATTATTTAACTTGTGGATAATTCACTCATTTGTGTACATTTATCCACATATATTAATAAATAATATTATCAATCAATTTATTGACTTGATTGACTTCCATTATTAATACTATTTTCCAATACTTGTTGTATAAAAAACTACTCTCCAAACCCTAACCCTAGCCTCCAAGTTTTTATTTATAAGAGCATAGAGATATTGTGTGGCAATTCATCATAGAAGAGAGATTCATTGTAATACTCCTATGAGAAGGGTCATTGGTCATCCCTCACATCTGAATTTAATGTATTAGTAGTAACTTTATCTTGACCATATCTGTGTATATATTGTTTTAATGTGTTACAAGTATGCATATGCAATTTTGAGTCATAGTTTTGATGTTATTGTATCAATCATGGAACCTATTGATGATTTGTATATGATATTTTTAAAGTTTCACTTCATTGCATTGCCGATTTTTCATATTTGGAAATGATTTCCTCTTTAGTTTTGTGATTTTTTTTGTCAAAGTTGCATCAAAGGAACTTTGTTGGTTTACCACCCTCAAAACTCTCCATTCATGGAGAGTTTTCAGCAATTTCATTACATCTGGAACATTTGAAAAATGTAGTTTTGACATTTGTTTCATAAAAACATATCTACAATGCTCATTTAATAGAGGTTTAAAAATAAGTTAATTATAACCCTTTTGCATGTCTTTTTTGCTAAATTTAGCTTTTTAAAAAAATTGTAAATTCGATTTTTTTCCTAATTTTTTTATTTTAAACAATGCAAAAACAAAAAACTTTTAAAAATACACTATAAATAAAAGCATGCAAATTCTAAAGTACTTTCTTATATTTAGAAAGCATTTTATTTTAAAATAATTTGTGAAACCCATTTTTTATAGTTTTGGAGTTGTAGTACAAAAATCATTACAAAGTTTTGAACATGTTTTTGCATTTTAGACAACTTTTTGTAAACGACACCTCAAAATTTTTAGATTGTTAATATTTGCAGGGACAAATTCATGTGGCCATTGCATTAAATATGAGTCCAAAACTAAGTTCTAAAACTTAGATATAATTGATATTATAAGTTATAAATAACTCTTTACAAATTTATAAACATTTAATTTAACTAATTATGATTAAAGAGTGAAACTGTTCAACCAAAATGTCACAACTAAATCACCCACCCTTTAAATAAGGGTGATCTCTTATTTGAGATTGATGAGCAAGAAATTAGCTAGTTGTCATTCATTTTGGATGCAATTGTATGAAGAAGTTTGGACGGGGATCGTTATGTTGGTATGCCTATACATTGTGAGGTGTCTTTGTGTTCCTCATTTATTATTAATAAAATTTGGAAGTGCATTCTATAGTGGGGTTTTTTTTATCGATAACCAGGTTTTTCCCACGCAAATCTTGTGTGCATATCCATTGGCATTTACTTTCTGAATTTTATTACAATTATGCAATTTGTTAAATTAGTGCATAACTAAAAACCTATCATTAGAACTATGCATCTAATATCCTAAACATTTTAATTTATTATCAAGCACATTTGAGTTATGACATGGTATCGGAGCGTTGTAGACCTTTGAGTTGTGTTCATGTTTAAATTTTGGAATTGAAAATATATAGGAAAATACAAATTAAAAGAGAGAAAATGACTACCCTTGTTCATTATAAGTGAGCCTTGATTTGATGCAGTAAATTAAAATAGAAATTCAAAAGCTACATGATTGAAACAAAATCATGAAACAATTTAAGTGTATATATATATTATAAAATTAAATTGCACATTTTCTTTTGTAGGAAAACCCTAGAACTACCTTCATATAAGGGTTTTTCTATGTATAAAATTACTTTCATTTTTCTGAGATATTTATAAATTTTATATATACAAAATATCAAAACAAATTTTCTAATTTCCTTAAAAATATAAAACGTAACAAAATTCTCTTTATGCTCTCTTGGAATAGGTGGCGCACCCACAAAGTTATTTATCGATGGCGTGTACATTGCTCATCCAACACACAAAGCTCATCCCCTCCATTATTGGTGGCAATTTTGACACATTACTGTACATGACACCATTCCTATCGTGTACGAGCTTGTGTATCTTGGCTCTCTCAAAGTGGCTCGACTATGGCAAAAACGATTGAAATGAGTTTGACCTCTCCTTAAACCAATGATCAACATTTTCATTCTTAAACAACACCTTACAAACATTTCAAATTGTGGACATTCTATTCTCAAGGTCACCTTAAGAGATCCTTGATCATTCAAGTACAAATTCAACTGACATTTACAAACTGTCTAAACCTATCTACGAAATAACCTACATTACAAATAGGCATCAAGCCATTACAATCCATTGGTGGTTTCCATTTTCCTCTAAAGAGATACTAAGCATTCAACAATATACAAATTATTTTCGAAGGACATAAATGATTTGGAACCCTTAATCATGCGAGTGTTCAAAAATTAATCATGTGGGTGTCCGATAATTGAGCACCTATCTTCTTCTCTTTTCCCATGCAGGATCTATAAAGGCGTCATAGGAAAGGAAGGGTAGGTGGTAAAGGAGACCAAGATTCATGGCCATAGTAAGAGGGTTGGAGGGACAAGATAGAGACATATATGTGGGCCCCTATTTAGTAGATGTGTGGGACCTAGGGTGCATGCCAACAAGATCAAGTAGACCTACCAAACCATTTATTCTCTTGCAATTTTTTTTAATATATATTTCAAAATTGGTCTAGACAAGGTTTGATTTTTTACCAAAGACAACAATTTGCAAAGGAAACTTTGTTTTCAAAGAACATCAAATAGAAGGAAAACAATCAATGCAGAGGGGTGGTAGAGAGGAATAAAAAATGAGCAAAACAAAAAGGACTGCCACAAACAAGGATGAACGAGAGGTAGGAGTGCAAGATCGTAAATATCTCCATAACCCTACATCTTCTCCATTATCATGGTCTTAAAAAAAAATTGTAAATGAGCTCATGAACATGAAAGAGAGACTTGGAATTTTAGAAAACAAGAGGTTGCAAGAAGACAACGAAATAAAATAATTTGCAGAATATAGATATAAGTTGGAAAGAGAAAATAAAATTCTTAGAGAGTAGGTACTAAATCTTCAAAACATAATGGAAAGAGGAAATCGTGAGTTAGTCATTCTAAAACAAGATCTAGGGCATTCGAAAACAACTAGAAAGAAAAACCCATAAATGGTAAAAGGGACTGAAACAATATAGATAAATGGAATTCATTCAGCAATTGAAAACATGGAAATGAAAGAAAACCAACTAAAGGATCAAATAGAAGAGGCCAAATCTTGGTCACAAGTAGTAAGTGGATCATTAATTGAACAAAAGAAAATCACAGAGAAACACAAATAAAAGAAGAAAAGGACAAGCAAGATAAAGGAATAAATTTAATCATCAAAGGTTTGAAAGACTTCAATGAAAAGGAAAGAACTGACATTTTGGCAAGGGACTTCCTTAAAGACAAGCTGAAGTGGACATGTTATATACATCAAGCCAATAGGATTGGTAGGAGAATAGAAGGAGGAAAGGATCATCATGTGTGAGTTGTCATGAGAAGTGTAGAAGAAAAGCATGATATCCTAAAAGGTAGGGGACTTCTTAAAGACACGCATATATATCTGAATGAAGACTTGAAATTTCCTCAACAAAAAGATCGAAAGAAGGAATGTGAGAGAGTGAAAGAGGTAGGAAAATAGACATGGTTGAGGAATGGGAAAGCCCACCCAAATCAACAATTGATTCTCAAGCAAGAAATAGGGATTCGGGCCTCCACGGGAATCCATGCACATAGTAAGTTAGAATTGTAGGGGGTATCCGTGGAGAAGAGGACACAGATTGGGGCCCATAACAGAGGGGAAATATAATATTATTTTTATGGAAACACATGAACAATAGGGCTGCAAAGTCCTATGATTTGAAGGGTACAAGAAATTTTCAATTTGAAATGAAGGGAACAAAATAGGTAAAGGTCATGGGGGGATCACAGTGCTAATCAAGGAAATATGGTTTGATACCATTAAAGTTGAAAAGGATGACCTAAATAAGTAATACATATGGCTGAAAATATTAGATAACAAGGCAAAAATCAGATTGGTTGTTTGCTACTTTGCACTGAAAAGTTTAAAGACTTATAAGAGAAGTAATCTAGATATTGAAGATCCATATGATTTGCTATAAAAGAAATTTATGTGTTCAGTACCTCAGGGGAAATAATTTTAATGTATGACTTTAATGCAAAGACCGCAAATAATCAATATCTTCAATTGAGCAACAAAAAGGTGGGGATGTCAATCCTTTATGGCTTAATGAAGAAGAGGACCAAGTTTGGGAAAGAATATCTCAAGATGGTAATAGAGGGATGACACATTTTGGGGTTGAGCTTCTAGGCATGTGCAACTGATACAACATGGTTATTTGTAATGACATGAGGGCTTGGCCTAGATACGACAATATCACTTGCAAAACATACGTCAAAGTGTAGTGGATTATGTCATTTGCTCCCAAAACTCTATTTCTCGGTTACTTGAGTTCGAAATAGGGGATTTTCCTATTAAGCTAAAATTTGATCATAAATCTCTCTTTGTCAAGCTTGGTACCATCTCAAATCAACACCAAAGAAAACAAGTTCACCACATGCAAAAGACAACTCAACAACACGACAAAATAATTGTAAATCAAGAAAATCAAGAAATCTTCGTTGCTGCCCTTAGGTAGCAATTTCAGATGACAAGAAATGACATAGAGAGCAAGGAAACCAAGGGGACAAGTGGCTATGTACGCAGTAGTTTTTTTATTCCTTTAATTCACACGGCATTAAGTGCTTGCAAAATATATAAGCCTAGAAAGGGAGTTGCAAATACTTTTCCAAAGAATCACGAAGAATGTAAGGCTGCCAAGAGAGCTTTGAAGGAAAGTGAGCTGAACAAAGAAAATAAAAAAAAATGAGAAATTGGTACAATACAAAAAAGAAAGCTATGTGAATATGAGGAGGAAAGAATTAATTTATCTTGGAAAACAAAATCCCAAAGGATTTTGGAGGGAGTTGCAACAAAAGAAAAAACACGGAAAATAATATCATAGATGCTCAGTGGTTAGAGTATGCGAGGATCCTCTATGAGCGGTCTCAATAGAAGAATATTCCTCCCATAATTAATACTTCGACCGAGATTTTCTTCGTGGAAGACATTAAACATGGAAAAAATAATCTAACAAGTAGTAAAGCACAAGATATTGATGGGTTGCAGGCTGAAATTTTTAAGTGGGGTGTTGGGTTCCTCACCATGCACATCAGAAAAAAGTTCAATGAGATTAACCAAAATGGTTTTCCCTTTGGGATGAATAGTGTTGTTATTCCTCTTTTTAAAAGCGGTGATATCAATAATCCATCCAATTATTGCACCATTATGGCCAATCCTCTCCTTGGTAAAATTTTTGGGGGCATGATACAACGTTAAATCAATAGTTGGGCTGAAAGAGAGGGTAAAAGAGAAAAAAGGCAAGTAGGCTTCTGACCTAGACATTCAACCATCGACCATTGTATCACTCTTAGGCACTTGATTGAAAAGGTATGGGATACCCAAGGAGAGGAAGTTTTTTGTTGCTTTGTTGATTTTAAGAAAGCTTTTGACACAGTACCTAGAGACAAAATTTGGAATAGAATGGAGGAACTTGGGATTCTAGACTGGTTTAGAGCAGTAGGGCATAGGATTTATAAACAGGTTAGAGCTGAAATCAGAACCAGAGAGGGTATGTTATAATATTTTGGAAGTGACATTGGTGTCAAGCAAGGTTGTTGTCTCTCTCCCACCTTGTTTGGCTTATACATTGACAAGATTGAAGAATGGTTAAGGAAAACTGAGGGAGGGTGCATACAATTGACAGGTTATGTGGTGAAGTTACTCTTATATGTCGACGATCTTATTCTAATTTCAAAAATAACTCAAGGATCGAGGGATCATTTGAAAGCCCTAAAACTCTTTTTCCAGGAAGTCGAGATGTAAGTGAACATTAGAAAAACCAAAGTCATGATTTTTTCTTTAAAAAGCAAAAATAAACAAATGGACTTTCTTTTTTAGGGGAGCCCGTTGGAAATTGTAACAAAATACAAATATCTTGAGATTGATTTGCACAACAAGCTTAGTTAGGAGGCTTGTAGAGCAAAAAGGATACAAGGGGGTTGGAAAGCACCTTACCTACTTTAAAATAGGTGTAGGACAACTGAACATTGGGATTGGAAGACTAAGAAAACCCTTTTGGATTGCTAGTCACCTCGGTTGCCCTTTATGGTTGTGAAGTATGAGGAAGTAACATGTCAAATCATGGGTGGAGAAAATTAGAAAGAATCTAGAAACATCTAATCACAAATACTTTCAAAGTCAAATCAACAGTCCCTTATGAGATCCTATTGGTTGAAACGGGTACTTTCCTAATGGAAGCATCACCAATAACTCGGTTGCTAAGTTATTTGAAAAAGGTTAAAAGCAGGATAATCATTGTTGACTCAAAATGGTTGTGGAGGAAAAACTAGAGCGCATAAAGACAACTCGGATGAAGTAAAACAACAAATGGATGAACAAATGGGGCATCAAATTTCAGGAGTGTCCTAACAACAACTGGGAAATAAAAAACTATGTGATAGAAAAATTTAGGATTATCATGTGGACAAAGCAAATTGGTTGAAAGAAAGCATAATACATCAAAGAATTTAACCCCACTTGGGAGCACAATGAAAAAACTTATTTAGGGGGCAAGGATTTTAGTGGGTCAATCAAGGACTAGATCACATCACCTTTGATGTGAAACCGATAGATGGACTATACCCAAGGAGGATTGGGAAACGAGAACTTGTCTTTTTTGCAACAAAGGGGTGGTAGAGACGGAATGGTACTTCATCATGGAGTGTCCAACTTATGATGATATTCGTATCCAATACGAAAATGACTTGAAGGTGGACAAATTAAATGAGTTATTCAAAGAAACAAGACTTGAAAAGATCATGGGTTTTGTGCTCAAGATTCACAATAGAAGATTTGATATCGAAAAGAGTCTAAAATCATCTTAAAGTCTCAGCTTTTGGTCCCATAGACTCTTAAGTCTCGTGGACGTCATTAAAATATTTCATTTCATTTCAAGACTATTAAAACAAATTCAACCTAGTTTTTTAAGTCTAAAAACCCTTAAAAGTAATGGTGGTATTTTTTTGATAAATTTTTTAAACCAAAACCCTAAATCTTCATTTCAAACGGGCACTTAAAAGGTTAATGGTTTTCTTTTTAAAGTTTTGATTTTGCAACATTAAAGTAAAATTTAAATTAAATTTAGGCCTTCTCCTAGCCATAAGGCATGACCAACTTCCTAGGCTTAGCTCCTTCTAGACTCTTGTTGATAATGTCCCTCTAGAATAAGATCCTCCCACCAATAGGATCACATACAACGATCGATAAAAAGATCTCGCTAACATTTGAAGAAAATAGATCTTGGAAGAAGTAAGCATCGCCTTGCCAAAATTGAAATCCACTAGAAAACTATGATTACTTTTATGCATGCATGAATGAATGAATGAATGGAAGTTTTTAATGACGTCCACGAGACCAAAATAGTCTATGGGACTCAAGGTGCAAACAAACTTGGCAGCGAAACACCAAAAATATGCCAAAAAAAAGCTGTTACTTCTGCCTTTCTTCCAATTTTTTGCTAATCTTGATTCTTCTGCTATGGATTTTGATCAAGAAATCCGTTGTTTTTACCACCCTTTCCTCTTCAAACAACGTTTTAAGATCATCCACTATTAAGATGTCCACATAATTGCCCCGTATTTCATCGTAAGCCACACATTCCATGACGAAATGCCATTCTGATTCCATCGAGCCCACCATGCAAAAATGACAAACCCTTTCTGACCACTCCTCTTTGGGTATTTTCCATCTACCGGTTTCACACCTAAGATGATGTGAGCTAGTTTTTAGCTGCGCAATTAACATTTTGGTTTTCCACTTTATCATTGCTCCAATATAATGTTTTTGCCCATGATCACATGTGGGATTAAAATTCTTGACATAGTATTCTCTTTTTCGTCCAAGCTGCTTTATTCCACATGATATTTTTGAATTTCTTTCTCACATAATTTTTTTTTTCTTCGTTAGTGTTAGGACACTCCTGTATGCTAAAACCCCATTTGCTCATCCACTCGCCATTTTGCTTCATCCAGGTTTTCTTCCTCCTGTTTAACTTTTCCTTTACCACTATTTTTGGCCAACGGGAATCATCCATATTTTAGACCTTCTTGAAGTATCCTAATAGCCGGATCATCGCCGCCGCTTCCATCGGAAAGGCTCTGGCTTCAGCCAGAATGACTTCATATGGAACCGTGGTTTTTTATTTTGAAACTACTTGTAATTAGGTGCTTTTGAATTCTTTCTATCTGTTTCCATTTCCCCATGGACGTACTGCTGCCCCAAATCTCACACCCGTATAACACCATTGGGATTACCAGTAACCCAAAAAGATTCAATCTGGTTTTCCAATCCCATTTCTCTGTTGTTCTCCATCTGTTTTAAAGCATGTATAGAGCTTTCCACCCCCCTTGAATCCTCTTAGCTCTATAAGTTTCCCAATTGAGATTATTGTGGAAGTCCAATCCCAAATATTCGTATTCGTTTACAACTTGTATGGAATCCCCTTCAAACTCAAAGTTTACTAGTCTCTTTTTCCTTTTTAAGGTGAAAATCATGATTTTGGTTTTACTAATGTTCACTTGCATTCCCACCTCTTGGTAAAATAGTTCTAAAGCTCTCAAGTGCTCCTGTAAACCCTGCGCTATTTTAGCCATTAAGATAAGGTCGTCCTCATAGAGTAATAATTTTACTACATAAGAGGCTAAATGAATCCTACCTCCGCCCTTTTTTGTCAATCCATTCCTCTAGTTTGTCTATATATAACCTAAACAAGGTGGGGGAAAGCGGACAACCTTGTTTGACCCCAATATCACTCCCAAAACACTCAGATAGGCCGTCTTTAGTTCTGATTTTAACCCGTACCTGCTCATATAATCTATGAACCACTGCCCTATATTTATCCAGAATGCCCAACTCTTCCATTCTGTCCCATAGTTTGTTTCTCGGAACTGTGTCAAAGGCCTTTTTGAAATCCACAAAACAACAATAAACCTCTTCACCTTGCTTGTCCCAAACCTTTTCAATCAAATGTCTAAGAGTGACGCATTGATCAATAGTAAAGTGCTTTGGTCTAAAATTTGCCTGCCCTTTTGCTCTCTTACCTTCCTTTTCAGCCCAAAGACTAATTCTACGCTCCACCATGCTACCAAAGAGCTTTCCAAAAAGTGGGTTAATCATAATAATGCAGTAATTTGCTGGATTGTTGACATTGCTACTTTTGTGGAGAGGAACGACAATGCTAGTTGTCTAATTCTTTGGAAAACCGAACTTGATAATTCTGTTAAAAATATTTTTAATGTGTGGAGCAAGATCTTCTGCACCCCAATTTAAGAATTCCACTTGTAGACCATCTATGTGTTGAGCCTTGCCCCCTGCTAACCTTTTGATCCCTTCCTTGATGTCTTTCGTGGAGAAGAGTTTGTCCCTATTTTCAATAACATATGGAAGAATCGACAAGTCATTACTTCTTTCATACAACATTTTTGCATATTCAAGCCACTGAGTGTCGGTGATATTATTCTCAACTGTACTTCTAGTTTGCTGAAGCTCTCTCCAAAAACTCCTCGGATTATTCTTCCCCATGGAAATCAACTCCTCTCTTCTACCTCTCATGTACTCTTCCTTTTTTGTTTCTCACTAGCATTCTATTGAACGTTGTATCTGTTTTCTCTTTTCCGGAAGCATTTAACCTTCTGTTCGTCGCTTTGCATTCTTCATCAAACCATGGATTGCTGGAAAACTGTTTTTAACACTTCTCTTGGCTCTAGCATGCTTGCACTCCCTTAGCGCGTTGTGTATTATAGTCATTAACTTCTCACTATTGAGCATGTATTTGCCCTGATTAAGCTTGTTAGTATCCTGCATTTCATGTAACTATTTTGCAATCATACATTTACAGATGGCTTAGATCCCCTGATTCACAAGGATTTTGCTTTAATACACTGTTTTTTTGTTTGGATGAAGGCTCTCCTTTTGCTGGTCCATGTTTTGCATGCTAATCTTCACATGAATTGGGTTATGATCTGATCTCATTTTTATAGGACAACTTCCAACCTCAACCTCCAATATCCAAGACAATATATTTTGCGAGCATATGGCATAGTCTACAACACTTTGACCATTGTAGGTTTGACATGTGATCCTTCCTGAATTTGACCATGTTTTTATGCCATTACATATGATCAAATCATCTAAACTACATACCTAGACCTAATAATTCAGCCCCAAAATGAGAAACACTACTAGACCAAACAATCTATAGGACCAAGAATTTAGTACTTATAATTGTATTTCTTTCCTACATCATGTTATGGCCACGCTCTTTTAGTAAATCCACACGATTGTCACTTTTTTTTTCAATACCAAATTTAACTGTATGCAAATTATATAACAATAACAAAAAGTGGAAATTAAAAACGTTCGCAAAACTGGTTGGCAGCATTTAACATACGGGTCTTTCAGCATTAATGAAATGAAATGACTAGACGTTTAATGACGTCCACGAGACCCAAGCAGTGAATGGAGTCATGGACGCATCGTTTACAAACACTGCAAAAGACATTTTGAAAGCACCACGTTGTTCTCAAACACTCCAACAGAAATTCTGAAAGCAGAGCAAAGATTTGAAGAGCAGAAATGAATTGGCTTCTAAGAATAACAATAACAATAACAAAAAGTGGAAATTAAAAACGTTCGCAAAACTGGTTGGCAGCATTTAACATACGGGTCTTTCAGCATTAATGAAATGAAATGACTAGACGTTTAATGACGTCCACGAGACCAAGCAGTGAATGGAGTCATGGACGCATCGTTTACAAACACTGCAAAAGACATTTTGAAAGCACCACGTTGTTCTCAAACACTCCAACAGAAATTCTGAAAGCAGAGCAAAGATTTGAAGAGCAGAAATGAATTGGCTTCTAAGAAAGACAGGCCCCTCTGGCTTCTCTTATTCTTCCACAGCTGAAGAAGTCACAGAGGGAATAGATGCCACAGGCTTAATAGCTATTGTCACAGGTATTTATTATATTGTACTCTTTGAATTCACATGTAACTTATATATTCATTTATTTGATTTCACTGCAAAACAATCTTTACCATTATGAAATCATTTCTGTTAGTCAGAACAGGCGCCCATTTTGTTTTAGTAGAGCTACATGGGTATTCTATTCTATCGTGTCTTTGAAACCAAATATATTTCCATATGCACTCATTTTCCCCTTTGTTTTGATTTTGATGTAAAACCGTTTTCATATTTTTCTTATAGTTTCTGTTTGTTGGAACAGATACCCATTTTGTGTACTAGTATAGTTGTGTGGGATTTTTTTTTTTAATTCTAGTCTTTTAACCCAAATATAACCTCTACATACAATTATTTTTCCCAGTGGTTCGATCTCACTGCAAAACAAACCTTACTTTTTTCTTATTATCGTTGTCTGTTAGAAGAGACGCCATTTTTTTACTACAATAAAATGGGCATTCTATTCCATTCTGTTTTTGGACCTAAATATACTTTGTACACGATTTCCATTTTCCCTTTGATTTGATTTATAATTTCTGTAGTCAGAACACACCCATTTTGGGTTAATATGTTTATGTAGGTATTATATTCTTTGAGCCTCACATATTTGTTGATTCATTTATTTTTCCCATTTGATTTGATCTTACTCTAGAACAATCCTTACATTTGTCTTATAGTTTCTGTTAATTAAAATGGACACCAATTTTTGAATATGCTACCATGATTCCTTTTTCCCCTTTGATTTGACCTCATTGTAAAATTAGTTTTCTCCTTCTAATCTCTGTTATTGATAACAAAAACCCATTTTTTATTAGTATGGTAAATATGAATAAAATTAGTGTTTTCTTATAATCTCTGTTATTCATAATGGATAATCTCTGCTATTCATAACGGAAACCCATTTTTTGTTAGAGCGGTAAAAATGAATATTCTATTTTATTTCATTTGTCGTACTGCTTGTTTTGTTGCTGGAAGTGTTTTCACACACTTTTTCATTTATTGAGTCCTTTAGGAAACCTCGCCCTCAGCCGGCCTTTTTATATGGCTACCCACAACCAAAGTCCAATTATTGAAACTGTGATTGATTGTGATGGCACTCAAGGGAAGCAGTTATGCAAGTTTGTGTCTGAAAGTGTTCCATGAGGTAATACCACTTCTCTGATATGTTATTTTACCTGTTTCTGAATTTGATGTTGCTTGCAAATGGCTTGAACAATTTAGTTTGATAGGTTATTTTGTCAGGAAGATTCCCTTTGAAAGCATGCTCAAAACTTGGGTTCAATTTGCCTTTGGACCAGCATGGCATAAAATTGGATATAGTAAAAAATATGACCAAATTTTTTGTTTCGTTTTCTAACCCAATGCATGATGCCTAGTCATATTGCAGAAATCCTCGACCTGGTATGTCCAAAGTTCATTCCTCATGTTATCTCCATGGACATGAGATTTTGTGGATTTTGGAACATACCGCCCTTAAGGTCCTAGTATGGGTAGAGTTCCCTGGCCTTCCCATGCTATATTGACACTTTCTAGACCAGATTGCCTCCTCAGTTGGTCTGTGTCATATGCAAGGAACCCTCTAAGTTCTACTCTGCACATTCTGCAGAAGTGTGTATTGTGTAGAATTTGACCTTTCCTAGGACCTCAAGGAGTTTATCGACATCCAAGTGGGTGATTTTTGTTATATCCAGAGGGTGCTCTATATTAATATGCCAAACACTTGCTTCAGATGTCAATCATCTAAATGCAAGATCCAAGATTGTTTACTTTTAGCTGAGTGTAACAAAGTCATTTCAAAGCCCTCTAACTTAGATCCCTTAAGACAAATGGCATAAGATAGTTGTACCATTATGGGTTGAAAAAACAACCGAGACAAAACCATTCTTGTCAACCCCTCAACAAGGTTTTCTAAAAATGTTAAAATGCACACTAGGTCAATCCCCACTCTTTGTAGAGCTATCAGGTAAGCCCTTGTGTCCATCCTTGCTTGTGCAAACGCATACGACATTGCCTCAACTTCCAATGAGGTCATTCAAACTTAGTGCAATAGCCCACCCTCGACCGCCAATGCTTCCATTGTTTCTCATACTGAATTACAGGATAATTCTCTAATGCTCTTGTGAATACTCAGTGTAGTTTCTCCTCGGAAAATGAGGGATCCCGACGATCTCGCACCCCTCCTCGTCATCGAGGAAGGCGAAATTCTTCCTAAGTCTATATGTCAATTTAAGCTTAATGATTTTCTTCATTCTAACTAGCAACAATTTTTGCAAAATAGATATGCAAGTCCTTATCTTGACTTGAATTCAAGAGGATATGTCCCTTGATGTAGGTACCTCATGAATTGCTTCTCATGGAAATGTTAGGGGTTTTATTGACTCCACTCGCAAATACACAGTGCAAGAATTTCGAAAGCGTTTTCCTTACATGGACATTCTTTGTCTGTAAGAAGTTAAGGTGGCAGATTTTTTGCTATCCATCGTCACTAAAGTTATCTGATCAGATAGTTTAGCTTTGACCAGCAATCATGAGCCAGGCCATGGAGGGCTTGCCACTTTTGTTTCTCCTAAATGGCGTCCTCATTATGTTATTCACGGATGTGGCCTAACAAATTGCCTTCTTTGGGTGCTATTCAACATTAATAACCACTCTTTTGGGGTTATTCATGTTTATGCATCTAATGATGCGACCGAAAATAAACCGCTCTTTTGGGGTTATTCATGTTGGTGTTGGATTGCCGATGAGCTCCTTGACATGCATTGGTTGATGTGTAGCGACTTCAATATGGTCGAGCTAGCAATCAACAAGATTGGTCACTTACCCAAGCGTTGAATAGATGGCGAAAGAGTAACCTAGATGTACACGCGCAATAAATTTGGCTTTTATGACCCCAGTTCAAGGCGTCACTCTAACTCGGTCGTATGGCATACTCGGTTTAATTTCCCCCAATGACTTGACAGAGTCCTTAAGCAGCTAGATCATGCCATGCTCTCAATGCAACCATTTCTTATTTTGCCACTTGTTTTTAGTTTCTAGTGGAAGTGTTGCCGGATATTGTTCTTTTTGATCACTTTTCCACCCGTTTTTGGATTGAATGGCTTTTGCGATGGCCCAAAATTAAAAAAACTCAGTTTTTCCCAAATACTGCCTTGCTTTTGCGTGGGATGACTTTGCACCATATCAAGCAGGTTCGGAATTTAGCTTCAACGCCAGCTAGCATGATCGAATGGATTTCATAGTGGAAAGACCACCATCTTTCGGCTTATGTGTTTTTCTTCGCACTTTTGGGTGTTAGCTTGCTTGCATCCAAAATAGATCCTACTCTGCCACCACTTATGAGTTGAGCCGCTCATTAGCTGCTCTTGAACAAATGTTGTTCCACGAGCCTTTGCAAAGACAGGTGGTGAATCTTAGGCAACACCTACAAATTACAGATGCTTACAATGCTAGGGGTGCTCAAATCAAAGTTAGACTTCGTTGACTCAAAGTGGGCAACAATGTGTTTAAAGAATTCTTTCAAATTCTTAAAGCCAAGCATTCCCATCAACTAGATTAAGGCCATTCGTGAGGGCAATCAATGTCTTACAACAGTGCCAGATATGGTGCAAGCATTTGTCTGCCATTATCATTAGGTTTTCAAAGCTCAACTTCCCTCCTTTGAGTGACAAATGACTCTTGATCAATGTATTGCGTATATCCCTTGTAAGCTTTCTCAAGCTCAAAGGGTTGCACGTGATCGACCTCTTTCTACGGATGATTTGTATGAAGCAGTTTCTCAAATGGCTAATGACAAAGCCCCTAGTCAAGATGGGCTGCCTTGCGAAGTCTACAAAGCTTTATGGGATAAGGTTGGCAATGACCTCTTCTAAGTTTATACAAGGACTTAAATACCAATTGGCTTGGGCAATTTATCAACCAAGGCCACATCAAATTCATAAGAAAGATGGGGGACCCGGGGCTCATCTGCAGTTGGCACGCCATTACCTTGTTGAATGTTTTCCTACAAGATTGTTACCAAACCCTTGGCTCTGCGCATTTGCGACATCCTACTTGCAATTGTTAGCCTAAAACAAATAAGATTTATTCAAAGCAGATATATTCTTGACAATATAATCAAAGTTTGGGAAAGAATGGAATGGTCTTGTCACTCTCAACAAAAGGCCTTGCTTGCAAAAATTGACTTTGAAAAAGCCTATGAGTGAAATAGAATAACATTTCATTTTGGCAATGCTTAAGGCATTAGGGATTTGGGCCTACCTTTGTTTGCTTAGTGCAAATGCTCTTTGCAGATGCTTTGGCTCACCTCTTTGTCAACGGTGTTAACTCTGAATGGTTTGGTCACTTTCGCTCTATACGCCAAGGATGTCTCCATGCGCTTGCACCTCTATGTCTTAGCTATAAAAGGATTTGCTTATCTCTTTGCCAATGCCACTCAACAAGGTCTGCTCAAAGGCATCTCCCTTCCTGGGTCAATACCTGCTCAACTAGTTAATGGCCATTTTGCCGATGATTCATTTCTCACTTTAATTGAAGACGAGGACAATATTCATCAAGCTATGCATTGCCTTGACATTTATTGCCCAACTTTAGGCTCAAACATTCAATTGGCGAAAGACTCAGTGTAACAAACAATCCTTTCTGCCTCCCCTAGCTTGGTTAGCCACCTTTAAATGGAAGTGGATTCATCAGGGAGAAATCTTCCGATTCCTTGGCATTCCTTTTGCATTTTAAGCAACCCCTTCCCACCTTTGACAGTTTGTGGTCGACAGAGTTGAAAAGAACTCTCTTATGGGGATTACTAAGCTCCTTTTTTGGCGGGAAAGTTTTGAATTCGCTTTAAAGTCCTTGTTTCCACCCACGTTTATTATTCATCATGTTGGGCTCCTTTTCAAGCCTCTTACAAAAGCTTGAGATGCTGCTCAAAGATTTTGTATGGGCTAGTTCTGAACTTGGCAAAGGATTTCATAGGGTTGTTTGGGAATTTTGCTACCTCGCCAAGGATTTTAGACGCCTTGGATTGTTAGTTATTGGATGTCAAAGTGCTGGCCCTTTGCACGAAACGGATCATTTGAGCCAGTGAAGGGCAAAAAGCCTTGAATATTTTGCTACAAAATTGCATCTCTGAATGAACACCACAGGGGCATAGAACTTGGCAAGGTATTGGCTTGTAGAACTTTCTCATTATCAAAGCTCTAGTGAAAGCGGTCGACTCTTTTGTCATCAAGAGCATTTGGAAGGCTTGGTAGAGGATCAAACCATGGCTTCTATGGGATTGGGATGGGTTGAGAAATATCCTTTCCATCAATCTCCATTCTATTTGGTGGTCTCCACTTATCAATTTTCATAACATTCCTCATGTAGAGGTGCCTTAGGTGCACGCTCTCAAGCTTTTTAGATAAGGGATTCACACTATGCACATATATGTATTGCAAACAAACCAGAAGACTGCTTTCTCGATACGACTAAATTCCTTCTGTCTAATAATGATCAAGAATCCTTTCAAGAAATCTTGGATGTTATCCCTAGGGAAATGCTCCACAAAATTGGAGTTCTTTCTTCTCGCTCATTGTGGAAAGATTGGAAATGGTATCTTGAAACACCATTTTAGAACTACTCGCCTAACAAGGGCAATGATTTGCTTACACCAAAGTTGACTATGGTGGCTAAACTTAATCTCTGCTCGTCTATTCATTCTTTTGCGCATTTTTGGAAGGGCAGGTTTACCACTATATGGAATGCCATTGTTGAGCCCGTGCTCGCTCATTTTGTTTGGTGTTTAATTTATTAGGCCTCTGCCTCTTGGTTGAAGGCTTATGCATTAATGAGTATGCAACCACAATGCCCTTTTTGTAGTTGCGTTAAGATCCTCATGCACCTTTTTTGGGTCTGCCAGAAAGCTTAAATAGCCTGGTCCTACATTCATGATTTTTTCAAACCATATAGACTTGAGCTTTTTCACTGGTAGTACATCCTTTGTAGGAGATTGGGGTTCCATCCCAGTAGCGTTTACCCAGATTTGGCATGTTTTTAGAGTGGAAATTTGGTTTTCATTTGTAAAGAGAGAAATGCAACTATTTTTTCTCATATTGCTGTTGAGTGCAATCTATCAACTTATAAAAAATCTATGATTGTTTCCAATGTCTTTTTGTAGATTCAAGTGCAAGCCCTAGAGGTGGCCCATCTCCAAACCCTTCTAGATCATTGGGGCAATGCTCCCTATACCGTGGCTTGAGTCCCACCTCTGCCAACCTCTTGTGAACCTTCTCCAAGAGGCAAAGGTGCGGCCACATCCGGTCTGGTTGCTGCTCTCGCAATCGGTCGGGGCGGGGTTCTCTTCCTCGTTGCTACTCGCCTCTATCGGCTCAACATGGGGTGGGGTTCACAGGCCGCTGCAACACAACCATTTCTCCTCACTTGGCCTTTGCCGTTTCTCCCTCGGTTGTCCTTGATCATTTCTACTGCTCAGGGCCAAGACCATAGGAAGGAATAAGCTATAGAAGCCACTAAGAACATAGCCTCTAGTTGGGAGCCCATTCCAGATGGGTTTCACCTTGCAGACGGTGGTTGGGCTAAGCTGGATGATAGAGACCCTCCTCCGACTGCTCTCTTCATGGCTGCTGCTTATTGTCTGTGTTTTAGTTGGTTTATCTTGATGTTTTGGTAATCTGGTTTTAGGCTGTTGGCCTAATGTGACATTCTTGTGGCGTACTTCCATACTGCCATAATTTTTTTGTGAATAGTTGTACTATTCTATTTTGAGCAATATTCTATTTCATCAAAAAATATTCTATTTTAGGTTTTCCCTTGAACCCAAATATACCTTTTATACGAGTTCATTTTTCCCTTTGATATTATCTAGAAGTTTGAACAAAAATCCATTTTTTTGTTAGCTATGTTGCATGGATATCCTATTCTTTGAAACCAAATTTAACTTTTATATTCTTCTATTTTCCCCTTTTAATTTTGTCTCAAAATGAACTCATTTTTTATTCTTACCTCTTGAGGAATTTGTTATTGATGTCGGCACTAGTTTTTGTTTTGCTTCAGAATGTGATCGGTCACGTCAGATGGGGCACTGGTCTCACATTGGACTAATGATATTGGTTAGTCAATCAGCTAATCATAGTAACCCCCATCATTTGATCACCCCTGTATAGATCTAGATTCTTTATATCTCCACCTCCTCCGAATGACAAGACGAGAATCCAAATAAGATATCCAAGACAAGACGATTTGATTCTCGATCATCATAAGACGAGAATCGGGGGGACAAGACGATTTGATTCTCGTCTGATCCATATCTTCTCAAGACGATTTGATTCTCGATATTATAAGATGATTTGATTCTCGCTGATAGAGGATTATAAGACTCTAGATTAGATTATAAGAACCATACCAAGACAAGAAGATTTGATTCTCGTCCGAGACTAGATTATAAGATATTTCAATAATCTATCTTCTCAAGACAAGATGAAGACAAGATGTTTATCCGGATGAACTGTAATAATAGGGCATTGTTCATCTTGCCATAGTTCAAGACAGGGGCCAATAGTTCTACGAGGCCTGGCCTCCCCATATCTCTATAGGGGCCTGCCCCTACAGAGAGATCTGGAGGGGGGAGGATGATGACTCTGATCTGAACCGTCCTCTTACTCGTCCTCCCATCTATATCAATAGGGGTTGGATGAGTGCCTAAAGGGACTTGAATGATGTTATATGGTAAAATGGGTAATTTTGTTCTGCTGGTGTGCTTTGGACACAAATAAACCTTGGTAGATGATTTCACTTTCCCTTCTGACTGTTAAGCAATTTTTTTTACATTTTTCTTATTATTTCTGTTTTTTGGATAGATTAAATGAGGGAAAAGAACCCTCATCTGAAAGAGAAACACCTTAAAAACCGAACCCTCAGGATAGAAATTTACAGTGTCTGCTTGAGGTCCAAAAAAAATGAAGTGGGACTAGAAAATTACATCTGTCCATCACATCATTAGTTTAACAACAAGAGAATAGAGTATCACCCAAGTGCACAGAACAAAAAGAGAGCAAATTTTTTAAAGAAAGAAAAGCCCTGTTCCAAGCAACCAAAGATAAAGAACTAATAAATTAACTGTCTGACATGATTAACGCCCTTCAATGTTACCTCTTTGGGAAGATTCTCATCCAGCAAACCTGTCGAAGTCTGTGATCTTAAACAAGGTAGGATTCCTTTGGCTTTTACACAACATGACAACAGGTTCCTTGGGAAAGGTGCTACTTTGGGTCATCAGAAGACCTTGAAGGACTAAAAACTTGAGATCTGCCCACTTAATTAAAGGTAAGGAGAACCAGGCTGCATTGTCTAAATCCACTGGGTTGAGTACATCCGCCTGGAACTTTCAGAGTTCCGACATTACCAACCGCTGCAAGAGGGTTATATGGAGGCAAAGCAAGCAAACTAGCCCTATACAGGCGATTGAGTGATTCAGAGGCAACCAGGGTTTCATTCTTGGGAATAGATTTCACAGCCACTTCTTGGGCAAGGAGAGTTTGACTAGGAGCAGATGGGCAGGGATCAGCCATGGGATGAAAAAACTCTTTGACCGACTACCAAAAACACCCATGTGCGTCTTCAAAATTTCATTACATTTTAACAACACAACTTTCAATTTGGTATCAATGAATTTGAAGTTAAGGTATAGCTCACTCGCCATTAGATTAAGGGTGGCTTTAATAGATTGTAATCTGTGATTCTGCACAGCTGAAAAGAGAAAATTCTGAGTAGCTTTGTCGTAATTCCTTTCCTTGATTCTCAGCTGAAATAGTGACCACAGCTCCCGAGGGTTTCAATCCTTTTCCTTTTTATTGAGAACATCTTCCCCAATGATGCTGTGAATATATTCCAGCGTTGCAGGAAGATGAAGGATTGAAAAACACATTTTATGTAAGCAGAGCCTACCGGACCCCTGTGATTGCAATATCCTCCACTGGCTTGTTGAAACCCTTTTCCTATTTCTGTTAGTCATAACAGCAACCCATTATTTATTAGTAATGTTAAATGGGTATCCTATTTTATTTTATTGCGTTCTTTGAACTCAAATATACCTTCTACATTCTTTTATTTTTCCCTTTGATTTCATCTCAATGTAAAACAATCTTACAATTTTGCTACCATTTCTTAGTCAGATTAGACACCCATTTTTTTTGACTACAGTACAATGGTTATTCTAATTTATCTTGTTCTTTGGACCCAACTATATCTTCTATGTGAAATTATCTTTCCCTTTGATTTGATGTGGTGTCCCGAGATTTCACCCTGAAATTTGGGACTACCCATTTAAAAAAAAATTCATTCTTTTTAAAATAGCGGGTTTTTTCATGTTTTTATTGCCAGAAGATGTTTGTATTACGTTAAGATATTCCTAGTGAATCATATGAGCCAATTTCGACAAATACCCAAATGCCGAAACTCATTTTATCCCTCCGCCAAGTTTTGTCTGCGAGAAATTTTTATTTAATTATTTATTGAATAAATAATGCCCCGTTTGAGGTAAATTGTGCTCCGGTTGAATCTTGATTAAGTTTTGCATGCCAGTATTCACTCATCTCAATAGGGTTTTCACCAGGAATGAATTCAGGGCATTGTGCGCAACTTTTGACAACGTTTTTCGCTTTTATTTATTTCTTTTGCGTTTTTCTCCAGTTTTCTCCGCAGTTTCTCTGTGAACCCAAAAAGTACGGTTTGAGCCGAATTTTCACCAAGTTTGTAAGCACATGGTAACTATGGTTCTTACAGTTAGTTCTCAACATGACGGATTGCAAAATTAGGTTAGGGCAAATCTAAATCTGGGATGGATTATGTTGAAATCCCTTTAGCAAGAAATGTAACAGCATATTGCCGTTTCGTGTTTTAATGCCCCGAAATACTGAATTGTATTATGGTAGTGTGCTGGCTTTTTTGGATTTTAAATATATAAAATTTTATGACCTTTAAATTTGTTTAAACATGGTTACATTATGAATTTAATAAAACAAAATCATATATATATATAATTTCCTAAGCACAATCTCTCTTAATGTTGTTTCTCATTACGTTGTAAGTAAGAGCGATGTATTATCACTGCCTGTAAGGGTTTTTTTATCTACAGTGATGAAAACAGGAGATTTATCTGATTGACTATCCACCTCACGCTGAATTCTGTCAAGTTAGTCAAACTGAATATCATCAATCATTTATTGAATTCAATTACCAGATAATCTACTTTAAGGATGTTTCAATTGGTTACTGTAATTTGGCCTACCTGAAAATCTATAATACAATTGATCACGGGACATAGGGCCTATGTCAAATGACTGAAACACTTATTATTTAGTGGGTACCTCAGCTTCCCACTCCAGACCAGTTGGGATGGGTTTCCTTGTCGTGATTGCATATCCCAGCTAGATAAGATAGCCTCAAATCTTTAATCAATATTCATTCTGGCAACTATATAATTTAGGCTACTTTATCTTTGCTGCCATTGAAGATTAACTATAATATCTTTGGTACAATATGGGCCACTTTGTGCAGGTTGATTAATTTATGTTTGTATTGATGGATTTAACATTGTATTGCATTATGTTTTTTGTTAATGGAAACGAGCATAATTGAAATTTCTTGTAAAGTAGCTCTATAGCCTCCTTTTTAGTAACTGACAAAGGAAATTGATATAAATATAAGTCGTTAAAACACTGCTCCCATGCGATCCAAATCAGACTAGAAAATCAAAAAAGGGAGAAACTTAATGCTCGAGATGATTATAAAGTCACTGCTTAAATTTGTAAGCAAGCTCTGATTTTCAATAACATAGCAGTAGCTTCATAGATACATGTTAGATAAATTAGGGGAGGATCGGCGTCTTTGTTAGAAGGTTCACTTCATCTCATACTTCTGGTGTCTGGTAGGTTTGGAGTGGAGTGTTATAGACATAATCCATTACTAATTAGTAATGATAAAGGTTCAGTTACCAATGTTAGTATGGTAATACCAATGCCCTCACATGCTATTCTTGCCCAGTCTGGAACATTGTTCTCTAGTCAAGTTGTAAAATAGAGCATCCATCCTGCTGAGAATTTTCTGGCAGAGGATTGTATTGGTCCTTAAAACTGCACCATATTGGTAGCGAGCAAGCTAGAAAGGCAGATGGCAGAAGGCAAGAGCCTACAAAAAAGTGCAGCAATTATCTGAGGAAGGGGAAAACTATCTCCAGAATTAGAGAAGAGAAAATGTAATTACTTCCAACACTGATTTGAACCCCCAATCACTGACTTTATACTGTATAAAGAGAAAATACTATATTAATAATTCAAAACTGCAGCAGTTTTTCCGTATGAATTTGCCTGGCTGTTTTCAGGAAGAAAAAACCAGGATCAGTAGCATCAAAAAATATAACTAGACAGACTGTTAAAGCGCACCCCCCCCCCCCCCCCCCCCCCCCCCATCAAGGCCATAATGATAGTTAGGGTCGATAATAACAGCGCATAACCTATCATCATAATTCAAAATATCATTACCAACCCATAGTATCAAGACTTTAGTGCGTAAGAGGGTAAAATAACAAAAATAATTAAATAGTTGAAAAACCAAGATGAAGGACAAAGCCTTGATGCTTCAGTGCTTCAATGCTGCTGAGTTCACATAACAAACCACCTGCAATTAGCATCACCAACCTGCAATTTAGCAACTTCAAATTCTTTGCCAGGGCTTTCTAGGAAACAAATCATAGTCAATTACAGTGCCTGCCAACTGCAATAACCATGCAGTTGGCAATATTGGTCCCCAGTTCCTCTTGGTTGACATTTTCAGGACCTTCTATGTAGATTTGTTCAATGGCATTAAAGATGTTAGGGATGAATTGCAATGTCCAGGTTTTAACGACATCAAATTCCTCCTTAAGGGACAGCAGATTTCTGGGCTCAGCTTTCTCCCTTTCCAAGCTAGCCACTCTCTTTTTCAAGGCTTGGAGTTGAGTTTCTTCGGATCTAATAGAGTCATCAAACTGCATTATCACTTTCTCCTTGGCACTTTTTGTCTTGCAAAGGTCTTTGGCAAGGTTTCTAAAAGAATTCAGCTCCTCCTCCAAGGACTTAAAGTTTTTCGACCATTACTGTGGCAAAGGTTTCTAAGAGAATTCAGCTCCTTCTATAGGGACTTAAGTTTTTCGACCATTACTCCAACATTATGCCCATTATGCTCGATAATTTTTTCCAGTCTGACTAACCCCAAACTCATAGGGTGATCTGATTTAGCAAATTCAAAGAATCCCATGCACACATAAGCGACACGGGAAGGACTTTCCTCTCTAAGTTAAACCGGTAAAGGTCACCCGTGTAGGAGAAAAGGCCTGGTTTTGAAGCAGCTCCTCATGGAGAAATTTGCTTGTAGTCCCCTTCACCACCATGGGAAAATCCTAGCTCCATTCACCCATAGAGTTCTTCATCCCTTCCAAAGCCTTCATAGTGAGAGTGTGGTTGCTTTCAATTAGGGGCCTGCCAACTGCAAGTGCCACATGCAATTGGCAGTTATGTCCCTTAGCTTCTCTCGGCTGACATTTTCAGTGCCTTCAGTGAAAATTTCTTTAATGACGTCGAAGATATCAGGGAGGAATTGTTGTCTCTAGGTTTTAATGACATCAAAGTCTGTAAGGGACAATAGATTTCTGGTTTCAGCTTTTCCCCTTTCCAAGCTGGCCACTCTGTTTTCAAAGGCTTGGAATTGACTTCCTTTGGATTTAATAAAAACATCAAACTGCATTACCACTTTTTTGTGGTCACTTTTTGTCTCACGAAGGTCTTTGGCAAGATTTTTAAGGAATTCATTTCCTCCTACAGGGACACGTTTTTTCACCCTTACTCTAACCTTAAGCCCATTACCCTTTATTGTCTTTTCAGTCTGACTACTTCCCAAACTCAGAGGATGATCTGACTTAAACAAAATTTGAGAATCCCATGTCCACAAAAGTGAGGGTAGGGGGAGGGGTAAATGGGAGGATTCATCTCTGTTAATTAAACCAACAAAGGCCACAGGTGTAGGAGAGAAGGTCTCGTTTTGAAGCAGCTCCTTATGAAGAACTTTGCTTACAATCTTCTTCACCACTATGTGGATATCCTTACTCCATTCTCCCATAGAGTTCTTCATCCCTTCCAAAGATTTCATGGTGAGAGTGTGGCGGCTTTCAATTTTTCATTGAGGAATTTGTTTCTACCTATGGAGATGAATTTGGCTGTCTCGTTTATGACAATAGCCTTGGTGAAGATATTTCTTTTGTGTGGCACAATCGTCTACTGAGTCTTCCCAATCAACCCCTTCTAACTCCAATTCACTGTCAGCCTCTGCTGTAGTTTTCTCTCGGTGCTCTAGGTGAGCACGATCATACTCTGGCTCTTGCTCCCCTTCCCTATCAGCCATTTCAAGATAATTTCACTTCTAGAGAATTTGATAGAAACAGAGGTAGAAGAAAATGAGAAGACAATAATAATGAGTAAAGTAAATGGGCCTTGAGTGATTATGGCTAGGAGGGTTGCAAGACAAGCTTCATCGGGAGGCTGTAATGTGTCCCATTTGTGGGAAATTCAATTCAATCGAGAATCATCGAGAGGAGTTGCCTTGGAATGATTTGATTAGCATGGAAGTGGGAATTAGATATACTAAATGGGAGAAATAAGGGTGAGCAAAAGAATGGGGGCAATGAAACATATACTTGGAAAAATGCAGGGGGTGGGGGTAAGGTTCTTTTCTAGCACCAATGCTAAAAAAGTTAAGTCTTTTGGCTCCTACACTTCTTTTGGATAGTGTTATTTATTGACAGATTCCTCATCAAGTTAATGACAGCCTTGTCCTTGAAGCCAATAACCCAAGTGCACTCAAAACATACAAAATTCCATAGTTACCTGGGACGGGGGGACGGGGTTTCCGAGACGGCAATTTTTTTTTAAATTTTGGGGACGGCGAGGGGACGTCTGATTAAAAAATATATAAATATTTAAAATAAAAAGATATAGTGACTAAATTATATAAATAAGCTGAAATAAAACCATTTGAGATTTAAATAAGGTGAAACTTGAACTCATAAACATCAAATACATTCCTTAATACTATAATATCAATATGTTAATGTCATAAATTGAAAATTCATGATACATATTTGAATTTTGAATTTGAGACAAGCTGAAATTTGAAATTTGAAATATATTATAAAATATAAAAGTAAAACCATTCTAAATTACGATTGATCAATTGACAATAGCTGATATTCATATCATTAATCTCATAGCCAAATACACCAACAATTGTCTATTGTCAATATTACAAAAAAAGAGGACAACTACAAGTATCAGCCTAAAAATTAGAATCAACATCTGAAGCAATATCCATAAACTCCTCCTTGTTGGTACTAGAATCCTCGTCCTAAAAGGTAAGCCCAATCAGTCCCCGCTGCACAGTATTGTCCTCTTCAACCTGCCTCGGCTCCTCGGGATCTACATCCCACCGTAATGTTGGAGTTTGTTTGTACTCAGGTGTCTTGCGATCTATAAGACGCAAAGCACTGCGTACAACTACAAGCTTCTCCGCTCTCGCAGAGGTAAGCCTATTCCTCTTAACAGAGTGTATCCAACCATATGTAGACCAGTTCCTCTTAGAGGTAGAGGAGCTAGAAACCTAGGAAAGGAGGCGAATGACAAGTGGTCGTAGTAGTCCTAGAAGCCCATACAGTTGTCACCAACTCACTGGCTTCTCCTGTGCTATTGTTACCTTGTTTGCCTTTGCTGATGTTTTGTACCCATCAAGTTCAGTGAAGTCGAGCCACTCAAATCTGATCTGTGAAGCCTCCTGTGGAGTGTACATTTTTTTAAAGGCCTTCATAAGGCCCTTCTTCACCTCATCATCATCCAATGGGATAACTCTGCCTGGCCTATCCACATACCATTTGGGATTCAGTGCATACGCAGCCATATGAAGAGGAGTGTTCAAATTCTCCCATCTCCGCTAAATAATGGGTTGTATATGTTCATTATAGAACTCCAAAGTGGGGTCCCTCACCCGAATAGCTGCCTTCATTTGCCCAAACATGCTGTCAATGCACTCGTAGATCTCACCAAGATTGAGGCTGTTAGAATCCCCATATTTGATGACATTAAAAACTGGAGCTATGATTGATATGATGTATTTCATATCAACCCAAAATGTTTCCCGCAACACCACTTCCTTCACTATTTTCCCTTGATTTGTCTTGGACTCACGCCACCTAGTCCAATCTTGTGTCATAATCATAATTTGTAGGGGCTCCTGCAACTCAGACATCCTCTCCAACAAAATAAAATAGGATGCAAAGTGAGTGTCAACTGGTTTCAAAAATTCCTTCTTCGAATTTTTTTGAAAAAGTGACAATGATGTGTGGTGATTACATATAAACTTTTGCACATCTCTGGCCTCAGTCACTATCTGGTTAACCCACTGAATCTTCCCTATGTCTTTCAGTGCATTGTTCATGGCATGCACACAACATGGAGTCCAATAAATATGCATATATTCCCGCTCCACTAGCTTGCCTACTGCTCTGCACACATAAGTTGTATTTGTGACAACCTGTACAATGTTTGAAGGTCCAACCTCCTCAATGGCATCCTTCAAAATCTGATATTGAAACTTAACATCTTTTCGCTTCCCAGAACAATCAATTGCTCTCAAGAAGTACGGTCCATCTTTGCAAGAGACAATGATATTGATGAGAGGACGGTATCTAATATCCGCCCACCCATCCATGATAATGCTACATCCATATGACACCCATGTCACCTTCATCTCCTCCATCAATAGATTAACCTTGAAATAGTTTCTATCCAAGATTGTTGTCTTGAGTTTTGTGTCTCCAGGAGGCACATAACTTGTACCTGCTTTTGCAACCTTAGCCATAGCCTCCTTGTAATAAGGTGAGTGAGCGGCATTAAATGGAATACCAGTAGCATAGAAAAATTTCCCAATAGCATCATCTGCCTCTTCACTTGCCTTTGAATCAAACATGTCAACAACTGAATTTGGGGCTGCCTCCATGACTTTTCTCTTCCCTCTGCTTTTCACTTCTGACACTCCAAAACTAGAACCAACCAAAGTATTACTATGTTTGCCAGTCCTATGAGCGCTCAATGGAGTATTAGCCGTAGAACCACGAACTTCTAACACTTTGTCTGTGGTATTTCCATTGAAGATTCTCACCATCTCATCTCTCTGCTCTAGTGAAAGGCCCTTACAAGTGCCAACCCCCTTCTTGTAAGATGCAACAAGTGTGCATTGGTCCTAGTGATACTGCCATGCCAAGTCAATGCACATATGTTGCACTTCCATACTTTGCTCCCCCCTCCAGACTTGGGGTTATCAATTATTTGGGAAAATTGTTGCAATGGCTTCTTCTTATCAAATGGTCCAATGGCAAATTTGGACAACATTTCAGAGGGGCAATTGGTAGCACTACCAACTGAACTACCAGTTGCCGCTGCCACTACATTTTGTGTCCCTTCTTCACTCTCCCCCATTGTGGCATCACCAACTCTTTCACGGCCACCTATCTGAACTTCCCGTTCAACCCTCTCCTGCTCTGATTCATACTCATATCAAAAGAAGAACTCATGGTGATGATTGCTGCAATAAATTAAAAACAACCATAACTATATGATTGATTGATTATGTAATGAATTATTTTTTTTAAAAAACATAGCCAATATGCATTTTTTAAATCGTACAAACTATATGCGTGATTATATTGTGAATGTAGATGCAAATGTTAAAAAACAACCCCTAAAAAATGCAAAATATAATATAAATTTTAAACTAGAAATAAAATGTAATTAAAAAAAAAAAGTAACCATTTAAATTTTAAATTTTACAACCAAACCCTATGCAAGATGCATTTTTTAAAATCCCACAAACTATATGCATGATTGCATTATGAATGTAGATGCAAATGCTAAAAAACAACCCCTAAAAAATGCAAATATAATATAAATTTTAAACTAGAAATAAAAATGAAATTAAAAAAAATCATAACCATTTACATTGTAGTTTGTACAACCATACCCTATGCAATATGCATTTTTAAAAATCCTATAAACTATATGCATGATTACATTGTGAATGTAGATCCAAATGCTAAAAAACAGCGCCTAACAAATGCAAATATAATCTAAATTATAAAAAAAAAAACTTTAACAAGTATTGTAAGCAAATAAAATTATAAAATTATAAATACTTCTTGCTCCCTCTTGTGCTCTCCCTCTCCCTCTTGCTCTTGCTCTTGCTCTTGCTCTCACTCTTGCTCTTCCTCTTGCTCTTGCTCTCACTTTTGCTCTTGCTCTTGCTCTTGCTCTTGCTTGGTGTGAATATGAAATGAGCCCATAATGTAAATTTATAACATAAAATAGCACCTTTAGGGTTAGCGTTAGGTTAGGAATGTTATTTTTATGCTATAAGTGTTTTGCAATAAAAAATTTTGTTTTTGAGTCTAAAAAGTATGTTTTTTTATTTTAAAAAATGCCAAAACTCGTGGGGGATGGCGGGGACGTCTGGACGTCCCCGGGAAGTTCTTGGGGATGCCCAGACGTCCCCGCCGTCCCCCCCATGTCCCCCACATCCCCGGGACGTTTCTTCCACTCTCTAGCCGTCCCCAGGGCATTTCCCGCCACGTATGCACTGTAGGAAACGTGGGGGAAACGTTTCCCCCACGTCACCCCCCCGCGTCCCCAGGACGTCCGGGACGTGTCAAAAATGGGGGGGACGCGTCCCAGCGTAACATTGCAAAATTCAGATTTTGAAAACAACTCAAATTGTTTTATAATCAACATGAAGCAATGTATATCCATTTATGAATACACATCATTCTTTGATGTTCCCCGAACATTGCAAGACACACAATAGACTTTGCAACACTCGATTGTCGATCTATTGACTTTCAAGACTGAATTTAGATAACAGACATATACATTTTGATGCTTTGCAGCATCATCCATGACATACCATGCGTTTCTTCTAGAGTTTGTTAATTTCATTCTCCAATTACAAACAATGCAAATGGCCCTTAGGCTACTTCAATAACGCTCCAAGTAGTTGATCTCCTCTTACTGTGGCTTCTTGGACTCTTTCTTGAGCTTCAACGAGCTCAAATTCTCTCTAAACTCCTCTTCCTCTTCTAATCCTTGTTGCCTTCTCTACAGGGCTGCTCTCTATATCTTTTCTTCTAAACTGAATTTCTCAAGCTCCCCCTATTTAAAGGATCTAACCAATTTAAAGATTGGTTTCATGTCCTTTTTGCTTCCCTGACCTGCTGGATCACCTGTCTGAGTCTCTTCAACTTCCATATCAATTCATATCCTATGGGATGCATTTATGCCAAGCAAACGTTACTCCTTGGGGAAAGCAGGCCATTAGTTTGAACGTTGTGGCAGTTGATCAATGTATCAAAGGTGAACATAGTTTTTTCCTAGAAAACCTGTTACAGTGATTCATCTTCACCTTGCAGAGATTTTAAGCCAATAACTACATAATGGATTACGCCATAATATAACATTATAGAACATGCAGGGAACTGAAATTTAAGCCAACTGAAATTTATGACAGCAAGGTACAGTGGTCTGATTTGTAATAGCAGCAGCAAGGAAAATGCAATATCTCTCCAAAAATGTATCATTTACACAATCCAAAGCATGCAGGGAACCTTATAGAACAAATATAAACCAAAAATTAAGCCTTCAAACCCCCACTGGAATTTATTTAAGTAAATTTAATAACAACAATGAGCACCCTTACAAAGATGTCTGGAAATGAAGGATTCCAAGCCCCAAATTGAAGTCCAAATGTAGATTCCAGCTGTTAAAAATAGGAGAAATACATGTTGCTGTGCCCCAGAAGACCCCAAATGCCACCTTAGGGCAAGTCGCCACTCTGGGAGAGGGTTGGAAATGCCTTCAAGCTCCTTATGAGATCACCTTGTTGCAAGCTTGAGGGGTTTCGTCCTCAAACGAGCCAACTATTGAGATGTTTAGTTCTGAATGGGTTTTCTAAGAGGGTTTTTGTCCTCAATGGAAGAGAGAGAACAAAAATGCACCATCCAACTCCAAAAGAAATAATTTCCAAAAGATGCATAACCTCTTCCAAGCCAAGCGACCCCCTTTTTATAGCTTGATGTGGCGTCAAAAATCAATTAGAATGCCTCTAAAGAGGACCAAGCTCATACTAGTTCCTTTTCTCTTCTCTTTTTCATTTGTCTTTTCTCCTTTACCTAGCTGACCTGACTATACTTAGAAAACTACTAAAAAAGAATGCAATGCTCATGAAAATAGTTGAAAAACATGACATTAACTCCCCTTGCTCATTTTTTTTTGCCCACGGTAAGTGGAATGGGCTCAAGGTCTTCCAAAAGGACTAGCACTGAGAAAGGGACATTACACAACATCGACAATATGTGGACCCTATTTGATATGTCAGTCTTTTGTTAGGCTTTCATGGCTTGATTTGTGTCCATTCTGCCTGGATGGCACTTGATCGCAAGTTGTGGAAGCCCTCATGACGTTAGCAGTGGGTCCATAAACCGTTATTAATTTTATTCCCCTTCTTATGCCTTTAAAGGAAGAGCCCCATTTAAATTTTATCAAAAGCTTTTATAATGGAAAACAATAAGCCATAAAGGACTTGACCTTATACCCGCTCCATTGATTTGGGGCGGGATCAAGGGTCTGTGAGCCTTTTACTTGCTGTCAGACTTTGTTAGTCAAAAAGTCTCCAATCCTTCTCAATTTTCACTGACATGGCACCTCATTGGATGATGTGGATGACCTTGTTTAAGATAAGGCAACATCAAGCCCATGGGCTTTAAAGCCTCAAGGAATAGTAAGGCTTGTGAACTTAGTGTGTAGGTTGCTTAACCTTATTCTTGTGGCCATGGCCGCCATATATCAAGCCTGCTAGCTTACTAATATTTAAGGTCACTCAATCTTCATGTTGTGGCCTTAGACACAATACATTAAGCCCTGGTGTCCTCGAGGTTTCACCCTAAAATCTGGGACTACCCCTTTTAAATTTTTCGTTCTTTTTAAGTAACGGGCCGTGTTTTGTTTTGCTTGCAGTTGTTTGCATTGCTCTAAGGTATCCCCAGAGAGTCATAAGAGTCACATTCGCCAAATACCCACATGCTGAAGCTCACTCAATTCCTTCACTAGACTTTGTTTGAAAGCATTTTATTTATTTTTATATTAAATAAATAAAGTTATTTTAGATTGAGCTAAAATTGGAGGATTTAGGTCATATAAAGCACTTCACCCCATCATTATTACCATAGAACATTCACCCGGGGGGAAGAGTTTTTGCAGATCAGCTAATTGGAGAAATGTTTTTGAGCAATTGCCCTCAACTTTTTTTGTTTTGTTTTTGTTTTTGTCTGTGTTTTGGTTTGTTTTCTTCGGCAATTCCTGTAGCCTATTTATTCTTCTTGCTAGGCCTTTTCTCGAGCCTAGGGTTTTGAAAAGCTATCTAGTGTATTTAATTGCTAGTTAATCTGTCTAAAAGTGACTAGAGCTCATGATTCCTTTAGGAGATTGCAAGAGGTTGCTTGGTCCAAAAAGGTGCAATAACGGATTCTATGAAAATAAGAAAAATTCCGCCACCAATGTGTAGAGCTCGAGAAAATATGCACTTTTAGAGAAAACGACACGTAAAACGGAGCCACGGAGTGAAAGTTATGGCACTTGCAAGTGTTTGTTGCTACATCTTCCCAGACCCTTTCCAAAAATGGAAAATTTTATTTTTTTAAAATCCAAAAATGGAAAGAAATGCTTCTTAGACCAAGACACACTTTTTGGAGCTGTTGTGACTTATGTTTTTCCACGCCAAAGTTGGGAAGAGAAGCCAATACAAGTCGCACTTTTTGGGAAAGAAGCTTTCTTCATGCTAGTCAAATTTTTTGGGAAGGATGATTTCTCCATGCAGGTGGGAATTTTGGGGTTGCTTGGAAGGTGGAAATTTTAGAGCTGCCTGGAAGGTTAAAAGTTCACATAAATCACTTAAGTGAAAAGTGGGAATTTTGGGGCTGCCTAGAAGGTGGAAATTTGGAGGTTTCCTGGAAGGTTGTTTTTTCCCACAATTAAAGTTAAATCACTGAAGTGAAAAGTGGGAATTTTGGAGCTGCTTGGAAGGTTAAAAATTCACACAAACCACTTAAGTGAAAAGTGGGAATTTTGGGGCTGCTTGGAAGGTGGGAATTTTAGAGCTGCCTGGAAGTTTAAAAAATTCACACAAATCACTTAAGTGAAAAGTGGGAATTTTAGAGCTGCTTGGAAGGTTAAAAATTCACACAAATCACTTAAGTGAAAAGTAAGAATTTTGGGGCTGCCTGGAAGGTAGAAATTTGGAGGCTTCCTAGAAGGGTTGTTTTTTCCCATAATTAAAGTTAAATCACTTAAGTGAAAAGTGAAATTTTCGGGGCTGCCTGGAAGGGTGAATTTTTCCACTTCCTTGCCCTCATGTTTTTCACACAAAAGCAAGTTAATTCACCCAAGCGAAAAGTGGAAATATTGGGACTGCCTAGAAGGGTGAATATTCCCACTTCCTTGCCCTCATGTTTTTTCCACAATTCCTAGCCAAAAAGTGCGACCCACTTTGGCATAGTTGCATGCTTTAAAATGAATTTCTTTTAATTGGTTTTAGCAAAGGTGGAAGCCATAGGTAGAGGGCAATTAATTCTTTTATGTGGAGCATGCTACCCTGGAGAAGTTTGGCGCCAAAGGGAGAAGTTGTTAGCACTAAAAAGAAAATATTTTTAATTGCCAAGAAGCATCCAGTTTTGGCGCCTAGGGTTGGAAAGGCTTTCTTTTTATTATTTTGGCTATTTGCATGTTGATGTGAGTGCACAGGGGAATAAAATAATATTTTAGGATTGCTTGGCATGCAAGCAAAGTCTAAAAATTGAGGGCAACAAGCTTTATAATCAAGTTTTGGTGAAGAAATTGGACATTCATGCCATGAACTTCATGTTTGTCTTAATTATTTGTAGGAATAATTCACCGGTGCTCATAATTATGTGAATTGAGCTAGTGTTTATGTCAAATACAAGGGCAATCATGGCAGTTTTTGCACAAATAGATCCAGCTCCCATAATTGCAAAGGCTTCTGGTAGAAATAAAAAAAAGATCTTAGACAAAAATTGATTCAGGCACGATGAAGGGTGATGAAAAAGATGATTCAGTAGAATCATGTATTGTGTCCAGGCTTGCTGAGATTAATGATACAGACATGGGCCATGAAGCTAGCAGTAATTTGATTGACAAATCCAGGGCAACCGATAGGACACCTCTTGTGCGGGCTATGAGAAATAGTGGAATTATCAAAGCAACAACATTTCTGGCTACAACCCAGTTGCCGGAATTTGTTCTAGAGTGTGCAAAGTTCTACCATCCTTTGTCCAGAACAATTAGGGATGCAACAGGGGAGACAGATGGAAAGACAATGAATTACATGCTGGACAAATACATTCGATGTCAGAACAAAGGGTAATTATGAAGTGTTGCAGCCGGAATTATTTCTTTCTTCTTCTCTTTCTTTTTTTTCATATTTTCTTGGACAAAATTGTAAAGCTAAAGTAATTGGTTAAAAGCCATCACTTTAAGTTATTGAAAAGGTCCTTCAATTAAGAATAGGTGGCAGACATGCAGAGCTTTGAATTAGTCTTTAGATGCATGTCATGTAAAGATGAATTCTGGGAGAAAGATTGTCAGTTGTTTCCTTTATAGCTTCCACATGTGGCAATTCATTGAAAACTTCCTATTTGTATTTTGCCCTCTATGCACTATAAATAGAGGAAGAGCCTATGGGTTAAATCATCACAACTTTGTTAGAGCATTCTAGAGTTTTCAGACTTTGTGCTGTAACCCTTGATGTTGTCTCTATGAAAGCTGAAGAATTGAATAGAGGTGGGATTCCAGAGAACTTTGTGTCAACGGTGCTTTGCTTCTTACTTCTGTGTGGATTTTAGATAAACTTTGTGTTATCTGAGATTTAGGTTAGAAGCTTTCCCTTTCTTTTACTTTTGAGTATTGTGAGATTTATTTGTCTATTTTATTTATGTGTATGAGGCCAACTCTGAAAACTATTAGTTGAATTACATATCTCCCATTCTTCTTTCCTACATTCCTTTATTTCCCCCTTCTGAAAATATTTCATAAACAACTGTTTACTTGCTGCAGAATTGCTTAGCTATGGTTCATGAGCTTTGTGATTAAAGTAAAACCCCTGTGAATAGTTATTAAGTTTCATACGTACCAGATTGATAAACATCTTACACGGGAGCCTCACCGGTAAATGAGGGAGATTTATCTCATGACTGCCTAGGTCTTTAGCTGTGCAAAAAACCTAGCCAACAAGCCCACGGACTTCAATTGCAGTCCAACGCTGATTATATTATGCCAAGGCCATTATAATGTAGAGCCAAATCATACGGGTAATGTACGAAGACAACGCCTTAATTACGCATAAAGCTAAGTCAAGGTGGGCTTGAATAATCAAAGGCAAGCCTTAAGAGTATAAACATTGTTCTGGGAACTATTTTTATTGAACGCAAGTGCCTTAAAAAGTTAGAGCAAATATTCAGCCATGCTTTACAGAGTAATGCCTCTGGGCATGGACCAATACTTAAGAAAAGCGAAAACGGAAGCTATATTTTTGGGTGATGTAAGATTGCTAACAATCCAAGGATGCTCCTACATCACACACATTGGGTAAGAGAAAACAAATTTGTGAGTTCCTGCTCACATGATGAATGTGAATGATGAATTTCATGTTTTAATATTTCTTTGCTTCCAATCCCTCTTTTTAAATAGTCTTCTCCTTTGTTGGTGTATGTTATGCTTCCCTAGTTCTCTTAATTACTTATGTTACGGCTTACTGATTGGACCGTATCAGGTCAAATTCTTTCTTCCTTTTCACATCTTAGTAATATGCTCCTTTCCAATATTGCGTTCCTCTATCTTATTGCAGGGCTTGGTTCTCAAAGACTTCATCTATCCCTTGGGCTTCAAACAAACTCTTGGGCCTCAAACAAACTCAATCTGATTATTCATAGCCTTCATTGCCATCTCCAAGAATACCTCTATTTCTTGCTCATTCGCTGATCTTATGGCTATATTGAACAATTCCCTGACCTCTACTGTAATAGCATCCTCTTGCTCCACTTTAATCTTCATAATTGCTTCAAATAACTCATCCACGTTAATCTAAATTGCCTTTGCTGCTGGTTGCTCAAACAAATGGATGTTTTGGACTGAATTGCAGAGTTACCCTTCCTCATTCATCATTTTGGTTTCTTCTTCAAGAGGGACACACACCTTATTCTTATTCCCCTGATCACACATTGGGCCTTCATAGGCTCCTTTCACCTTATCTGGCCCTGTAGACTCTTATCATGTGCCTCTAAGGATGCTAGAATCAAGTCCTCTATCTGCCCTGCCCCTTCATCAACAAACTTAGCTGCATCATGATCTGAAAGTGATCATTTTCCTTCCTCTTTTGCTAGAAACCCCTCCTTTACATTTAGCAAAACCAAATAATTTTTATGATGGTTTGCTTTGCTCTCTTCCTTCAATGGAAATTGTTTCCGCCTCTCTCCATTCTTCTCAACTGAAACTACATTGTCCCTTCCATCATACCTTAGCCTTATTTTCAAAACTGCCATGGTCTTCCCAACAAGATTTGGCATGCATCCATAGGAAATACATGAACCTGTCTTCACATTGTTTCCACACTGTAATTTCATGCCCTTTTTATTACTAAGACACCCTATGTGGATCTGGGTGTGGTGTACACTTCAAATCCAGCTTATCGACGACTTCAATGGATTATGAGTACTTTCACTATCAACTACAACATCACAACACTTACCTCTTGCTTTGCATTGGTTCTGAAGATATGCCTTCTTTGACATGGCTCCTCTTGCTTTTTTGATGTCTTCAAGCTCCCTTTCAACAACATATTCACTCTTGGTCTCTTGGCTGGAATTGAACCTTCAGAAGTAACTAGATCACCCTCTTCCCACTCATTTAGTGTTTCATCGTTAATACGACTTCCCTACCACTTCTTGGATTTCATTCTTCTGACTTTGTTTCAACCCTTCTTTTGAGGACAACGGAAAACCCAATGCCCAAACACTCCACACGTAAAGCAATCTCCATGAAATGTCCAGCTATCTCCTCGAGCTTCAACACATTCATGATTCCATGAGGTACCCAAATCCTCATTTTTCTCTTCATTTGGTCCATATGGAGAAGAGTTCTCCTCTCCTTCCGACCGCAACACTTGACCTTCTATTTGTTCTTGCATGTCTCTATCCTTCATTACACTTCTTTTGTACTTACCTGAATCTATCTGCCTTGTATTCAACTCGTCTTCAGCCTTCAAGGAAAACCGATATACCTCTTCAACCGTATGCAACCTCGCCATGCTTACTTGATCTTGAATGCTCAGTCTTAGGCCATTTATATTTTCCAACTTTTTCTTTATTCAACTCACTATAAGACCTTCTGGCTATCTTGTAAAACTCCTTTGTATAATCTTGCACTGGCAATTCTCCCTGCCTCATAGTTTACAAATTCTTCAGCAATGCTACCTGATAATCCAAAGTAAAAAACTTCCCCTTTAACTTGGCTACCATTCTGTCCCATCTTGTAATCTTTGCCTTACCTCTTCCGTTTCTTCTGTTTGCATCGCTTTCCATCGCAGAGCTGCATGACCTTTCAACTTGCTCTGAGGCATCTACACTCTCATTGGGTTAATCTCATCAAAATCAAAGTAGTCTTCCAAGCCAGTCACACAATCTATCAATTCTTTGGTATTCAAGATTCTTGAGAAGTTTGAGATTATCATCTTCATTCCTCTTACAATCCCATATATGGTTGTGAGCAATCTTCCTTGGTTTGTTTTAATGGACCAACATCTTGTATTTGTGTTATTCTTTTGCACTTGGTTCCTTTTTAGTATCGCTCTCATCTCCTCTAGGCACAAAACCCCTTCTGCTCGCTTCAACAACATCTAATCTTGTTTGCATGGTTCTCATCAGAGTAACAACTTCTTCAATCTTCCTGCCATGCTGGCAGCTACCACTCCTCTCCTTGAAGGCATATTGATTCACTTTAGCAACCAGACTTATTGCTGTAAATCTTGCATAAGCCACCTCTTCTCAATACACTCATTTATCTCTTTGTTCTTTACCCATCTATCCACCACTCAGCTTCTCTCTTGCCCTCTACCATCTTTTCTCAAAGTGGAGAACACTCAATTATAACATTTTCTACCCAACACTCTTTTGCTGGAAGACGCCTTTTCACTTTCTTATACACGCATACAGGATTTTCCGGCTCTGCTGATGCAGTCAAGCATAGGGGTCAAGTTTATGACAATCTCGTCCTTGCAGCCAATAACACAAGTTCACTCAAAACACACAATTTTGCTTTCTGAAGACAACTGATATTGATTTATACTTTCCATGAAGTAATGTACATCCATTTATGAATAAGCATCATTCCTTGATTTTCACCAAACACTGAAAGACTCGCAACAAATTTGCCAACACTCTCAATATCGATTTATTGACTTTCAAGGTTGAATTTAAATAGCATTCAAGGTAACACGAATTTTAAAAAAAAAAATTAATTAAAAAAAATAAACCCAATTTATATTATGGATAAATCAAAGTAGACATATTCTACTGTGCCAGGCACGAAAGCTATTAGTCCAAGCTTGGGCAGTATACAACAAGATACATATTAGCAATCATTAATGCAAATCAGAATCTAAAATCTTTCTCAAATCAGCTTGAATCTTGGTCGACCACCACAATGGAGGAGGACCATGACATAATAGCTTGTGGTTGTAGAGAACCCAATTGGCTAATGCATCCGCCACTTTATTAATCTCTTTGGGAACATGGCTAAAGTGGACTTCTTGGAACTTCTCCCGCAACCTGTGAATTTTCCCCTACTCTCTTGCTATTTGCCGATTTTTGCTGTGAACTAAGTCAGAATTGGATAACAATCTGACAATTAGCATAGAATCAGATTTAACCTGGATTTTTTGTCATCCTATTTTTAGTGCTTCTTGCAGCCCCCTATAAACTGCTTTTATCTCTTCTATGTTGTTCGTTGTGTATCCCAATTTTTCAGAGAAGAAGAAGGCTACAAAACTATCAGAAGATCTACCTATGCTTCCCATACTTGCCTGATCCGGATTTCCCCTCGAAGCACCATCAATATTCAGCTTTCCATAACCAATTGGAGGAGCTGTCCATTGTCTATTCAGTTGCGTTTTCTTTCTTGGTCTAAAGGAAGTCACGGTAGAAGTCATGGGTTACAGATGAAGCATTTTACAAAAATGATGCCATTTGGGCGAAAGATTTTGAGGCATACATATCTTATGCTTGATAGATTCTGCAAATTTCATTTTTATCGTCTCCCACACCAGAAATATCCCTGCTGTACTGATGGAAAATTCTTTTGCTTCTTTCCTTCCAGATGTTTCAAAGTAAAAGGGAGATACCAGACCACAAAGCCAGTAAAAGGTTTTGACCCTTGGTTAGATGTCTTCCCCATTCCCTAAGCAGCTGTTCTAGAGGCTGAATACCGACCCAAGAGAGTTCAAACAACTTAGATAAAAGTTGCCATAGGTGGACCACAAAGGGGCATTGAACAAACATACGAGTAATGGTTTTGTCATTATCCAGGCACAAAGAACATTGCAAAGGACCGTGAAAACCTCATTTCATAAGCCCATCTCCAGTTAAGATTCTTCTCCTTAAAACCAACCACACAAAGAAGTTCACTTTGGGCCATAAGCTGGCTGCCATACATGGTGAAAGATGTCCCAAAGAGGATGAGGATCCATAAGACACAAAGGTGCATATCCTAAAGATACTGTGTAGACACTTGTAGAACTTTTCCCCCAAGCTAAAGAATCTGGCATTGGAGAAGTTGACAGAGGACGGGCCAAAAGAATACTATCTATCAGATTTTGTTGTTCCTCCCCCAGCTGAATTGGCCTTTTCGGAGTGGGAATCCAGCATTGCCCAATTTCCCATTGATGAATAGTATGCTTACAGTAATTAACAATTGCATTCTATGCACATTGTTGACTATTGTATGCAATATATAAGAAAACAAGTTAATCAATCAAGTATTGTTGGTTACAATTAAAATTTGCATTAATGAATAAGTAAAGAATTGGTCCAATGAAGTTAGCTAAAGGAATGTCCATAGTAATTATGATCGCATATTGGAATCAGATAAGGTTTTGTTTCTTCTCGAGTAGTTTGTGTGGTGTGGCTATTTTGCAGATTGATGCTCGTTACTTGAACAGCTAGTGCTTGTGCAGAAGGTATTAATTTTTTCAGCAAAAGCTATCCACAAGAGTAGAATAGAGAAGAGTGAAGCATGGATCATGAAGATGAGAGAATACTTAATGCAAATCATAGTTACCAAGTCCTAAATCTGGATCTGTTCGGGAGGGCAAAAAATCAGAAAATTTGGATCTCTTGGAAAAGTTAGGAAAAAATCGATGTGGAATATATACATATTATTTGTGAGCATATTTTATAAATATGCAAAAAATGACAAATACAGAGAAAACAATTAATAATGTAATATCAAATGTTAATATATGTAATATTAAATAATATAAAAGGGTGTTGGGTCTCTTCTTATTGCCAAAAACAATCAGGGCCGACCCGGACCAAATTTATCCAGGCTGCTTGAAAAATCATACTGGATGGATTTTGTTTGGATTTTGTTTGGGTCCAGCTGGATTTGGTAATTATGATGCAGAGAGATTCAACAAATTGGAAAAGCATTGCAAACATCTCTCAATCTACTGGAAAGCTTGATAGTTGGAGGAGAAGGCTCTCACAAAGAACTTAAGAGATCCTGTGGAGATCCCAAAAACAAATGGAGAGTTAAAGACTAAGCCATGGGAAGGAGCAGCACCATACCAACCATATTCAACCTCCAGTCAAAGTGAATGCCATGATAGAAATTCAAGCTCTGAGGTGAATGAAAGTTTGAGAAACTCATAATTGATTAGCCCAATTATAGATAGATCTCGATTTTCATCAAATTGGTGAAGAGCAGCAAATTTCCTTTGCAAGATTGAAGCTAGCTAGCCATGCTTTTACTTGATTTGAGAGTTATGTTCATTCTTTGGTTGTGAGAAAGCTACCACCAATTTCTAAATGGAATCTATAAAATTGATTGAAAGTCAATCAATTTTATTCTGTTTGTTATGAAGAGGAAAAACATATTAATTGGCAATAATTCAGGAAAACAAGAAGACCAAAGTATGCAGGATTATATGAACAAATTCTGCAAGAAAAGTCTAAATACATAAAAAATTGGACTGTGACATCCTGATAAAGCATGTTGGTGGGCTTTAGAGTCATCTAAGGAGACAGGTTTTTCTGGCTAAGCCTAAGGACGTTGACGAGACTTGTGCTAAAGTTCATTACCTTGAAAGGGACAAGGTGCTTTTGTGATCCTCTTCAAATGCTCCCAAGCAGCAGTGTGGTTTTCAAGCCAGCAGGGAAAAGATAATGCTACCGCTACTTTTGCTCATAAGAATTCTAAAAGGCAGTGTGGGGAATAGTGATGTAGATATATGAGACTTGATGGAAATTGCATCCGAAATGGCATCCTTTCAAGAATAAGAAAAAGGAGGCTATGACTTTGGTTTAAGGAAAAGAGGTGGGTTGTAGCTCTGATGAGCATGAAAGGATTCCTTACTTTGGTTTAAGGAAAAGAGGTGGGTTGTAGCATCTGATGAGCATGAAAGGATTCCTTGTACATCCATTCAATGAGGATGTTCCAGTAGCAATGAGGCTCAATATAAATGTGAGCTTACTACACCTTTCCATATCAAAATTCAAATTCGGAAGACACAAGTTGATGCACATATAATCATCCTAATCCTTATTCTCTAGGTTGGGTGCACCAACGAGTACAAATAGAGGTAGCTACACAAATTTAGTTGGCATGAAGTTGGTAGATAAACATGGGCTGGAAACATATATTCATCATAATCCTTACTCTCTAAGCTGGGTGCGGAAAGGAGTAGAAATAAAGGTAGCCAAGCAATGTAAAGTCACATTTATAATAAATGAATATTTCATTGATGAAGTTGTAGTGGATGTTGGGCCTTTTGAGGTTTTTGGTGTAGTTTTTTATAGCCTATATATGTATGTTGGAGATGTTATCTTTATGAGAAGAGCTAACGAGTACCATTTAGTTTGGGACAAGGAAAGCTACATCATCAAAGCATGTAAAGAGAATCAAAAAACTCCTTGGCAAGAGTCGCTGGGATGTTATCTTTATGAGAAGAGCTAACGAGTACCATTTAGTTTGGGACAAGGAAAGCTACATCATCAAAGCATGTAAAGAGAATCAAAAAACTCCTTGGTAAGAGTCGCTTACACTAAAAGATTGACTGATACTAGTGGGAAGTTTGTTTTGCTTCTTTTGAAAGCTAAACAAGAAAATGAAGTAGAAGAATACAAGACTTCTCATAGCATGTCTACTAACAAAAACCATACACAAATATAATAGTTATTGCAGCAATTGAAGTTTTCCAAGAGTCCATGAGTATGCCACTAGAAAGGGCAATTGAGCATGAGATACAATTGTTACTAGATTGTCTCTTCCAAACATTAGTCTTTATAGACCATCATTGACAGAAGTAAATGAGGTAAGAAAGTAATCACAATCTTTGTTGGATCATGTTGTAATTTGTCATAGTGCTTGTCCATAGTGTTCTCCTATGATGGTAATGCCTAAGAAAGATGGTTCATGGAGAATGTGTATTGATTATACAGTTATGGACAAACTAACCATTAAGAATAGGCATCCTCTTCCATGGATTTGATGATTTTTAATTGTGAGAGTGTGGGGCCAAAATCAAACATTGATAAGAAAGATGGTTCATGGAGAATGTGTATTGATTATACAGTTATGGACAAACTAACCATTAAGAATAGGCATCCTCTTCCATGGATTTGATGATTTTTAATTGTGAGAGTGTGGGGCCAAAATCAAACATTGATAAAATACGAACACACTAAAATTTAAAGAAAGTGAAATGCAAGTGCAAAAAGATTGTTGTAGGAGAGAGGAACTAAACATGAGCAAAAAAAATAGTTTGTATTCAAAATATGAAAATAGCTCTAGAAGAGGTACATAAATAGGAAGTGGAGAGGTGCAATTGTCACTTTAAAAGGTGGAAAGTGTAACTCCTAATCTATCCCAATAACACCTAAGCAAGTTACATACATGTGTAAGAAAAACCATACAATGGAATAAAAAAACCTACACTTAACCCCCTTTAAGCATAGTTTAGGTGGGTAGAAGAATTGGTTCCTAGCAACAAAACCTAATGAGGTGCCCAAGTACAAAAACATCTCTCATAAAGTAGTGAAAAGGAGAAAACAAGTAGGTAAAACTCCCCCATAATAGAAAGAAAAGAAGCGCCCCAAAAATAGAGAGAACTAAAAGGAGAAAACAAGTAGGTAAAACTCCCCATAATAGAAAGAAAAGAAGCGCCCCAAAAATAGAGAGAACTAGGAGTGCTTGATGCATTGTTGAATCTCACTCAGGAGTGTTAGATGCCTCACGAAAAGACTGTAGATCAAAAGCAAAGGCAAAGAAGAAAATCTTCAGATTGCTCAACAAAGCCAAAGCTAAATTCTGACAAGTGCTAATGAATCAAATCATGTACCAAATAGGACTCAGAATGGTTCCCAACATTGATAAGAAAACTAAACCATGAACCGGGTACTCCTACATAAGGTGTCAACATGAGTGATGACAAAGATGAATCATATGATTCAGAAAGTGCAGGTCGTGTCACCATGTAAGCATGTAATAGAAAAGAAAGCACATCCTCAAAAGTAAAAGCAACTCTATCAAAGTTTTCATTAAAGAGAGAACAAATATCCTCAATAAGTCATCAAGATCTAAAGGGCGAGCGTCCACAAACAAATGTGAAATGTTTGGTAAGTAGACATCCCAATGTTTGGTAAGTAGACATCCCAATGAAGTGGATCATGCAAGCATAAAGAACCTTTTTGTAAAGAATCACTGGAAGCCTTTGGAGAAGCAACTCTGAACTTTTATGAAACAAGTAGTTACGAAGGAAAGTCTTAAAAGAGGAAAGCTATGTCCTCAACGGTGCCATCTAGATCTGAAATGTGAGACTCTACAAACAAAGACGAGATGTCTGGCAAGTATGCGGCCCAATTAAATGGATCTAGAAAATATGTGTAATATCCCTTTTTGGGATATTATCCAAATATGCAAATTATTCTGCTGAATCGACTCTGGAAGGACTAAACCCTCCTAATTCGACCTCAAATAATCCAATGCTAACTTCAATACAACCCTAAAAGGGATTGGAGTGAGCCAAGGTGGTGGATTAGATGGGAGAACCAGCTAGGAAATTAATCACTTCAAATCTGAAATTAATTACAACAATAATTAATTTATAAACGCACTAAACTGCTACAAACTTCAAAAATTAATATCTCACTCAATACTTGAGAGTTTTTGCATGAAATAAATTGCAGAATAAAGTGGAAATAAAAATCTTTCCAATGAACTAACAAACTGAATTTTTATTCCACTAAAACCCCCTCAAATATGCCTGTGAAATTTGAAAACCAGTTGCTGGGGTTAGAGAAAATTAATTAAATAATTTCCAGCTCATAAAACCCTTCCAAAACACTCAAGCAATCAGCCCTTGATCTGAAATAATTAACTGAAACACAGCAGCAAAATAGATCTAACATAAACAACCTCAAAACATTATAGATCAAACGCCAAACCAAGTCGAATTGCCTCTAATAAATTGCAGCCATAATAACAATCACATAGTACCAAAAACCCTTCACACATAAAGCAGATTTATGCTTCAAATAAATGCGCCAAAACCCAAGACCAAGTCGCCAATATTAGAAGGAGAATCACCAACAAGTATATTTGCAAATCTCATGAAAATACTTCAATGGAATATCAAACTAGCACAATAACTCCAAATCACGCAAGAGAGAGAGAGAGAGAACATTAATGGGCATGCATCCCAACTCCAAGCATGGAGCATAAAATCAAATGATCAATCAACATGCCCTCTAAGGAAATGCGACCTCCCTTTTATAGAACTAAGGGGTGCAATATCCAATAAAGACCTACCTTTACCTTTTGGAGAGAAACCATAAACTCACATTAAAATATTTAATACTAAGACTATGTGCACTTTATTTATTTTTTAATTAAATAAATAAAAGTAACTAACCTATGTGCACATTAAACTAACTAAAAAGACTCCCACTTGTAGCGCTAGGCATGCTAAGGGGTTACAATGTAAATAAAAGAGATGAACCCAAATATTAGAAATGCCCTGGAAAAGGGGACATTACAGTAAATCTGTTTGTTGTGGATCCACTGGAGAAGCCATAATCATCAAGGTTTGTTCCATCCTCTCAGTTCCTTTTGCCTGAATATGCTGGTGATCAAATTGTTCTTGAAACTTGGTTTTATGGTGATAGCTTTTCATTATGTTGCCGACTTCGTCCTTCCTATTTGTGGCCGGAATAACGGCTAACTGATTTTTTTCTTCCACTGCTAGTTGAACAACTTTTGTATCTTGTTTATTCATCCGAGTCTCTGGTATTTGGGAATCTATGATGTCCTCAGCATCTTTGTCTTCATTATCAGGTTATAGGTTACCAAATCTGTTATGGTTGCTACCATCTCGATTTTCCTGTGCATCTTTCCTTGTTGTTTTCTTTTTTTGGGAATGATGAAATCATCCTGGGTTCTAAAGCTTTGAGGGGACAATCTCTCATCAAATGGCCATACGTATGGCATATGCGACATCTGAAAGGGATGTTTTCATAAACCACCACTTGATCCTAGTGATCCTCCTCCACAGCCAGAGAGATCTTAGTTGGTAGTGGCTTACTCAGGTCCATCAACACATATATTTGGGTGTATATCATTTGTTCCAATTGGATTGAAGAATCAATAGTCATCATGTAGGTACCAAGGGTATTACTGATCCAAGTGAAAACATTGTTATTTCAATACTTGGAAGGAAGTGGTGTCCCCAAGATTTCACCCTGTAATTTGGGACTGCCCCTTTTTAAATTTTTAGTTCTTTCTAAGTAGCGGGTCGTTTTTGTGTTTTGTCTTGCCTGCGGTTGCTTGCGTTGCTCAAAGGTATCCCCAGGGATTTATTAAGCCAAATTCGACAAATACCCACATGCTAGAGCTCACTCAATCCCTTCACCAGGCTTTGTTTGGAAGCATTTTATTTATTAAATAAATTAAGTTCTTTTAAAAAACAGATTGAGCTAAAATTAACAAATTTTAGGTTATATAAACCACCTCATCCCATCATTGTTACCACATCAGTATTACTTCATCTCTAAGTGAAGCATTCACCCAAGGAAGAGTTCTTACAGACTAGCTAATTGGCGAGTTATTTTCGAGCAATTGTTTGCAACTTCTGTCAAGTTTTTCGTTTTTATTTATTTCTTTAGTGTTTGGTTTTGGTTTTTCTCCGTGATCTGTCTGGTAATTCCCCTTGGTCTTTTCTTTCGTTTTGCTTAACCAGTCCAATTGCCTAGGGTTTTTAGAAGTCATCCATGGCCTCAGACAAAGGGGAAATTTATTGTGAAAGCTGGTTTTAAATGCAACAACTTGGGTAAAGGTCGCAATTTTTATCTGCTTTCAGTCATGGTTTTCCACACCAATTTTGGGAATTTAATTCCAAGTGCAAGTGTGGAAATTGAAGCTACCCTCTAGGTTGGAATTTCACGCAAACACAAGCTGTTCCTTCCTCTCAATTTTCACGCCAATTTTGGGAATTTAATTCCAAGTGCAAGTCATACTTTTTGGGCCTACCTTCTAGGTTGAGATTTAACGCCATGACTTAAGTGAAGAATGTGAAAATTGGAGCTGCCTGGCAGGTTGATATTTAACGCCATGACTTAAGTGAAAAGTGTGGAAATTGGAGCTACCTGGCAGGTTGAGATTTAACACCATGACTTAAGTGAAGAATGTGGAAATTGGAGCTGCCTGACAGGTTGAATTTTAACGCTGCCTTTCCCTCATATTTTTCACACAAAAGTTAGCAAATTCACTTATGCAAGTCGCACTTTTTGGAGCTGCCTTCCAGGTTGACTTTTAACGCCATGACTTAAGTGAAAAATGTGGAAATTGGAACTGCCTGGCAAGTTGAAATTTAATGTTGCCTTGCCTTCACGTTTTCCACACAAATATTAGCCAAAAAATGCGACCCTCTTTAGCATAATTTCATGCTAAAAAAGTAATTTCTTTTTATTATTTTTAGCAAGTGTTGGTGCCAAAGATAGGAAGTCATTGCATGCAAAATTCCTTTTAGAAGCTTGTGCATGTGCTCCCAATCTTCCAGTTGAAGCCTTCATTGAATTTAATTATATTTTCCTTCTCCTGGATTGCTTTCTAGAATTCAAAATTGCTCATATGCAATTAAAAATAAAAGGGTGACGAGTTTGTCTGAATTGTTTACGGAAAACATTTCACTGGTGCATGTACTGGAGAAGAACTGCAAAAGCTTCAAGGATAAAAGGGGAAGACAGGTCAGAGGCAACACCCGCAAGAAAAATCATAGTCAGCTGCTTCCAGATCCAGTTTAGTGAGAATCAAAGGCAAAGAGTCAACCGCATGCCGGAGAAAAAACATCTCAGATTCAAGGCAAAGATATCATTCAAATCATTCATGAGGCGGAAGTGCAATACATGTTGGATCAACATGCAGATTATGGAAGAAGAACAAGACTGGGAGTGTTGTAGCTTTCTTCTAATTTCTTCTCCTCTTTCTTCTTCTTTCTCTTATTTTCTCTGACAAAGTAATTGAGTAATCAATTGAATTGTAAAACTTAAGTGATTGGTGTAAAAGCCATTATTTCAAGTTACTGGAAGAAGTCAATTACTTGGAAATAGGTGGTAAATATGCAGAATAGAAGGTTCTATTTTCAGTTGTAAATCATGCATGTCATGCAAAGAGGGATTCTAGGAGAAGGATTGCCAACTGTCTCCTTTTCTATAGCTTCCGTATGCGGCAATTCATTGCAAGCTTCCTATTTGTAATTGCCCTCTATGCACTATAAATAGAGGAAGAGCCTATGGGTTAAAGGATCACAATTTGTTCATCAGAATTTGTTTAGCAAAAACATTCTTGAGTTTTTTAGACTTTGTGCTGAAACCCATGGTGTGATTTCTGTGAAAGTTGGGGAATTGAATAAAAGGTGGATTTTCGGAGAAATTTGTGTCTACGGTGCTTTGCTCATCACTTCTATTTAAGGTTTTAGATAAACTCTATGTTATCTTAGATCTAGGTTAAAAGCTATTCCTTTCTCTTATTGCTGAATGTTGTGAGTTTTATCTGTTTATTTAATTTGTGTGGATGAGACCAACTCTGATAACTACTGGTTGAGTCAGCACATCTTCCTTTCTTTTTACCCTAATTGTATTATTTCCCCCTTTTGCAAATAATCCTAACACAACTGCTTACTTGCTACAAAATTGCTCAGCTGTGGTTCACAAACCGTGGGAATTAAAGTAAAACCCCTGAGAAATAGTTATTAGAATTCACCCTTATCAAATTGATAAACATCTTACACGGGAGCCTCACCGTTAAATAAGGGAGATTTATCTTATGACTGCCTAGGTTTTACGCTGTGCATAAAATCTAGCCAACAAGAAGTCCAAACAACCTCACCCAAACAGGAGCTACAAAAGGGAGTTCTCCATCTGCCCTAAACATCGGATGCCAGGGTTTCATAAAGAGACCCGCTCTACCATAAAACCATGCTGCCCCTTGGAAGATGAATTCTCTATCTTCTGCGGTCGCAAAGAAAATTAGGAAGTAACCGTTAGGGTAGACAAAGATTGTGAACTCACCTTTGGTATGCCAAAATTTTCTAGTCCAATCTTTAAAAGCAGGTAGAGGAGGACAGAAATTGAGAAATTGAACGATCCGTCCCCTGCTTTCTAGTTCATCAATGCCACCTTGAACATCAGTTTTCTGGAGTCTCACAACTGGTGATCCGTCTGCTGCTTTCATACACCGGTTTTCATTTTTCCTGAGATCGATCTTAGGCATCCTTAGGGGTTGTTTTTGAAAGTTACCACTTGGAATTTGAAGCTTAGAGTCTCCACGAAGCACAAATTTAAAAGATAGTTTGGAAGTATCTCCCTTGCCTGACATAGGGCCAAAACAAGACCCTTCCCTGTCACCTCCCGAATGCATGCTTAAGTCCACATGTCTGCCCCAACAGGAAAATGTCGAGAGCTACTCAGACTGGATAATTGACCAAACACGCAGCATAGAGGAATAATGGCAAAGAAAAGACAAAAACCTTCACGTGAATCCTTAAAACCTTGACACAAAAGCAGAGACTGAAATGCAGACACGCAAGGACAACGTGTGCTCACACATGGGTCGGGATCTCCCAACTCTAAATCTTCTGAAAATCTATAGACTTGCCTCAAGGTAACACACATTCACATATATATATTCTCATGCTTTACAACATCATACATGCCATGAATTTTTCCCAAAGTTTGTTTATTTCATTCTTAGATTAGAAATAACACAAATGGCCCTTATGCTACTTCAGTAATGCTGCAAGGAGTTGATCTCCTCTTACTTTTCCTTCTTGAACTCGTTCTTGAGCTGCAATGGGCTCAAATCTTCTCTGAACTCCTCAAAACCACAGGTTCCTGTTGACCCACAGATTTTGGATGCAACAACAAAGCTAGTTTCCTACAAAGCATGGCTGAGACACGTGGCACAACATAATTGATTAGTGCTATGCGAAAAAGGAATAGGCACTTGGCAACACAACAATCAACAGTGACTGGATAATCAGGTATCTTGTGAGTGTCTAAGAAGAGGAATGTGCGTGCCAGCTAAGCTCCAATTGTAGATTTTGGAAGGATCTAGAAGGGCTTATTCAAGGAATATTCTTTACCTAGGTTGGTGGAGCCTGGAATCATATAAAATACTTTCAATTCACGTTATATAGCAGTTCAATTTAGTGTAGAAGCGAGTTTTGTAGTTAGAAAGTTTTTGCTTGAGCAGTTGTGTAAGAATATGCTTTGTAAATTTGTGTAAGAATATGTTTTTGGTCCAGATATGACCCATTAGAAGATTGTAAGATTGATTGGCAGAGTAGTCACTTGGTGTTTGATACTACTTGTGTTGCGTGTGAAAGATGGGTCATTGAAGAATACAAGGTTATTAGAAAGAAATTTGTAGGAGTGATGAGATGGTGCAAAAAGTAAGATAGGCCAATAAGGAGTGGGGTGGAGCACAAGAATGGGTTTCCGCAGAAAGGGACTACAGTGTGGGTTCCAAAAGTAGCACTGTAGCTTTGAAGGGTGATGAGGATTAGCCGAGGCTGGTTAGAGAAGCTACCTATGTATGATGGGTCTACTTGTGTTAAGGCATATATGGTGGATTTGGAGACATGTCTGATAAAGGGGATCATAATGTTTTTGTGCTTATGCATACCATGTGGAATACAGCTGGTTGATGGTGGACAATGCACACACCTTACTTGCCAAGATGGGACCCAAATTAAGGAAGCGATGTGTACCATGTTTGAGAGGAGTAATGTCAAGAAGGGTCTACCAGTTTATGTGGGTGACATTGACCTTGGCAATCATTTAAAGGAATATGAAAAGGTTCGGACTCTAAGCGAGTTCTTTCTATCACTACGGTTATGGGTTCATGTGTTGTATGCTTGAGCTTGGTATTTGAAAGCGAGACTGCTGATTAGGAAGCAGTTGGGGAAGATTTTATCAAGAATTTCACTTTTGACGCAGAACTACAGGAGTTAGTTTAGCCGCTAGGCATGATCAAGGATGAAGTTTTCTATAAGGATGTGCAATGGGAAAATTTGTTACGCAAGATTCACAATGATGATAACTATTTAGTGGACAAGCTATTTATGCCAACAGATCGGAGTAACAACTTTGTGTGGGGAGGTTCCACCTTCCAACCCAATTCTCAACTCAAGGATGTCCACCAAGTTGAAGGTTCTGAAGAAGTTGAGATAGAAGACAAACTTGCACAAATAGAGACTATTGAAGGAGAGTGAATTGTGGAGTCAATGTAGAAAGATCCTGCTGAGTACTACAATCAGCCTTTGCAAATGAAAGAAGTAAACATAGGCATAGAAGAGGAACTGCGCATGGCCACCTGAGGAGATTATTGGGTGGATGTGGAGTTAACTCGATTTGCAAAGTTTTCGAAAGAATATAGAGATTTGTTTTCAAAGAGTTATCAAAAAATTAAGGGATTGCATCCAAGGTTGGGGAAGATGCACATAAAGCTGCTTGAGGGGGAAAGGCTTAAAATAAAAGACCCTACAGGATGAACCCAAATTCATGTGCTAAAGTCAAGGAAGAGATTGACAAAATGCCGGATGTAAGAGTGATCTTCCCAATTGAAGAGTCTGGTTAGGTAAGCCCAATGGTTATCAGTATTAAAAAGGATGATAGGATCTGTGTATGCTTAGATTACAAGATGCTCAATGATGTTTGCGCCCAAGACCCTTTTCCAACTCCATTTACGAAGGAGGTGTTGGAGAGAGTTATAGGAAGTGAGATCTACAACTTCACTAATGGGTTTTCTAGATACCATCAAGTGCAGATCGTCGAAGAACATAAGCCCAAGACCACTTTTGCGATAAAATGGGGTTCTTTCGGTAGAGAGGAAAAGGAATATGACCCCCCCGCCCTCTTGCCTTGCATATAGTGTGATGCTATTTGGGCTAAAGAATGCACTTGCTATATTTTCTTGCATTGTAGGAGAAGCGTTCAAAGATTTTATTCATATGTTCTTACAAGTTTATCTGGATGATTGGATGGTGTATGGTTTAGTGAAGGACTATCACGAGAATTTACGTTTGACATTTGAGAAATTTAAAGACCTATAAATTTCTTTGAATTTGAAGAAGTGCACTTTTGCGGTACCTTATGGTACCTTGTTGGGGCATGTCATATGTAAAGAATGCATGTTAGTGGACCCCACAAAATTAGCTTTGATCTAGCAGTTAGAAGTTTCCCGAATGATGCAAAAAGATGTTTGTCCGTTCCTTGGCCATTGTGGATACTTGAAAAAGTTTATCCAGAATCATGCACACATTGCTGGACCGTTGGAAGAGTTATTGAGGAAGGAAGAACCAATTAGGTGGACATATTTGCAACTAGGAGCTTTTGATACCTTCAAGGGGAAGTTGGCTAGTGCACTGATATTGTTTTCAGACTTGAAAAAGCCATTTCATGCACATGTAGATGTGTCAGGGACAACGATTGGAGCAATTCTTGCGTAGCCAGTAGAGGGCCAGATTGACCATCCTTTTTAAGCTATCCAACGTAGAATAAAATTATAACACAATAGATAGTAAAGCCATAAGATTGGTATATGTGCTACAAAAGTTCAAAAAGTACACCATTTGTATTTTTCTCTAATCATGAAAGGGAGAATTTGTCGATGGATAGTGCTATTATGAGAATTCCAGTTTTCAATTGTAGTCAAGCCAGGAAGGTTGCACATAGGACTTGATTACTTTTTGAGGATCAATATGGGAGAGATTATGCGACCAATTGAAGAAGTTTTACCGGATGCCCAACTTTTTTGAATTTTACATGTTCTTGAGGAGATGGCGGACATCGCAACGTTTCTAACTTCCAGGATGACACTTGAAGGATGGATGGTTACATAGAAAAAATAGTTGCCGGCTAAGGCTGCTCCCTAACAGTTGATTGGAGGAAAACTTTAGAAAATGGGACGTGATGAAGGTTTGTGTAGGTGTGTAATGGAGAACGAGCGCAAAGAAGTTTTGTGGGAGTGTTATGAAGATGTTGCTATAGGCCATTATGTAGGAGATGTAAACAACACGCAAGGTTTTACCTTCAGGTCTATATTGGCCTATAGTTTTTAAGGATGCACAAAAATACCCACAACATTGTGATCTTCACCAAAGAGTGGGTAAACCGAATACGAGAGATGAAATGCCCTTAGCTCCCGTCATTGCGCAAGAACTGTTCGACAAGTGTGCAATTGACTTTGTGGGGTCTATTAAATAAATAACCCATAGAACAGGGGCAAGGTACATCATTGGGGAAACATAGTACTTGACCAAATGAGTAACAAGAGAGTGTACAACTGTCTGGAGAATATCATCACAAGGTATGGGTGGCCGTTGAGTTTGATGAGTGACCAGGGGGACTCATTTCCTTGCGGAGACGGTGCGTATACTAATGAAGGATTTTGTGATTGTGCACAACAAGACTACTCCCTATCATCCCCAAACAAAATGTCATTGTTGAAGGCTTCAACAAGATCTTGGGGATAACCTTAACAAAAATTTGCGATGTAGGGTGAGCAGGAATGATCGTGTTTCAATGGAATTCTTGGCATATTGTAATGTCCCTTTGTTGGACTGAAACTGAAAAAGAAGGGAAATGACACAAACCCAAATCAAAACAAACTGAAATTTATAACAGCCAACTGAATTTTTGGACAGCAAGGTACACAATCTGTAATCTTACGACATCAATAGGAAAATTGCAATAATTCACCACCAATACCACTTTTACAACATCCAAAGCATGTAGGGAACTTTTATAAATATTTTAGAACAAGTACAAACCAAGGAATTAGTTTTAAAACACCCATTTGGAGTATATTTAATTAAATTTGCAACAACGAAGAATCTACTTACAAAAATGGTTGGAAGTTGAGATTCCAAGGCCCAAAATTTAATCCGTCAAATGCAACCAGCCTTAGAAATTATGAACAATCCAAATATCAACAAAAATGAAGTGCCGTGCACTAGATATCATTAAAATCATCCACTATGCAAGTCGTTACCCTAGGAGAGTGTTTACAATAAGCTGGAAATGGCGAGTTTCAAGAGAAAATATGAGTGTAGCTCAAGTATGACCTCCGTATGAGATCACTAATGAAGAAATGAGGGGTTTTGTCCTCAAATCAAGTGCAAAGAGGGTTTTTGCCCTCAATCGCAAGAGAGAAAGTGATTTTGTGCTCCAACTCAAAGAAAATGAATTCCTAAGTGAGTGTCCCTTTTCCAAGCCAAGCGACCCCTTTGTATAGCTAAAGGTTGGCACCAAAATGAAAAGGATGATCCTCCTAAAGAGGGACCGACCTCCTTGTAGAAATATAAGTTTCTTTTTTTAATTTTTCAAGTTGGTATTTGCACTTTTTCAACGAACATTACTTTCTAAGTCATAATTAGAAAGTTGCTTGAAAATAATATAAAGCTACAAAAGCAACTCACAATCATGACATTAAATACTTCCCTTGCTCTTTCCCTTTAAGTCCACCGGAAGCGGAATGGGCCCAATGGTCTTCAAAATGAACTGGCTTGGAGAAGTGGACAATACAGTCTTCCCCTCCATAAATTGCTTGCCCTCAAGCAATTGCTACTCTTACGCCCAAGTGCCATATGCACTAGATAAAACATGCTGTAATGCTCCACAAGTCTTGATCCCGCACCTGTTAAAGGAGAGATCTCTTGCCAAAATATATAGCTCTCATCACTCATGAATTTGGAACAAGGGATCCACATGCTCCATGTTACAATTTGCATTACCATACTTCTCATGAAGAAAGCAAGTCTGAACTAGTTTAATATGCAACAATAAATATGACATATGATCATTCTTTTCATACCTTGGTGTTTCCTTGAGATCTTCATTTCCTTTTTCCTTCACGACATCTTGGTTTTGCTGGAATGTATAATATCTATGTGCTCCACATAAAGTAGCTAGTGTTCCATCCATGGGAACCTTTTCCTCTTCCTTTGTTTTCTCTTCAACTTCTTCCGGATCACCATTCTCTTCTTCTTCTTCGTCTTCTTCTTCTTCATCTGGAACTACCTCAATATAATGGACTGCCCCTTGCTGCCCAAAATTTGATGCTTTTTGCTCATTGTTTGAAGTAATTGTTTTCTATCCAAAAGACCCCCTTTGGCTGACCTTTGGTGTCCTTAAGGTGTAGTCTTAATACCTTCTCTGGATGCATCATATTTAACCACAAGAGGAATTGAAAAATCTGGGACAACAAGTACTGGGCAAGAACTCATTACCTTTTCGTCAATTGCTTGTATGTTTCTTCTTGGTTTCCCTCGTTGAACTCTTCTATTCCTTCCCGTGTCTTTTCTATTCTTCAACTCACAGAAATTGCTGAAAGACAACATTTCTCTCACCTTGAAACTGAGGGTTGCATATTCTTCACCCCATGCCTCTATGTCTTCAACATCACTTGGTGGATCTAGCTCAACTGGTTGTTCCTCTATTTGGAGAAACTTGGCTCTAAAAATCTGATGTGGAGGCTTGACGGATGTCCTAACTAGTCCATTAGAGCTTCCTTCACCATTGTTGGTTGCTCCTTGATTTGTAGATATATTGTTCCCTTGTAGAATCTTTTTGCCAAATATCTGAGTGGAATCGGTCAATGCTTCACGCATTTCCCTTTGAGATTCCATTAATAACATGATGCATATCTCTTTGACTTTCTCTCATAGATTGTTGTAATTCTCTTTGACTCCTTGTGATCACTTCCTGTATGTAGCTTAGCTTATTTATAGGAGGAGCTCTTTGATCTCGATCATCCGTGGTTCTCTTCCTTGGAGTTTGATATATATTTTTAAATATCTCCCACAGCTGGCAAGGATCATCGCTCTTATACCACTGTAATGTTCCCAAATGGGCAATTTCTAAACCCAAATGTAATAGCCACAAATCCAATCTATAATAGTAAGTTCTAAAAGATATACAAAAATAATATAATGCAGATCTAAATTTTATACAGAAAATGTGACCCGCCTAGAAGATTGGAAGCATTCAAAACTGAAGTAAAATCACTGTATTCTTCACCAAAATTGATCAACTATTTTTATTTATGTGAAAAACACTAGAAATATACCAGATTTGGATCAAATAAAGGGCTGGAATTTATTATAAAAATCTGCAGAATGCTAGTTACAGACTTAGCTGAAAATGGAATGTCCTCAGCCCCAAAAATATGCAACTCAACTGATTTTGGCCTCGAAAAATATGACAAAGATGTTGATGAGATTTGGAACAGCTGTGCCTTAGAATTTGTCAAATTCCACTCGTAGGGGTGTAGATAACCCTAGATTAGGCTGAATCTGAAGGTAGAAATCTGCCCCCCAACACTTATGTCTTCAAACTCTAGCTGGAAACAATATAAATCCGCACTTGTCTCCTCAAATATCGCTATGATTTTGAAGTAGAACCTTGAAAATTAGTAGAAACCCCTAAGTAGGGCTTCCTCCGAAAAGAAAGAAGCATTTTCATTCTTCTTTCTAAGCTTAAATAGCGTTCTTGTTCTCTCAAGCAAACTCCAAAGGGTTTTTGTCCTTTGGAGTTGAAATGGTAAGCATGCAAGCTTAGACCAAAATATCATAAATTATCATGTGCAAAAAGATATCCCTCTCCTATGCATGGTGACCTCCTTTTATAAGTTGTCTTGGCCTTTTTGCAACCCAAAACAACGAATCATATTTCTTTTCCTGCATTTAATATTTTCCTTTACCTTTTTTCCTTCTCCACATGGGTCGCATTTTTTCTTAGAGGAAAATAAAATAAAGTAACTTTTCTTTTTCTAATTTTATTTTGTCACTTTTCTTTTCTTTTTTCACTTTGTTATTAATACATTAATAAAGTGCCAATAATAATATTTTATGATTAATTTAATATGACTTAATTTCCCTTTTATTCCTCCCTTAGCCGTCAGAAAACAATGAATGGGCTAAGAGTCTTCAATTGAGAAGGGGATATTACATCATTTAACCGTTGTTCCAAACGGTTTCTCTTCTTCGTGTGAATCCGCCCAAAGATGGACTAGTTGCACTCGCACCCAAAAAGCATTGCAAGTTTGGCTCAAGATCCGAATTGCAAACTTTTGCAATTGAGGATATTGACTACCAAATGAATCCCACCAATGTGCTGCAATAAAAAATGTAAATGTTTAATTATTAAACAATGACGATAAAAAACAAAGTTAAAAATTAAAACTTATAGCTTAAAGCGTAATTCAACAATTTAGATTGTGTCTTATGCTAAAGATTCATGATTATTCATTATAAATTTTTTTCAAATGAACTTTAAAAAAATTTAGAATTGCTTACTTGGTTGGTCCACATCTCTTGCAATCTTTTGCAAGATTTTCCAAAAGGTACCTGTGGCTCTGCTGAAGAAACTGATCTGTCGGTGAACTTCAAGTTGTTGCCTCTCATTAGGGACCATGCGTTCTAGGGACTGTACAAAATATTTGACTTCTCTTGTTAGATCTTCTCCAAGCTAAGCTCTATAATGATATCTTGGGTTCAAGAAATATCCAGCTACATGTATAGGGCGATGGAGTTGATTGTTCCATCTATTATCTGTAATCTCCCATATAGGTCCATACTTAGCTACCCTGACTTTGTATATTGCCCTTATCTGCTCCTTTGCGTGATCCATAGTCTCATAAATGTAGCCCATGGCTAATTTTTCCCAATCCACTAACCGCAACACCTTAACAAAAGGCTCAATAATTTTCACAACCTCTACTGTTTTTTTGCAAAATAAATTGTCAAAAACTTTCTTTTTTGTCTTTCCCATCTTGTTTGCGGTTCCACTTGGATGCATTCCATTCATCACTTGAAAACATATTTTTCAAGTTTTGTGCTTGGGAAAGAAGAGATTGCAACGTGAGGAGGTTTGTTGCAAATCTCGTGATGGTTGGCCTAACAAGTTCTATGCTTTCAGTGTTTTTCCTCATTAAGTTCAATGCCCATGAGTGATTGTAGATGTATTTCGTGATGCTTTTGGCATGCTCTACAATGTTCTTGATCCAATCTTGTTTTCCGTTATCCTTAAGCATGAGGTCTATGCAATGTGCAACACACGAAGTCCAAAATATTGTTTTATGTTTAGTTTCTAACATCTTACTAGCAAGAACATGAAGGCATTATCTGTGATGATTTGTACAACATTTTCCACCCCCACCTCTTCAACAACCTCATCCAAAAGATCAAACAACAAATTTGCATCTTTCACCCTATCAGATGCATCAATTAATTTCAAAAACATATTTCCTTGTGGACAAGAGGCAAGAAAATTTATTAAGGTGTGGTTTTTGCCATCACTCCACCCATCTGACATAATAGTACATCTTGTTTTGGCCCATGATAATTTACAATTCTCAAATATTCATCTATGGGCCCAACTTATTTCTGCAAAAGAGATCCTCTCAGGTCATGCATATGAGGGCCGTTGAAGCCCTTATCAACAACAACAAAATCAAACATAGGCTAGTAATAAGGTGAACGGGTAGCATTGAAAGGGATATTTCTATCATACCATCGTCTAGCAATGTATTCGAAAACAAATTCTTTATATTGCTTCTTCCAATGGTTATCTAAGGTGGGCTGAATTTTTTGTTGGCATGGAGGCACTAGCAGGTGTGGAGGAAGATAGAAAAAAACTTTGGATGTTCTTTCTTTTTGGAGGTCGATTTTCATGACTACGAGTGGATGTGGGAGGCATATACCGAAAGAGGTCACTAGCATGGATAGAGGGGTCGGAGCAAGAGCCTTCAACACTTGTTTGGGCCATGGCATGTTGCTCCTTCTCCCTATTTCAACATCTATCTCTTTTTGCCTAGCCTTCTCTTCTTTATGTTTCTCAAGTAAGTTTATCATTTCCAATCTAATGTCATCAATATCTAGTGCATCACATGAGGAAACATGGCCTCTTTGACCAGCCAAGTGTTGTTTCAAACTTTCAACCCATGAAGGCCCCCTCCCCTCCTGATGTGTTTCTTACAATATTTGCAAAAATACTTGATTATCAACTATGTTAGCATGGTTCCATGTAGGGTCTTTAACTTGGGGGGCCATTGCAAATGCAAAGAAATATGAAAATGCAAATATAGAAACTGCAAGAAAAAAAAATATATTGCAGATTTCCTATTTAGTAAGATTTAAAAATAGGGGCAGGTTTAAAACTTACGATACCTTTCAATGTGCACACAAATGTGGTCAAGAAACACTCCAAGCTTGTATATGGGCTGCACCCTTCAAATGTAGATGTCAAGATTCAAGAGTAAGACTCAAAACCACCACAAAGATCCCACAAGCAATACCAAACAAACCCCAAGCTCACTCCAAATCAACACTCTTCAATGCTGCTCCAAGCCTCAAAATTCTTACAAATGAGATAGATGCTCACAAATATAAGCGAGGAAGTCTTTATATGGATGCCAATATCACCACAAATAGCCCACAAGCAATGGCAAACAAGCTCCACCTTCCAAGCTCACTCCAAAACTAAACTCTTCAATGTTATTCTCGAAATGTTTTTGCTCACAAATGCTCACAAATGCTCAATGAGAGAGGTGTGAGGTGAATAGGGGGCTCTATATAGCAATAAATTAGGGTTTAGGTCAACTAAAAAGTTGAAATTTTAATTAAAAATTGAAATTTTCATTTTTATCATAGTTTTTAGGGGAATTTTCACGACTCAACCGGTTCAGGTTGGAACCGGACTGGTTTGACCGGTTTGGTCGAACGGTTCGGTTTTTCATCCGGTTTGGGGAAAAATTAGTTGAACCGCTTGAATCGGCCGGTTCCGGTTCCACTTCGACCGGTTTTAAAAACATTGCTCATGCCCTCCTAATGTGATGAGTTGTGGACTTCTCCTTGTGCGTGGCATGGAATAGCCATCCACTACGGTAACATAGAAGCCTTTGAAGTCTTCTACCTTCAATCCCATCCTTGCAATCAAGCTCCCATCAATAAAATTATGACTAGCTCCATTATCAATCAATATTGTGACTCTTTGCCCTTGTTGGTCTCCTCTCATTTGAAATGGATGATATTTAGGAGCATCAGACAATGTGGTAAGAGTTCTGTCCAAGTTTTCTGGGTCCTTTTCCAGATCATGATTTTGTGTTGCCTCCTCAACTTCCACTTCCTCTTCTTCTTCACAATTTGAAGATACCACAATATAATGCACATGACCCTTACCTAGGCAACGATGACTGGGAGACCATGGATCCTTGCAAGAGAAGCACAAGTTTTTCCTTCTTAGTTCATTTCGTGACTCCCCTTCTTTGCTTGTTTTGGACAGCTCCTTTTGTATTATTGGTGATTGCTGAAAAGGCCTCGTTGGCTGGTCTAAAGATGTTGTTTTGGGCTGCCTTGAAGGTCCTTTTGGCTGTCCACTATTCAGAGATGTCCTTGGCTGCCCGCTGATCATTGCTGTCCTTGGGGCAACACTTTCTAAGTCCAAAGATTTTTTAATCGCCTCTTGAAAAGACAAGGGATCAAATACTTTTTCCAAACCCTTGTTCAACCAACCCCTCAATGAACAAGAGAATGAGTCTCCTCTCTGTCACATCCAAAATCATCACGGAAAGTCTCTGAAATTCAACGACATAATCTTCTATTGTTTTGTGTTATCTCAATTGTGCTAGCTCTTGAAAGTGAACCTCCAAATCAATTCTATCAAATCTCTCAATGATCTTCCAATAAAACTCATCATATGAGTGGATGAAAGCGTGCCCTTGTGTGATCAATCCATGGTACCACCACTCGTGTGCAATTTCTTCAAGATGAAGGGTTGCAAACTTGAGTGCTTCTTCTTCCGTCATAGGCCTCAAAGATACATAAGTATCCAACTTTTGTATCCATGCATGGGTTGCCCTCTTGTTGGAACCTTCAAATGTGGAGAGTGTTTCTTTCCCCAAGACATGTTGAAGATCCTTTTGTGGTGCTTGAGATCTAGGCTCGGGCCTTGATCTACCTTCGATTATTCCTATGAACTTCGTAAGTGAAATGGTATCTTGAATCTCGTTTGGAAGAGGCCTATACTCCTCATAACTGACCTCAGTATTGTGACCCATTGAATGCCATGTTTCAACCTCCGGAATGACTTCTTTTCTTGGGAGGAAGGTAGGTTGAAAAGGCCTAGCAACAGATCCAAAATTTGACCCTTGAGGCTGCCTCATATTGTGAACCCTTGATGAACTGCCCTTACTGTTGTGATGTCTTGGCCCATGAAGATTTTGCAAGGTTGGGGCTAGCAAATCCATATTATCCGCCAACCTCTCTTGCCCTTCGATAAGTCTATCAAACTTGGCCTCTTCAAAACCTTTGTTGGCCATGTTAGGCCCTTCAAGTGGCTGATTTGAGTTCTTTTTTCCTTTCCTTTGATAGCAAATGTATCCTTTGTCAGCTTCTTGCACGAATACCGTTTAGGCTAGCAAGATCTTTGCTCTGATAACACTGTAATGTCCCTTTGTTGGGCTGAAATTGAAAAGAAGGGAAATGGCACAAACCCAAATTAAAGCAAACTGAAATTTATAACACCCAACTGAATTTTTGGACAGCAAGGTACAACAGTCTGTAATCTTATGACAGCAAGAGGAAAATTGCAATAATTCACCACCAATACCACTTTTACACCATCCAAAGCACGTAAAGAACTTTTATAAATATTTTAGAACACGTACAAGCCAAGAAATGAGTTTTAAAAATCCCAGTTGGAGTATATTTAATTAACTTGCAACAACAACGAATCCACTTACAAAAATGGTTGGAAATTGAGATTCCAAGGCCCAAAATTTAATCTGTCAAATGCAACCAGCCTTAGAAATTATGAACAATCCAAATATCAACAAAAAATGAAGTGTCGTGCACTCGATATCACCATAATCATCCACTATGCAAGTTGTTACCCTAGGAGAGGGTTTACAATAAGCTAGAAATGGCAAGTTTCCAAAGAAAATCTGAGTGTAGCTCGAGTATGACCTCTGTATGAGATCACCAATTAAGAAATGAGGGGTTTCGTCCTCACTTTCATCCTCAATTGCAAGAGAGAAAACAATTTTGTGCCCCAACTCCAAGAAAATGAATTCCAAAGTGTTCCTTTTTCCAAGCCAAGCGACACCTTTATATAGCTAAAGGTGGTGCCAAAATCAAAAGGATGATCCCCCACAAAGAGGACTGACCTCCTTTTAGAAATATAAGTTTCTTTTTTATTTTTCAAGTTGGTATTTGCACTTTTTCAAACCAAATTGAATTTAAGTCATAATTGGAAAGTTGCTTGAAAATAATATAAAGTTACAAAAGAAACTAACAATCATGACATTAAATACTTCCCTTGCTCTTTCCCTTTAAGTCCACAGGAAGAGGAATGGGCCCAAGGTCTTCAAATGAACTAGGTCGGAGAAGGGAACATTATAGTTATAGAACCACATACAAATGCTTGAAAAAGTACACACTGTTTCAATTGGTGTATGGAAGAGAGGTGGTACTACTAGTGGAGTTTTTGGTTCCAACCTCGGATATTGCACGTGTAAGTTAGAGAGTCAATCTATTGATGAAAGGCTGCATGAGATCATGAATTTTAGACGAAAAATGGTTGTTAGCTTGTTGGAGCCAAGGGATTGAGAAGAACAGCTAGAAAACCTTGCGTGATAAGCATATCAAGACTAAACTACTACAAGAAGGTAACAAAGTATTGCTATTTGATTCTAGGTATGCACAACACCCAGGGAGGCTACATATCAGGTGGATGGGTCCCTTTATCATTTACTGAATCTTGGAAACTAGGTCCATTTATCATTCACCAAATTTTGGAATTGGGTCCCTTTATCATTCACCAAATCTTGGAAACCAGGTCTTGTAAATTGTGGAAGATCGATGGAGAGATGCTATCTAGGCATTTCAAGGGTAGTTGGCTCAAACCCTACTTTGATTGGTCACACACAAATCTGAAGACCAATAAGGCTGGCTGCCAATAAATGCGAAAACAAAATGTATTTTGCTTTTTAGGTCTTAGATTTTTGTTATTGTATTAAATTTATTTTAGCAATTTCTTACACAAATAAGTGTGTTTTTACTCCATTGTAAGTATTAAATATGCAAGAAGATCTATTTTTGGTAAACAACAAAAATCAAACCAAGTTACAAGTAGAATGCAAAAAACAATATTTTGTGCAAACGTTTGCACACAAGGACATAATGCAAGTTTGAGGAGAGATGAGAATGATATTTTGTGGTCTCAACCAAGTTTGTAAATCCAGCCAAGTGAGTCGAGCGCGGTACAAATCCCATGTACTCATGCTAGATGTCAAAGTTTGGGGTAACTTGGATGACACTTTTCCGAAGCACTGCGTAGGAATGCATGAAGGAAAGATGCTAGATTTTTGTGCAAGGATGAAAGAGAAAGACAAGAAAAATAAGAAAGAGAACAATAAAATGGGATGACATCATGACAAATTTGAAAAAGCAAGAGATGACAGGGGCTATGCAAGTGGACGAAAGGTGTCGATGGAGAATTTAATGCTCCAACAACTATTTAAGCCAAGGTGAAGTGGTGTAAACTGATCACTTTATGCATTCATTTGAGAGTTAAAGCCATCAAGACCTTAGGTTGTGTGAAGATTGTAGAGCATTTATGGAGCTTGAGAACTAGGGTTCAAAGGAAAGTTGCAGAAAGAAATTGTAGGTTGATAGAATTGAGAGGGGAATCACAGATTGATAGCTAGAAGAAATTAAGCAGCCATGGGGAAGACAAATACCCCTAGTCAATACCTAGGAGGGGAAAAGGTAGGAAAGAGCGAGAAAAAGAGGAAAGCCATGCATACTAAAGAAACAAGGTTTCCTACAACCTTTCTAGTGGATATAGACCTAGAATCCTTGATTGGGACTAGCTCCATAGATGATTTCAATCACAAAAAGAATGCATATAGGAATGTGTGGAAGACTCGGATGGATACAATGTGGGGTAAGAACAAATCCACAATTGCAACACACCTTGAGAACATCAGAGTGACCTTGTTTGAGTTACCCCACTTAGGGAAACCAGAGGAATTTACTATATGGGCCCTATCAAAAACACATGGGAGCCCTGATGTATTTTGCAAGAAATATTAAAAACAATGGTGGAAGAATAAGCCAAGTAGTTGAGTTACCAAATGATGATGGAGATGTGCATGTATGTGGAATGTAAGATGCAAAAAAAGGCCACTGTGGATGAATAGAAGGTTGAGAAAGGTGATTTACAAAGAGTTTGGAGAATATTGAACATGTGGCCGCTAGTTTAGCTATGAGACTGATCCCCGCAAAGCTGGTGGTGGCCGATCACATAAATTCGGCATCCATGGAAATCATCTAGCTTGCAAAGCGGGTTGGTGTGAATAGACTGCGTGTAAATTTTACAAAATACATAGCAAAAGAGCTGATTTCAAGCACACTAGTAGCGTATGAAGAGGGAAAAGCACTTTAGATTTGGAGTGTATTTAATTTTAATAATAATAGAAACTATGGGGGCACTGGAGTCCTTACCATTTAAGGAGGGTACCAAGAGAAGGGAAAATTTGAGAGAGGTATGTAAACGACCAATGTAAGGGTTCAATAAGTGAGAGCCACAAGGCAAACATGCTGGTTTGGTATAATATTTTGGTTGTAATGTTTGGTGTTGAGAAGTGCACTATAGAAGAACTGGTCGAAGAATACAAGGACAATGTTGAATTTTGCATGACACTGCATAACACCCTAGCATGGTGAAGACTCAAAAAGGGGAGTGGAATGACAAGAGGGTAATGCCCTATGTTATGACTACTAAGTATTTGGAGCACTTCCTTGATAGATTGGAAGGAGTACAACATAAGAATGCCGATATCAACAAATTGGATGTTGAGAGAGAACTATTGCGAAGAGGGTTCTTTCACAAGGACCAAAAGGAGGTTTTTGACGACAAAGATTCTTAGGACTATTGGATGGATTTGCTTGAGGAAGAAAAATTCAAAGTAATGATTAATAATGAGTGTTGGAAGGTGGCGCATGAATTGAAACCCAAATATGTGGCTAACAAGGCCGAGGGTACCTATTGAAGATCCCGAGGTTGAGGTGGCGCAAAAAATGAAATTTACTCCCTTGATTCAGTTGGCTTAGGAAGAAAGGGTTGGTGCTAAGAGAATCAAAATGAATAAGGGCTCCCCAAAGACGCGTTCTCAACATATGCAAGAATCAAAGGTTGATAAGGGGGAAGGGCACAAGAAAGTCCCAAAAGAAAGAAAAACCAAAGAAAATGAGGGAAATCAAAGAAAATGTTGGTGTAGAAGAGAAAGAACAAGGAGAAGAAGAGAGTGGGGAAAGCAGCGATGTCTTCAAGCGAGAGTGAAGGTAGCGATTCACATAAATCAAATGAAGAGAGGCTATTAGGTGATGAAGAAACAAAGGGCCGTGATGAAAATCCCAAAACAATCAATGTGGAGGAGGCATACATGGAAAAATCAAATGATAGTCACAATGTGCATGAGTGGGATAATCCGGTGAACTCCCTTGCATCTGAGGAGAGATTGCTTGGTGAATCATATGCAAAAAGGGATCTTCAAGGTCTCTTGGTGAAATTAAGGCTTGGTTTACAGTTGGAAGTTCTTGTAATAGGGGTCGGCAATGTAATGTTTCATAAAGGTGGCCAAGTTCTGCACAATGTGGTCATGTGTGACCCCAATACCTTCACAAACAGGCAGGAAGGATGTGCTTTGCTAAAACTGATGGCTGATCAAATTCAACGAAATATGGATGCAGAGGCATCAAAAGTACATCTTACGTTGGATTTGAAATAATCAAGGGTGAAAGAGGCCAAGCTAATGACAAATGTGGCTACAACATGTAAAATAATTAAAACAATGGTGTAAGAAGTCATTGAGAAGCACCGAGGTTTTTGCAGAGGGAATGACTCCCATGGAAAAGTTTTAAGCGACCTTACCAAGTTGATACAAGTCTACAAATTTGTGGAGTCTGTTGGGGAACTTGACCCCAACACAGGAAAAAAGTTTTGAAGGAGTTGAAGGAGCTGTTGGATGTTTTGAAATTGGAACAGGACACATTGCATAATGCATTTGACGATGTCGACATTGTATGCAGGAATTTTTCGTAGAGGAATGAGTTCCCAAAGTCTTGGTGAGAAAAAGATGAAGCAAAAATGGGAATCTCTGATTATGAAATGACACACTATTCTCTTAGAGAGCTCGAATCCGAAGAATACATCCACAACTTCGAGCAAACTGTTGCGAAGCTCGTTGCTCAAACAAGGGAGAATGAGGCAACTTAGGAGCAATTGCAAAGTCAAGTGCATGCCTTAACCTCATATGTCCAGACCTTCTTGGACCCAAATGCTCCTCCCCTCATTCCTTCTGAGTCAATCATCCCCCTAAGGAAAATTGACCCACGTGTGGTCCAAGAATTCAAAAGGATGGGCAAAATGACAGATTCGTGGATTGACTTTATCGTTCACAAAGGTTGTAAACTGCTCCCGGAGATGATCAAGATATTCAAGATTGTCACCTTGTCAACTGAAAATGTAAATGATGTTCTCTCCACAGTTAAAAAGGAGGTCGATCACTAGAATGAGCTACTGTCGATACTTCATGAAATGAGCATGGTTGATTCAAGGTCATTGATTGAGAAGAAGGTTTTCTAGAGCCAAGAAGATAATTGTTCCCACACATGGGTGAGAACGATCGAGTGGAAAATGAGAGCTCTAACCGAGGCCATTGAATATTGCCCATATCATCAAACTCAAGGCCGTGAAATCAAAGAGGAAATCAACTAACATTTGAGCAAGATGAGATGTTCCGCATTGCATTCAGAGTCGGTGTCGCTTGATGAGCTCCGTGAGCACTTCAGAGCTGTCATAAAAGGTGAACTATATGATCTGTGATCATATGGAAACGAACTCATGGACACATTAACTCACATCAGATCGGCTATTTCGGACGCAGCAAAGAAGATTCCCAAATGGCTCAAACATTGTAAGTTGATCCAAGGTGCAGCTGATCACTGGTTGGACATTATCACTAACACTACAGTCCCCCATGGGAAAGAAGCATCAGAGGTACTGTTCAGGTATAATGCAGAGATGGAGGGCCACAAAACTTCTCCAGTTCATCGTATCAAGGGATCTTCTTCACGCACTCCATCCATTGATTGATTTCTTCCTTTTCTCTCTCTTTCTCTCTCATTCTTGCATGAAACAAGCAGCTTTTCCCAAAAGCAATTTAAAGTATTTTCTAATTCTTCGTTGGGAAAAGCACTTTTTCTAAAAAGTAACTTAAGTCACCTCTTTTCCATTTTTGTAAAAGTATTTTTCTTAAAATAAGGAAAAGTATCTTATTCTGGAAAAGAAGGTGAATAGTCATGTAAAAATGCGAAGAGTCACAGGTCTCTAGGCTATATATTGGGGTCCTCTCCTCATTTGTAAAGGATATATCAGTTTTTGCTTTCTTTTAGCAAACTGTTTTCTGCTGTTCCTCTCTATTGTTTCCTCCATTCTCTCAACTTCATACTCAGCGGAATGTATTGCAATCTATGACAGGAATGAAAAACTTTGTATTTTCTTTCATGGAATGAAATTACCAATTAAACTTTGTGTTGATTGTGATTGTTGTTTCATGAAGCTTGCATAGTTGCTTGTGTATATTTGTTTGTCTTCTAATTGAATTGGACATACTCTGGGTTATCCATTGATGGAATCTGCAATACTACCATTAACGTAACTCCCTCTCCCTCTTTCCCCACTATTTCCCTCGTAGTTTTCTCCTCTCCACCTCATAGATTTCTCCCTCTCTCGCTTACAATTGCCGTTACAACAAGGATGTTTATGCACTTTCCTCGATCTATGACCACCCCTAAGAGTTAGAAATAGTGTACATAATCCAAATTTCAATAAATGGGAGCCATCCCATCTTGAAGTGGAGGGATTCAACCCCGCAAGCGTTAACAAAGCCCATATTTTGTCCTTGACAAAATATTTCACCAACCCCTTTAAAAAGAGTAGTTCTATTGATTGTTGTTTCTTGATTTTCACTCCCTACTCTCCTCTTAAAGCTAATAAAATCATTGCTAAACTTCTGCACAACCTTTTGCATGTTTTTTATTCAGAATATATTGTAGGAAATTAGGAATTGTTCCAAAATTCTTATTGTTAGGGATGGTTGAGACAAGGTGATTGCTATTAGGTAAAAAAGGTGTAACACTTGGATTGTCGGTTACAACATTGGGCGTGACAACTTGCAATGGAACTTGGTTGAGTATAAGCACAAGATTTGAGGGTGATAATTGTCTCGCAACTACAATAACCTCAGCATGAGTATCAATCACATTGGCTGCTCTAGATCTTTTTGCGAAGATGGAGATCATGAGGTCCAAAGCATCAAAATGCTAAGCATATGTCATTTTTGGGGTAGGCCTTCTATCTTGGGGAATCCTAGTATGGACCCTTTGGAATCTTACATTAAAATCCTAACAAACACATTGCTTTCTCGTTTAACAAAGCTGAATTGTTTGAATAAAACGTTTTGGTCAGTGGCATCGTCGAATTCAAATGTTAACGCCCTTTCAAAATGTTCCCCAGGTTGTGATGGATCCAGCGTTCAGATTTAAATAAGAATCATAAACTAGATCTCTGAAAGTAATGGGAAACAACATACAAGCGACATCCTTGTGTTCCACACTGTCCTGGCTAGCCAGCCTAGAGGTGCATTTAGCGCCATACTCACTTCTAAGAAACAACTTAACTTCAGCGAGGATTGGGACTTGGTTTTTGAGAGGTGAAGTGAGAAATCTTCCTTTCACTGAATGCGCTCAAGATTTGCCCTTGTCACAGCACATCTCCTTCTGCTGCTTCTACGCTTCCTTCCATATCAAATCTAGAATGTGTAACTCTGCTAGATGACTCCAGATTTACCAAAGGTGACCCTCCTCCTAGCAGCAATCCTGCTGTCTAGTGTTTTAACAAGGACACAGTAAGGGGTTAAAATCCCTCCCACTTTGTTCTAAAATATAAAATCTAAAGATGGTACAGGTTACCTATGCTGTATAGGGCTCAGAAATATTTGCAAACATAAAACAAATCTAATTTCAGTAAAGAATATTTAATCTAAACTATTGATATCGAAAGAAAATGGGAAGGGTGAAATTGATTCTCTTCTGATTCTTATATGGATACAAATAATAAACGACATATTTCAATCCAAAGTACTATATCTTCTCTGAATAAAAAGCTAAAAATAAAGATCCAGATTCATCATAGACAGTGCAATACCCAGAATGATTCTTTAAACTCTGCTTTCTGCATGACATACAGCCAAACAGAAACTCAAGTTAAATAAATCATAAATCATCCATACAAACAATATTACACCGAGTGCAGGAACATATATTGAATTAACAGAAAGGAAAATGTCACAAAGCATCAATACAATCTTAACCCAAACTGACACCATGTCACATATGACACCCTTGTTGCAGAGACAAGACTCCTTGTATTAAAATCCGTTTTTCTTCTAATGTCTCCTTAGAAGAACCTTTTACCGACTTTTGTACTCAAAAAATGGGACCCTTATTACAGTTTTACATAAGTCTCTTATAGCTCTTAGAGGCATTACCTATGAAAGGGAAGAGGATTCAAATAGTTGCAAGCGATTGTTCAACTTCCACAGAAACAACCAAAATGCTATGTTTGCCTTTCTTGATGCCTCAAAGAGAAGCTTGCATGCATGGTCACCATTAGCAGTTGGGATAACAATGTGTTGGCTAGATTTTCTGCATAGCTGAAAACCTAGGCAGTCATGAGATAAATCTCCCTCATTTACCGGTGAGACTCCCGTGTCAGATTTGTCAATTAAAATATGGTAGTATCTATATGGGGTTTTACTTTAACTATTCAGCTCATGAACCATAGCTGTATAGTTCTGCAGCAAGTAAGCAGCTATTTAAGAAAGGAAATATTTATAGAAGAAGGGAAGAGTAAAACACAAGGAAGAAATGGGGAAGATGTGCAACCCAATCAATAGATAACAGAGTTGATTGTATGCACACAGAAGAAACCAATTGATATCAACGCACAGAATTATAAGCAAAGGCAACTCCAGATCTAGATATAAAATAACACAAAGTCTATTAAAAGATCTAAGATAAAAAGCTAGAAACAAAATGCACCATGATACAAAGTTCTCCGAAAACTTCCTCCTTTATATTCCTTTGCTTCAAGTGGCTATCAGGGGTTTCAGCACAAAGTCTAGAACACAAGAATGTTGCTTATAAATTCTGATTTTTAACCCGTAGGTTCTTCCTCTACTTATAGAATGTAGAGGGGCAATTACAAGTCGGAAACTTTTAGTTGAACTAGCACATGTGGAAGTGGGAAAGGAAACAACTGGCAATCTCCCTCCTGGAATTCCTCTTTGCATGACATGCATGATTTGCAACTGAAAATAGAACCTTTTATTTTGCACGTCTGCCACCTATCTCCAAGTAGTTGACTTCTTCAAGTAATGGCTTTTAAACCAATCACTTAAGTTTTATAATTTAATTGATCGCTCAATTACTTTGTTGGAGGAAAGGAGGAGGAAAGTTGCAGTCTTGTTCTTTTTTCACATTTTGCATGCAATTGATTATTTTGCCCTTGATTCTCACCATGTTGGATCTGGGAGCAGCTAGATCTGAAAGCGAGTGGATCTGGAATTTTGCTTACGGGTGTTGCCTTCGCCTTGTCTTCCCTTTTATCCTTGAAGCTTTTGCAGTTCTTCTCCTGTACATGCATCAGTGCAATGTCTGCTGTAAATAACTCATCATTTTTATTTTTAATTGCATATGAGCAATTCAAAATTCTAGAAAGCACTCCGGGTGAATGCAACTTCAATAAAGGCTTCAACTAGAAAATTGGGAGCACATGCACAAGATCCTGGAAGAAATTTTCCACGCACTGACTTCTACACGGGCTGCATCAGAAACAAGAGGATGAATTTTTGTCGGAAGCTTTTGCAATTATGAGATCTGGATCTGAACCTGGATCTAGGCCTAGATCTGTGTCTCCAATGTCAGCAAATCCGGAAGTAATGCATGATTCCGCTGAGCTTTCTCTTTCATCCCGCTTTGCCATGGCTGAAGCAATCTTTGTCTAAACAATTTTTTTCCTCTTTATTCGGCCGGAATTCTTCACAACCGATGCAGATCTAGATAATTCTTCAAATTCGGAGAATATGTTCAATGTATTGGACATTGATTTAAACTTCCTTTCTCTTATAAAAGCACCTGTAATGAATTCCTGCAATTAATTCAGATAAAGATGGCAACCAGAACATGAACAGTGGATTTTAATCATAAAAATCAGCATAATTCAAGCTTGCTGCCCCAAATTTGATGTTTTATTTGCATGCAAAGTAAGCCTGAATTTTACCAACTTTACCTAAGCACCTGTATCACTTATGCAAACAATTATCCAGACACAAATCAACCTCCTTCGACCTATACGCCAATTCTGGAAGCTTTTAGCATTAAATACACCTTCTGAGCAAAAATCCTCTCCAAATGGGGCACACTTTTTGTCTGGGCTGCACTTCTTTGTTTGTGAATTAATTAATTCATCCTTATGGCAGCCCCTGCTTATATAATCCTCATGATTCTATAATTAATTAATGTTTTTCCTATTCCTGGCAATTAATTAATTAATTAATAAGCTTTACTCTTCAAATGGGGCATCTATTTTGTGCATGTTCATGGCTGCCATTAAATAAATTAAATTTATTTAATTTTAGACTTCTGCTTCCAGTTAACTCAAGCCTCACAGTATGCTTTGACTTTAGCCAGTGAAAATGGAAATTAATTAATTCATTTAATACTTAAAAAGTATTATTTCTCTCCCAAATGGGGCGCACTTTTTGACATGAAGGGGCCGCATTAAATAAATAATATTTATTTAATTTTAGAACTGTCTACTTCCAACTTCCTTTTGTCCACTTCCCTTTGTTGACTTTTCCACAAGCCTGGGCGCCAAAATTGGGTAAAATAAATATTAACAAATATTTATTTAATGCATTATTATTCACCCAAGGTGGGTCACACTTTTTGGAATAAGGAATTTTTATTTTTAAAAGCCAATTAATAATGGGATTATTCACCCTGCACCGCAGCTCCAAAAATCCCATGATCTACTTAAGTTGTTTGACTTTCATAATGGGATTATTTACTCTGCAAGGCAGGTAATAAAATCCCATTAATACCTTAAGTGATTTTTCTTTTATTTCACAATGGGAATTTTTACCCTGCAAGGCAGGTAAAAAATTTCCACCTGCCTGCTGCCTCTAATTTTCTCATTGTGACTTAAGTGGCGTTGCTTCCATGGGAAAAAGTACCCTGCTATGCTAAGCAGGTACAAAATTCTCACCTGCCTGCTGCTTCCAAAAATCTCATGATTCACTTCAAACCCTCTTTTTCCAAAAATGCGGCCTGCCCAGAAGAAACTTTTTGGTGCACGACTTCGTCTTTTCTGAGAGAACCAGACCTCCGATGGCGAATTCCTTCTAGCACAACGTGCATAGGTGATCTCTAGATACTCCAGGCCAAGAATCAAGCCAAACCGGCAAAGGAATTGATCCAAAGAAATTTCACAGAAAACGAAACGGGAAAACACAAGAAACACAACGTTGCCAGAAGTCACCAATAAAGCTCAAGATTCATTCCTGGTTAAAATCCTACTAGTATATGGGAAGGATGACATGTACGATCACAACAGGGTTAAACCGGAGCACAGTTTACCTCAAACGGGCCTCAAAATAATTAAATACAAATTTCCCACAGGGAAACCCCAGCGATAGAATATAACGATTTTCGGCATCTGGGTATTTGGCAAAATTGGCTAATATGACTCTCTGGGAATATCTTGACACATGCAGGAACTTTCTAGCAATAAAAACACAAAACAACCCATTATTTTAAAAGTATGAAATTTTTTAACATGGGGTAGTCCCAGATTTCAGGGTGAAATTTGGGGACACCAGTATGGGATGAGACAGATTACGAGTCTTCAATAATGTGGAAAATAAGATTAGGGAACATGGCAAGAAGGAGAACGAGGTAAATGAGATTCCTTTAATCCCATTTAGTGAATGTTTTTCCTTTAGATTAGACAAAATTCTAAGGAGGTATAATGTCAAATCCGTCTTCCTACCTTAGAACAAAAATATAAACATGTTGAAATCCATCAAGATCCTCGTGAACCATAATTGGGCTAGGGCGTCTACCGTATTAGTTGCATGTGTGGTCAATATTATATCGGAGAGGCTGGGAGATTTTTCCAAGTGAGGTTCAAAGAGCATTGCTCCAACGTTCATTGAGACTGCATCAAGTCTTCAACTTAGCAGAATGTGCACATAAGTCCTGTCATCACATTTGTATGGACAAGGCAAAGCTATTGGTCCTGGAGGAGCATTGTATGAAAAGGGAACTAAGAGAAGCTATCGCAATTTGCAAATGTCCATTTAATAGCAACTGTGATGAAGGTCTAGGTCTCAAGGATTCATGAAGACCTATCATACACACAAAAATAATGATGGTAATTAATTTTACTTTGAGGCATTAATGATTCATTTATCATTTGATATGAATCAAATTTTTGTATAAAAGCATTAATTATTGATGAGATATCGCCAACATCTCCATTAGCACCACGATTAACCAAATATCTGTCTCCTTATTCAGATATGGGGTAACATTGTTGAAATTTGTCAATCTAAGCTTCTTACATAGGATTATTGCTTTCGTCAAGATCCTTCCCAGTTTAATGTCTGAAGGATTAACTCTTAAATCAATGATGTTGGTGATGAGAACATGGTTTCCATACAAGTTATTTTATCAATGCTTGTAATATCCCCTTTTGGGATGAATATAAATATGCACTTTATTAACTCAAATTGACTCTAGAAGGATTAGATCCTTTTAGTTCGACCTCAAATAACCCAATGTCAACGTTAATACAACCCAAATGGGGTTGGAGTAAGCCAAGGTAGTGGGTTAGATGGGAGAACCAATCGGAAAACTAACCTTTTCCAGATCTGATTTTATAACAGCAGTTAATAAATAACAATGGCACCTAAAACAACTGAAACCTCAAAAATTAATAACTACTTCAATACTTGATATTTTTGCATGAAATAAAATGCACAATAAACTAGAAATTGAGGCCTTTCCAATGCACTATGAATATCAATTTTTTGATCAATAAAACCGCCTCTAAACAGCCCCATAAATCTGATATCAAGTCGCTAGAGTTAGAGAAAATTATATAAATTATTTCCAGCTCTTTCTAACCTTCCAAAACACTCAAAATATTAGCCCTTGCCGTGAAATAAAAGCTGAACCAAATTAGATTGCAGATCTAGCTTATTCACCCTTAAAACATGCTAAAATATTCCCCAATACAAGTCGCCATAGCTAGAAAGATAACATCAGTAATAAAAACACCTCAAACCCTTCCAAGATCACTTAAAAATGAACAACATGCAGATTTAACCCCACAAATAAATGCCCAATATATAAGCCAAGTCGCCAATCCTAGAATGTATATATCACGCAACATTCACTCAAAAATAGCATAGAAGGCTTCAAACTCTTCAAAGTATGGTGGTGTTGAATAAACACCTTTGTTATGTGATCACATGGGCATACATCCCTCTTCAAGCATGGAGATATTTTAATAAAAACTTCAACATGCCCCCGAGGGGTCGCCACATCTCCTTATATAGGTTTTTTATTTCAAATCTCCAAGTTTCCCTTCTCTTTATGGCACATTTCTTCATGTAAGAGGGTCACTTTTAAAATGGTCCACTTTCCTGAAAAGTCACACTCCAATTAAAACATTAACTTTCTCTTTTTAATATTTAAATAAGAACATAAGAGGAGAATTAATTATTTAATTTAAAAAAATAAAAGGAGTAATGAAATTTTCCCAAATTTTATCCTTTAATCCATGGGAAGGGTGGATTAAAGGTCTCCAATATTTTATTTAATTAATGTCCCAAAAAAGGGGACATTACAATGCTTCAATTGCCGGTAGAGTAACTTAGGTGCTAATTGGTGGTGAAGCCTAGGACCTGTGCATATTTCAGCTTCATAGAACTGTTTGGGTTTCAAATGAGCTCACTAGCCCTGGATTTCTTTGGAATTCTTTGCCACCCCAATCTCTGGAGGTACTTTAAGAATGCTATCTTTGTGAAGCTCCTCAATGGCTTTTCTCTCTCTGCACTTCGTTCCTGGAACTGATCTGCTTCAAAAGCAGTGCAAGATGGCAGTGTGTTGAATTGGAATTTTTCTATGGTAGGTTTAGGAGTTGCTTTTAGAACTGCACGGTTGGCATTAATAGTCCAAAATTTATAATTAACAAAAAGCTTAAGAGGATAAGGTATGAAGCTAAAAAAATTATTATTCAAATGATACTGCATGTGCAAAGTGTCCATCTCCTATTGGAGTATTAGAGTTGTGTATTTATTTTTGTTCTGCTTAGATGGATTACTCATGTCGGGTTAGTCCTCCTTCATTATGCTCGAGGATTTGCAGCATTTTGATTTATCAGAATGGCAGAAGCTACAGCTATATTGACATTGAGAAAGACACCACTGAAGAGTCCCTTTTGTTAGGTAAAGAAAGAGACTCAGGGCTATATCACTTCAAATTTTATTTTCAACATGAAATCAACTTTGACCTGTTACGAACACAAACTCTCTAAAAGACTGTTGTCTAACTGATGAAGGTTCTCATCCCTTTTGTGACAATCAGAAAGTAAACATTCCTGGAAATGTGCTAATCATTGTCCAAAATAATATATTTTTTCATGTTACTAATTTTTCAAAACTTGGTCTTAGCCCATGTAAAGCATAAAATTACACAAATTTAGCAGTGTGATTACTGTAAGCATTACCACAGAGAGGTGATTGTAATTTTATATACCTATACTTGGCTATCAAAGCCTGCCTATACTTACTAGCTTTAAAGCATATACGATTTATAATTGTTTTTTTAAGGGCAGTAAATAGAGGCCGAGGAGCATCACCTATATTGGAATGGCCCTTTGTCCATCAAAATGGCTTGAGAGCTGGTTAGCAGAGAGCCTTTATTAGATCTGATAGGCAGACAAAATCAGACAAAAATGAGCACGTTCCATATCTCATTAATACTATTGAGGCCTTCTATATTAAAGATCTCCGTCTTTAGCATCGTCATCCATCATTGGATGCAAAACAAGGGACAAGAACATCTCCATCAGATTACATACCAGGAGGCTAATCCGAACATGAAGAGAAATGATCCAGAACACAGTAAATTTACAAAATTTGGTGTACTATAGCAGAAGAAAATGTAAAAGAAATTAATTAGAGTGCAGAAAGAAAGAAAGAAATTATGTTAGTTCCCTTGAGTGACAAAAGTAGTTCAACGGGACTCAAAACAATAACAATATAACACAACTCAGTGGTATTCAATAACAATACAACAGTTCCAGGGGAGGAAAGAATACTAAGAGCTGATAAAATGACTAAGACTAAAGTTAAAACACTTAAAGAATTAAAAGGCAAGAATGGGGTGAACCCAAGGTGGGCAAACCCTAGCCATAAAGCACAACTACAAATATAAACAGCCAATGTGGGGATGGACCCTCGAATGGAAACAAGGGAAAAGAAACTGATGAAGAATAAGGCAAACACATAAATTGATTCCCACATAGAGTACATTATTGCTAATATGAACTATAGTCAAAATTGTATTAATCTGAAATTTTGTACATGAAAATATCTTTGAGAAGAGATGTGGAATGTTTACCACTACCTTTTCCCAAGGGTAGCATACACTTCAATTTGGAAAGTCTAGAATAGAAGATGAATAGACATTGGGAAAGATGAAATGGCTCTTAGACTTTGGTGGCAGTGGTGAAATATTTGTTTTTGTTCTCTTCAAGAAAAATTGAGCCTGGGCATTGCCCATTTAACTTGCAACGGCAGGAAACCACACAGAGGGAACAATGTAAACATTAGATACTTCTTCCGAGGTGGTTGCATGTTGATGGCAATGGCACATAAAACCACCTTGGTTGACTGGATACATTGATCAATCAAGGGGGCAACCAATGCATTAGCTGCTTCTTTTGGCATGGTTGTGCATGGAATGATGGTGGTACTACCCGAGTTGATCTGTCTCTTGGATGAAGGAAGTGATTGAGGTAATCTCAAAATGAGCTAGTTAATCTTCATCAACATTTTCCTAGAGCTACTTTGAAGAGTCTAATGATATAGGCATGTTAACCAACATACTCAATTGTGATTTGTAAGCAAAGTGCCAAGGACCTGGAGTAAAGATTCTGATACCCACCTTGTCGACAAGATGACTTCCCAAAGCAGCTTTGTGACTAATTATGAATTTGAAAGTTAAGGGATTTCATAACTTTATGAACTACTACTCTAATAGATCTCCCTTCTGTATGTACTCCTTCAATCATGGCTCCTTTCTTAGACTTTGAGCTACTCCTTAGAAAACATTATTCTCTTCTTGAGGTCGAAATTAAAGCTAAGAATCAATTTCCTTTGCCACTATTGTCTCTCAATCACATGCCCTCTATAACTGTAGCTATAGATTCTTTCTTAGTCCACCCTGCTTCTTGCCTTGCTACACTTTGCATAACTTGAACTGGAAAGCTATAAAAAGAAGACCAAAGTCATTCTTCCCTAGTCAAACAGACTCTTCGTCTTTTGACAGTTTCTTCAGAATGTAGGAAGTTGTTTTTTGATATTAGGAAACTGAGCGGCTTATTGGTACACATTTACTTATTTGGCTGGGTGATCTTACTTTAGCATAATAGGTTCTCATTTTTCACTATCATGCTTCTTTTAGAGATATGACATTTTCTTTGGCCCAAGTAACCTTTTTTGTTCGTGTTTGTTGCTGCAAAAGAGCCTATGATGCAATTTTGGTTTGGGGACAAGCTTTATAGCCATGTGAGCCTTATTTTGCTCTACTTTTATTTCTGAATTTAGAGCAAGGAACATTCTTTCGTTGATATTATTATTAAGTAAATACTATTTTGAAGGACAACACACACACACACGTACACACACATGCACGCACACACACACATGCACGTGCACACACAGACACATACCCACATACACACACACCCATAGACACACACATGCACAGAGACACACATACACACACAAAGGCACACGCACACGCACACACACACGCACACGCACACACACACACACGCACACCCACACGCACACGCACACCCACATGCACACGCACGCATGCACGCGCACACGCACGCACACACGCACGCACATGCACACACACACGCACACGTACGCATGCACGCACACGCACACGCACACACACACACATGCACACACACGCACACATGCACTCACACACGCATACGCACACGCACGCGCACACACACGCAGAAGCGCACACACACATGTGTGTGCACACACATAGGCACACACACATGCACACACACACTCACACACACGCACACGCGCACGCGCACACGCACACGCGCACGCACACGCACACGCGCACGCGCATGCGCACACGCACACGCACACGCACATGCACACACTCACATGCAGGTGCACACACACGCTCACACACACGCATGCACAAGCACACATGCATGCGCACACACATGCACACAAAGACACACACACATGCATACACACACATGCACGCGCACACACATGCACACACACACGCACATGCACACACACAGACATAGACACATACACATGCACACACACAGACACACACACACATATACACAGACACAAACACACATGCACACACACATACGCACACACATGCACACACACGCATGTACACACACACACGCATAGACGCACACACACAAAAAATTCGGTTCACAACGTTCTTTTAGCAAAGAATGAACTTGTTCGGTCAAGTTCGTAAGAAATCATTTAAAACATTAAAAACTTTGAAAACCTACTAAAAAGTAAAAAATAACCCGATTCGACGCCTATTTGTTGTGCTACAAGCCTGCTTGAGAGAAATGTTAAAATGGAAAGGAGGGAAAAACTAACGTTGAAACTCGAAATTCCTCAAATCTGGTCTAGGAATTCACTATACACTCCCTCCAATTCGTTCAAAGGATGCTCAAATGTTGTGTGATGATAATGTGTGGGGGAGTGGGCTTTAAAACAAGAAAAACTGTGTAAAAAAGTGTATTTTTTTCATGTCCCATCCATCACCCTTTGTGTTGTCCATTGAGTATGTTCTCCATTTTGCGAGTTTTCGACACAGACTCACCGAGTACATGCGAGTATTGTGTCAAAACTCGCATGCGAGTATTGTCTCAAAATTCGCATGCGAGTTATTTCCAAGAAATACTCATTTTGAAAAACTTTTTGCGAGTACTCAATAACTTGTTCAATACTCTCCAAGTATTCTACCTATGCTCCTAGATATGTAGTAGGACCTTGCCCCAGTGCGCCCTAGGTACGGGTTGGGTTCTTCATGGTTTCGCCCGAATTTGCCGGGGTTCTTCTGTAAGAAACCTTGGTGAATCCCATTTGACCATGGTGAATCTGCGCTAAACCATGAAGAACCCAAGGCAAAATGTCTTTATTATTTTCTTTTCCCATTTTTGTTTAGAAATAAAGATAAAGTAATAATAAAATATATAAAAACACTTTTCAAATGCCCTAAATCTAAGTGAAACACAGAAGGAAGAATTTCCTATTTTATTAGGCTAGAATTTCTATATGCATACTATATGGTTAGTATAACTAATTTCCATTCTGTTAGGTTAGAATTTCTATCTTTTATATATATTTTTTTGTACGGTCGAACCCAAGCTATATCCAAGGCAAATTTGTTTTTGTTGTACTATCGAGTTTGGTTCTTCGAACCCTAACCTAAACCAGTAACTTAGGTTGCATGGTGTAGAGTAAAATTGCTGAAAGTGTGGGTGTTAACCTGCAAGGACAAACTATCTGATGGGAAAGAGGATGGCGAGAAAACCCAAAATTACCAATGGTTGGTAAAAATAGTCATTTATTGCTTGGTCATAAATCTTAGCATGGATTCATACTAATCAATAAGAAGACCATGTCTCACATGTTGCATTAGAAATAAGCAGGTTTGATTATGTAGCTACTCAAGGTATAATGTAAACCTAGAAAATGTTCAACTATCACTTTTTTATTTTTTGGATCTAGAAAAAAGAGAAATATTAGTAATATTAATATCTTTAAAGAAAGATGTAAATAGATTTCTCAAAATAAGATATGCATATGCATGAAAACGAATTCCTACCAACATTAGAAACATAAGGCTCATAAAATATAAAACAATCATCCTTTTGAAAGTAAAGTAAATGAATTTTCACTTTAGACCACTTTAACTCATGTAACGTGACTACTAACACAGAAGGGGGTCTGATATTGATTGTGGCTAGAAAACCTGTATAGTACGTCTCATTCTTTTCCCTTATTTCCTACATTTTTCTTTGGTAATTATTGACCTTCATGCTTAGTGACTTTCAAAAACTAAAGATTGAGAATTTTGTAAGAATTCACTCAAGGAAATGGGTTTCTTCTGTTTTTGGATTTTTGCCTGTTATCTCCATTTTTTAGCACAACCCAAAATGGAAAAAAAGCTCAGATTGTGGTTTTCTTGAAACCTGATTCCTGCCAAAAGGGGGAAACTGCCAGGAGATGATTTTGTGGCCTCAAAATAGCATTAGAAGCAGAAGAAAGTTATAGAAATACGAATTTGGAATTGCAATTTTTGTTATAGAAATACGAATTTATTGCATTTTCCTAATTTCCAGCAGTGTGAAGTGATTAGGCTGCTTTTTTACCATTTAGGCAAACTTACAGAGGTAGTGGGCAGAATTTTGTATAAACTATTTCTGGAAAATGATACTAGCATATTCTTTATGTATACATTTCCCTTGCTAGAAAAAGTAGTCAGGGAACAAATTTTGACTGGAACCATACTAGTACAAATATCTTAAATATATAATTATATATATCTGAAAAGTGCTAGTATATATCTATCTCGACGTGCTTATCTAAGATTTATCACATAGTTTTGTCTATCGAAGGGTTCCACATTGATTAACAAATCCATCACCTTATCCACAAATGTTTTGTTGACTGGGGATGGATGACCTCAATCTAGTTACACCACTGCGTTGGGCATGAAAACATAATTGTGGAAAAAATAATGGGCTCCAAACTCCACTGTATGGCTAAGATATCACGATTTTTTGATTGCCTTCACCAAGCAAGAATAGAAAAAACTTTCCAAAACTGAACTTAGAACTAATTTGCAGCAAAGGAAATAACAATTCAACACCAAATTTATCCTGGAAACCCCCAAGTTGAGGGAAAACCAGCCGGGAAGGGAAATTTCTCTTTCTTCCCAAATTTTATTGGCCAATTATAAATTGAATACAAATTACAACAAGAGGAAAGGAAGTAAAACAATGTAACACTCCCTTTCTATACTTGGCTGCTCTGTTTCTACACCTTTCTTCTACAAAACAAACTCCAGCTCCAATGGTTTCTTTCTCACTTCTTGCATCCAATTTGATTTCCTTTGATTATTGATTCTTGCCTATGCTCCTTTAAATAGCCTTTATTCTCATGTCCTCCCATGCACTGGAGAATGGGAAAGGTCCTCCAAGGAAGAGACACGGACAAGACGCTTGAATTCTGCGACTGTTTGTGGCTCTATTTTTATTTTTCGTCCATAAGTGATAGGACCGCCAGTGTCTGCAGACCGGCGGTTACACAACCGCTTTGTTCTGTGCAGGGGCGGTTACGCAACCGCCTCCTGCACAGGGGGTGGTTACACAACCGCCTCTCTTCAGAGGGGCTTCTTAACTCTACAACCTTGCTCTTCATTCTGCTCAATTTTTCCTTTGAAACTGGTTGTTCTGATGAAGTAGTGTTTATTTGGATCCCTATGGATCACACCTCCCCTGCTCAGGAGGCTTTTGGTCCCACAAAAGCTTAGTGGGGGAGTAGATGAGGAAATAATTCCCTCACTTGCTCCTTCGAGTACCACTGGGCCTGCCTTGGTGTCTTCCCTTTTAGTCCAACCTGCCAAGACTCCTGTGGACCTCTCCTTGTCTCTCTGATCTTCTGCTGCAGCACTACGTCCTCCTCCAATTCGCCTCGTGAATCCAAGACACAATCTTCTATGGAAGGTAGCAACTGACATCCTTCTTCTTCATCAAGCATGGATGGCTCATATAGGTGCAAGTTCTCACAATTTACTACTGAGTACATCCGCATGAATGGTGGCAAATCAAGCCTGAAGGCATTTTCTCCAACCTGCTCCAATATAGTGAATGGTCCATACCGTAGTGGCTTGAGTTTCCTTGCTTGGCCTTGTAGTCTCTCCTTGCTCAAGTAAAGCCAAACTTGTCTCCAACATGAAGTTTTGTTCTCTCTCCTATGTTGATCATGTCTAGCCTTATACTTGGCTTGAGATTTTTCCAATTGTTCTTTCACCTTGAGATGGATTTTCGGATCCTCTCAATGAATTTCGCTGCTCTAGTCACCTCTGAATCATGTATCTCCCTTCTTCCTGCTGCCCAACTGCTATGTCCAGTGGATTCGTAGGTAGATATCCCAAGCATGCTTCAAATGGTGACTTCATAGTGGATGTGTGTACTGCCGGTTGTAGGAATGTTGAATGTAGGCTAAGGACTCATCCCAAGTCCGTGGATATTTACTATTATACCCTCTGATCAGCTGTACCAAAGTCTTGTTCACCACCTTTGTTTTCCCATCTGTCTGTGGATGGAAGGTCATGCTCCTCTGTAACTTGGTGTCCATCTTGTCCCACAAAGTAGTCCAAAACTTCCCCAAGAACCTGGAATCTCTGTCAGAAACAATAGACTTTGGCAAGCCAAAATGCACCCATACATTAGCAAAGAAAAGTTCAGCTGCCTCATATGCTTTTATTGTCTTTTTACATGCCATAAGAACACACATCTTATTGAATCTATCTACAACAACATATAGATAATCATGGCCATGTTTAGACATAGGTAGTCCTCCTACAAAATCCATAGAAATATCTTCCCAAGGATGAGTAGGGACCGGTAAAGGCATATATAAACCTTCCTTCCTGATTTTAGGCTTGCTTGTACAACAAAGTTTACATCCTCTTATGAATTTAGATACTTCTTCTTGCATATTGGGCCAATACACGTACCTTTGCAAGTGGGATAAGGTTTTACCAACACTGAAATGTCCCGCTACTTTCGAGGTATGTGCTTCCCTCATCAATAGAAGTCTTTCTTCCTTTGGCACACAAAGCTTCCCCCATCGGTAGAGCAAGCCCATCTTTGAGATAACAATCTTCAATACCCATCCTTTCAGCCCCTTGGGACTGCAACTGCTGATATGTCACCCCAAAATATTTTGTCTTGAGCATATGCCTCTCTGTAAGCTTCCTTTGTGAAGGGCTCAATCTGAGAGATAGTGGCCAAACTGGAGATTTTCTCTTGTGTGGGTGGCCTAGACAACATGTCTACCACCAAATTTGTGCTACCTTTCTTATACTTGATCACCAAATGGAACTGCTGAAGGAATCCCATCCACTTGTAGTGCCTTGCCTGCTGCAATTTAGATTGTGCTTGCAAATACTGGAGAGGTTTGTGGTCAGTGTGCACAATAGTTTCTTTACCCAACAAATAATGTTTCCATTTCTTTATTGCCTAAACTAGTGCATACATCTCTTTATCATAAATAGAATATCCTCTAACTGCTGAAGTGAAAGTTTCTGAATGATAACATACTGGCTTACCTCCCTGTAGCAACACTGCTCCCATAGCATAATCACTGGCATTTGTCTCTACTTCAAAGGGCTGCTGCAAATTAGGAAGAGCAAGTACTGGAGCATGACTAATCTTGTATTTCAACAATTCAAAAGCCTTATCTTGTTCCTTACCCCAGTCAAAACCCTTACTCTTTGTGGCCGTTGTGTGTAGAGGTGCTGCAATAGCGGAGAAGCCCGGAATGAACTTCCTCATGTACTGTACTACCTCCCACAAAACTTCTAGTCTTTGTGGCTCCCATTGGTGTTGGCCAGTTGGTGATGGCTTCCACCTTCTTTGGATCCACTCGTAGCTCTCCTCCTCCAACCACGTGCCCAAGATAGACAAGTGACTGTTTGGCAAATTCACACTTCTTCATATTGCATAGCAGTTGTTTCTCCTTGAGAACTTGCAAGACTTGTTGCAAATGTGTTAGATGTTCCTCCCATGTGGCACTAAAAATTAGAATATCATCTAGATATACAATGACACATGAATCTATGAATTCCCACAATACATCATTCATCAATCTCATAAATGTAGCGGGTGCATTACATAAACCAAATGGAAGTACTAACCACTCATACAAACCATGTTTTGTTTTGAAGGCACATATTCCATAAATCTCTTCATCATGAATTGATGATAACCCTTTTGAGATCCAACTTCGTGAAAAAAAGATTTGCAAAAATTTTGAAGCTATTTCAAACCCCATGTGGGAAAAATATGTTCTTCTATGGTGATAATTAGAAGAAAACAATGTTGATATTTAATGACACATTTTCCAAAAAATCCGATTTACCATCACAATAGGTGAAAATAATTTGGTTTAAAATCTTGTAAACCCCAACTTATCAGTTGTTATCTTTACCATGAACCCCAACAAATTCCTTACTCAACGTCCGATGTGTGTAGAACCATGTTGCAACCAACGGAGAATACTGAAATGAACTTCCTCATGTATTTTACTGCTCCCACAGGCGACTTCCTAGTACTTTATTGATCTTGTTGGTAAAAGTCCACAAATGGTTCCACATTTTTGAAATACTTATATCTATTTCTAGTGCCCTTTCACATCCCAGGAAAATATACAAGTGAAGGCTATGTTTGGATGAAATTACACTTCTTCTTGAAGCATACCAGTTGTTTTCCTTGAGAACTTGCAATACTTGTTACAAATCAATAGATGTTCCTCCCATGTTTTAAAGAATCATAATATCATCTAAAACAATGACAAAGATATCTATGAATTCCCGCAGGCTGGACGCATTTTCAACTTCATAAATCGGCGAAAAGGGATTTTTAATTAGTCAATAAAGTGGGGAGAAAATACTAACCACTCATACAAACCTTGTTTTGTTTTGAAGGCAGTCTGGGATATCCTCCCCATTCATCCTAACTTGGTGATAACCTGACTTGAGATCCAACTTCATGAAAAACTTTCATGCTGAAGGTGGTCCAGAAGGTCATCTATGCATGGGAGTGGATATTTGTTCTTTATGGTGATCTTATTCAAGGCTTGGTAGTCGATGCACATCCTCCAAGAACCATCCTTCTTTGGCACCATACAATAGGAGAACCACATAGCGAGGTGCTTGGTTTATTACCCCTTGGTCTAATAGCTCCTGGAGTTATTTCTTTACCTTTGTACTCTCCAGTAAGGTATTTCCTATACAACCCGATGTTTGGTAGAGGGGACTCTGGCAATAGTTGAATCTCATGCTCTACCTCCCGTTTTGGTGGTAACCCACTGGGAGTCTAAAATACTTCCTAAAAAGACTGAATAATACTATCCAAATCCTTCATCCCTTGGTTAGAAACATCTGAAATTTCCACCCCATCTTGTTTATCATTTAATAAAAGTAAACAAAATTGATTATGATTTGCCTGAATAAGTCTTTTTTCTTGGTTAGCACTTACCATAGCAATTTTTGTCTTACGCTGGTGTGCCTGGATGTTGTAACTGATTCCATCCTTGACCCATCTGTATCGGTTCTCCCTTCTCATGAATATGGCATCCCTGATATACAAGTAAGGACTCCCAAAAACAACATCAAATGCATCAAGTGGAATTACATCAGCTTCCAATACATCTATATACTGAGAATTTATCCCAAACTTGAACCTACATCTTCTTGTTACTTGAATCTCTACACCCTTCTTCACCCATCCCAAAGGATATGGATGTGGATGCTCATAAGTTTCAAGACCAAGCTTCTTTACAACCGCATCAGAAATCAAGTTAGATTGAGAACCAGTATCAACCAAAGCATTTACCTTAGTTCTCTTGATTTGGATTTTGATCTGGAATAGTCTACTCATCTCCTCTTCCTGTTCTTGGTTGTCCATGTTGGTGGCCGTGCATCCAAGCCTCTCGTCTACATCAGAATCATCCTCTATTTCCACCTCCCCATCTGTCTTTACAGTTGTCATGGATTTCTTTGAATCCTTGGTTCGGTTCTTTGGATGTAACTCCGGATGTAACTTCCAACATGTAGCGTCAGTATGACCATTGATATCACAATTCTTACAAAAATTCTTGGGATCTTTACAAGTATTCAAAGTAGTGGCAGTTTGTTTACCTTTCCCCTTCCATTTACCTTTGTTACTTGTTTTCCCTGCTCTTTCTTTGCTTGATTTGTTGACTGTTTGTCTTTGACTCACCTCTCCTTGCTTCCTTTCATCATCTATGTAGTATGCTTGCACGCAAGCTTCATTGAGATCCTTGGGCTTGTGGAGATGACCTTCCTTCGAAGGTGAGTGTGAAGTCCTCCCAAATACTTGGTCAGAATATCCTCATCCTCCAAGTCCATATTAAGCAACATGGCTTGTCTCCGAAACTCCGTAGTATAATCCTACACACTTTGACCACTGCCTTGTCTAAAGTACTGCCATTTAATCATCTGGTCAGTCTTATGGCCAATAGGATAAAAGTTAGCTCTAAGCAATTCTTTAAAACCCTCCCAAGTACTGACAATAGGACGTTTCTTCTTTTCACAAGTGGCTAGATGGGTTTCCCACCAAACCAGAGCATGACCTTCCATTTTGAGATGTGCAAAGGTAATCCTTTGTGCCTCAGTGACATTATGCACACTAAAGTAAACTTCTAGTTGCTTTAACCATTTATCTAATAACTTTGCATCTACTTGTCCTTCAAAGCTCTTAATTTCAACCTTAGTTTCAACTTTAAAAGGAGCATGATCAGATTTTACCTTCTCTTTTACAACTAGGAGTTTCTTCTTCACGCTCTTCCACATCTTCCTCATCGTGGCTCTTGCCTATGCCAAAATTTTCGGCCAAAGCTCAGAACCACTGAGTCCATGTTATCTTGCTTGACTGAAGCCGTCTTTTGCAGATCTGAGAGTTCTTGTTGATGTCTATACATCCTATCCATCATGGTCTCTAGCATCTCAATTCTATGGACCAAGTTCTCTTCCTCCATTTGATCTCGAATTCTTTGTTTCCACTTCTTCGTAGATATGTCTGGATCGCAAGGTAAAACTTCTTCGCCTTTAGACCTTGTCACTGTCATACAAATCACAAGAACGAATACCATAGTCTTGGATACTTATTATCAGCTCTGATACCAAAATGATCTGTAAACTTCAAACTTTGGAACTTTACAAACCACAATCTTTACTATTCTACTTTCAACTTTGAAAATGACAGTCCTTGTTTAATTAATTGTGAGAAAACTGAACTTAGAATTATTTTGCAGCAAAGGAAATAACAATTCAACACCAAAATTTATCCTGGAAACCCCCAAGTTGAGGGAAAACCAGCCGGGAAGGGAAATTGCTCTTTCTTCCCAAATTTTATTGGCCAATTGTGAATTGAATACAAATTACAACAAGAGGAAAGGAAGAAAACAATGTAACACTCCCTTTCTATACTTGGCTGCTATGTTTCTACACCTTTCTTCTACAAAACAAACTCCAGCTCCAATGGTTTCTTTCTCACTTCTTGCATCCAACTCTGATTTCCTTCGATAATCGATTCTTGCCTATGCTCCTCCTTAAATAGCCTTCTTCCCATGTCCTCCCGTGCACTGGAGAATGGGAAACGTCCTCCAAGGAAGAGACACAGAAAGACGCTTTGAATTCCGCGTCCGTTCGTGGCTTCATTTTTATTTTTCGTCCATAAGTGACAGGACCGCCGGTGTCTGCAGACCGGCAGTTGCACAACCAGGCTACACAACCGCCGTTCTATGCAGGGGCGGTTACGCAACTGCCTCTCTGCACAGAGGGGCGGTTCTGTAACTTTACAGCATGCTCTTCATTCTGCTCAATTTTTCCTTCTGAAACTGGTTGTTCTGATGAAGTAGTGTTTATTTGGATCCCTATGTATCATTACTAGCCATCTCCAAAATCCAGGATTTGTTTTTCTGCCTTGACAATGCGTCTCCCCATTGCCCCTCCCAGAAATCTAGAGAAACATAAGACCGCTGATTCAAAAATCGCCAAAAATCGGTCATAAATCACGATGCAGGCGTGAAACGATTTATGTTTGCAAAAATTACAATTTGTGGAATGACAATTAAGCGCAGAGTTTCAACAAGTAATTTCGTCATTACTTGCCGACCAAATTGCCAAAAAACACCATTGATTAGTAAAAAATGCCCAAAATGAAACAAAAGTCATTTTCTAGCCTTATACTACAATTTTTCTCTCTAATTTTGGTGACGTCTTGCTAGGATTTCAAGTTTGCTAGGGTTTCAAAGAAGCTTTGCCTTCAAGGAATACAACAACACAACTTGCAGGAGTATGTAATATCCCCTTTTAGGATATTATTTATATCTGCAAAAATTAATTATTCCGATCACCCTAGGAAGATTAGATCTTCTTAGTTTGACCTCAAATAACCCAATGTCGGCAATAATACAACCCAATATGGGGTTGGAGTACCAAAGTAGTGGGTTAGATGGGAAAACTAATTAGAATGCTAATATCACCCAGATCTGATTTTTAACAATAGTTAATTAATTAAATAAATACCCAAACTGCTGCAATCTTCCAAAATTATTTCCTGCTTAACCGTCCAAGCAAAAGTTCTCGAACTTTAGATTTTGGGCCACAAAAATATATATAAAAATGTCCCAAAATCAGTTTTTGCACAGCCAACATAAAACCCTAATTTTGTCCTAAAAATTAGGTCGCCCAGTACATTTAGGGCATCAAAATTCACTCCAAAAATTATGAAATCACCTCCTCCTTATTCCTCCTAATTTCTACAACCAAATCCAACATTAACTTGACCCCAAAATTGTAGATCTGAAATAATATTAATTAATAATGTCTAGATAGCTTGCCGATAGCTGAAATATTCAAAAATTCATAACTCATCCAATACTCAGTGTTTTTCCATGTAATAAAATGCAAAACAAACTAGAAATTTAGGGCTTTCCATTACATTAAGGATCTGATTTTTTTTAGCATTAAAACCTAGCCAAAACAGCCCTAGAAAACTGATTTCAAGTCGCTAGGGTTAGAGGAAATTAATTAAATAATTTTCAGCTCTTTCCTAGCCTCCAAATACACCAAAAATTAGCCCTTTGCTCGGAAATAATTAACAACACATTGCAGATTGCAAATCTAGCATTTAAGGCATCAAAATATGAACAAATCATCACCAAACCAAGTCGCTATGGCTAAAATAATTTCAGCAGTAACAACAGAAATAAAAGGAGCAATACCAATGAATTTCACACTCTAAACTTGGCGTCAAAACTGAAATAGCTCAAGCAATAACAGTAGATCTAAAATTCACTTGAGAGTCTTCAACAATAGATCCAAATGAAGCTTACAATGAGAGAGAGCACAATGGAGAAACTAGGGCATACATCCCAATACTCCAAGCATGGAGTGAAATTAAATGATCATCCAACATAAGTCTCATAATGAATCCAAGCTCTCCTTTTATGAACAAGGAGGCACAAAATAGTTTATCCTCCCTAGGTGTGGCGTCCCCTTTTCTAAGGGTCATTTTTAAAATTTAAAAGCCACGTAAAAGTTATTTAATTAATTCCCCTTTTAATTTTGCATTGTGGGAATTAAATTAAATAAATTACATAATTAAATAATTATTGCTTTATAATATCAAATGATAAAAATCACTCTCCAGGCAATAATATTTAATTATTTAATATAATTTTCCCCCTTGCAACATCCCAAAGCCCACGGGGAAAGATAGGCTAAGGGTCTTCAAAAATGGGGACATTACAGAGTAATAGGTTACAAAACCACAATCATTTTAATTTGTTTTCATTGTTCATGAATCATTATTTGTCTAAGTGTTTGGAAAGTCAGCATTGCTCCAGAACCTTACTTTGTTGAGGATTTTGAGCTCCTTGAGGAGCACCATGATAAGTTGATAAGCCTATTTGGTACTATTAATGTATAATAAACAAGCTTTGGGAAAATTTGCTTGGAAAAGAGAATAGAATCAGTGTTTCAAACAACACTTTTTTGTCCATCATCAAGATGAACGACAAGATTATAGATTTGAGCTCCTTGAGTAGATATCTCCAAGTACCATGTGTGGTGGGAATCCCTTACATATGCTATAGAGGAAAAAATTAATGTTTGTAAAAACAATTACTCTTATTTATCCAAGCATTAATTATTATCCATAATACATGTATTCCTTAGTTTGTGAATGATGGACTTCCTAGAGTCACTTTATTTCAATCCCTCATGCCTCTCTAGATTATTGGGATGCTCCATAATTGGAATTAATTGACACGTAGAAGCCCATCCTTCACAACACAAGGAATTTTAAGTATTAATTTTTTCCTCATAGTATTTGTTAGGGACTCCCACTTCATGATGTACATGGAGTTAGCTATATAAGGAGCTCTGAATTCACCAGCAAAAAGATATTTAAATAAATGTGTTTTAAAGAGGCAATAAAGTTGCCAAGTAATACTGATAAATTGCCGAGAAATTGCTGATTCCCGATTTCCGAGTCAAAATTTGGGCTGCCGATTAAGTGCTGAGTGTGATTTTTTGAACTGTGTGTAGGACATAACACTGTCTTTTATGGCAATTTTCTGACTTATATTTTACTTTCTATATAGTATATTTAAAACTCTGTATTTTGCATGTAATCATAGTTTTCTTAATGTATCACTGTATTTTGCATGTAATCATTGTTTTCTTAATGTATCACTGAATTTTGATTTGCAAATCTGTAATTTTTTGAGTTTTTTGAAATTTATGTATATATATTTAGTCCTTTTGTATTTTGGCATATTGCAGTACTCCGGTACCCTGTTTCTTTGAAAATTGACATCCACATACCAGTCCCTGTCTCTGGTAATCCTACCTGTTTCTTGGTGACTGGTTTATTGTTTACATTTGCTTCTGCAACAACATTCAATTCTGAGCTTTTAGTGTGTTGTCCCCCAGAATTTCCAAAGTTTTAGATCACGTGACATTGGGTCACTATTTAACTTCATATCCCTGACATCATATTATTATCTGTGATTATTGAATAAATATTTTATAACAAAAAAGGTCCTTAAATCTCATAACAGATCACTAAATGTAGACAAAGACACACACACACACACACATACACACACACACACACACACACACACACACACACACATCAAATCTGGTTGGTCCAGACTCCATACTCTTGTTAGTGGTCACTACAGATAGGATAGTAGATGCTTTGGTATATATATCCTTGTCTTGTTAACATTGCTCGGGATGAGAAACTATGAAATAGGAGACAATATTACAGTCTGTCAGTATTTGTGATAACTGTAATGGCAAGGTCAGCTGGTACTTGCAAATGTCATTCTTTAAGCAAATTATAGCTTTTTTCCTATTATATATATATATATATATATTTCAAATCTGGTTGGTCCAGACTCCATACTCTTGTTAGTGGTCACTACAGATAGGATAGTCAATGCTTTGGTCAATCTACTGTATGTTCATTTTATATATATCCTTGTCTTGTTAACATTGCTTGGGATGAGAAACTATGAAATAGGAGACAATATTACAGTCTGTCAGTATTTGTAATAACTGTTATGGCAAGGTCAGCTGGTACTTGCAAATGTCATTCTTTAAGCAAATTATAGATTTTTTCCTATTTGATGGATTGCCGACCTGCGTTACCCAGACATTGTTCTGAAACAAAATTTTGTAGTGTTTGAGTAAACTCTGCTCTGGGATATATTTTGAATTAGGCTGGCCTGTTGGTGCAGCATGCAAAATTATTTTCTCAAATATATGTTACTCACTGGAGATATTTCGCCGTATGATTTGTATTCTCATGGTGAAAGTTGTAATATTCTGCAGTATTCAATGAGCAGAAATAATATTAGGTAGATGCAAATGTCTCATTATTCATTATTAGATTATGAATTTGTCTATCGAATGTGAAAATGGAAATGTTATAAAAATTGGACTTCCCCCCATCTCTGTATTAAATTTCAACATCTGATAATATCTTTGCAGGTGCGTCAAGTGGAATTGGCATTGAGACAGCCCGTGTTCTTGCATTACGAGGTGCCCATGTAGTTTTGGCAGTCAGGAATGTTAATGCCGGTAACACTGTTAAAGAATCTATTATTAAGGAAATTGGCAATGCTAAAGTTGATGTTCTGGAGCTAGATCTTAGCTCTATCTCATCGGTTCAAAATTTTGCTTCCAACTTCAAATCTTTGGATCTTCCTCTAAACATTTTAGTGTAAGCTCTCTTCATGTCTTAAATATAGTAGCCCGTTTGAAAAGAAATTTCTTCTTTCATTGCTCAAGGCTTTTCCTAAAACCATTTCTAGTTGATCATTAAGTTCTAAGGGAGGATGTGAATAAAAAATTATGGTGTGAACTTCTAAGTTTCTACATCAAAAGTGATTTCATTTCTCGATTTTGCTTTGAAGAAATAATGCAGGAATATTGGTATCCCCCTTTCAGCTTTCTAAAGATGGCATAGAACTGACGTTTGCTACAAACCACATTGGTAAGACATACACACCCTCTTATGATGCACAACTGTGACCACTATTTTGATCATTGATACAACTTGGTAGATAGCTAGATAAGAATTTATTATAGTTGAGAACCCAAGTTGATAGAGCTTGAATTGCACATTGGTGGGGTGAGAGATGCCCACAAACTTGTTGAACTGAAGAATATTGTTAATGAGTTTACACTTATTCATACATTGTTTTTTTCTAGAGGATCTAGATTATTGCAAATTGTCTTTCAATCTTCTACTTTACATGTCCAGCAACACCTATTTGCATTTGACAACATTTTTTTAAATTGAAAAGACATCACTGATTGTACAAAATGTAGGTGAAATGGAATCACACCATAAGATAAGACAACACATCGACTTGAAGGATCGAGAAAGGAGATCACAAAATGTCCTTAAGAAACTGATATTTTAAGTAAAAATAATTAGAGATAAGGTAATAAGAGTCAATTAGCATAATCATCCAAAATAACTTTCCAACCAAAAAACTATAAAGCCTCAAGTACAATCAAAACAAGGCACATAAGAGCAAACAACTTATGCAACAAGAGCAATCAAAGCAGTTGGAGGTGGCGTAGGGTCATCCGGGTTGTCACTCTAACCCCCATCACTAGGAATCTATTGTAACAGGGACCAGGCCCGCCCATCGTTAGTATTTACTTTGTCTACTTGTTCTGCTTTCCTAGTGGGGGAAATGGCAAGAGATAGTTGATGGAGCTTGTCTGCAATGGAACACCCCATCGAGTAGGGTTATGAAGCACGTTGTCAAAACCATCACCACTGTTGTTTCGGCTAGGAGAAAGCCGTCCAATAGCTACGCCAGTTGTGAGAATGGTGATGGCCACGTTCCCCATGCCCCCAACTTATGGCACATGGGATTCAAGAGGCACTCAACTTATGGCACATGGAGTGCTTCCCCGGTGATCTAGAAGATATTGGAGACGATCCACTTTTAGTCTTTCTCTGCCTGGACTTGTATATGAAGCATGACATTGAAGATAACTAGAACTTTATCAACAACTGAAAAAACCATTTCAAAAGAGAGATTTGAGCTATTAGAAAAATTCCCAAACTACAATATTGGTCTCAATATAAGCTAATTTATACTTCATAAAGGTCTATATTCGCCCCTATTGTTTAGGCTGTTAAAACTATCCTAATACTAGCAATATTCTATCCTACGTGTTGGTTTGTAATAATGCAAAAAACCAACTCACAATAGATTTATTGATCCATACTAACAATTTTCTATTCTATGTGTCGGTTTGTAACAACTCAACAAACCAACTCACAATAGATTTACTAATCTATACTCACCCCTATATGGTTAACTCACCATGTAACTTACTATACTATTGTTTAATAGCCCACTTTCTTAACATTCCTCCCTTATTACATTGTAGTCTTACGAGTACAAGAGATAATTTCGAAATGCCTCAAACTTCCGATGTGCAAGTGATTTGGTGAAACATTTGCTCATTGATCTTGAATGGGGAAAAACTAGAGCCGAATATTGTGTTACTGAATATGCTCGCGTATGAAATGGTATTGAACCTCAACCTGTTACATGTACTCATGGTATAATGAATTACAAACAAGTAGTAGAACACCTGATTGTTGCAGTACAAGATCATTGGCTTGTTTCTGTGGCATACTTAGTTCTGCTAGTAAACAGCTTAACCATACAGCTTTGCAGACAACTCCACCTGCTGCACGATATTCTGCTTTGGGGGAAGATCAAGTAACAATGCTTTATTTCTTACTTCCCCATGAAATCAGACCAGAAATCTAGAAAGAAATCATTTCCAGATGTGCATTTCTTGTTGTTGATTGATCTTGCATGGTCTACGTCCATGTATTCAATCAAAAAAATTATCGGTCTTCTTGTATTCCAAGCCGTATTCCTTAGTACCACAAACATATCCCAATTCTTGTTTTGTTGCTTTCTAGTGACACAACTTTGGCTCATTCACGAACAGTGAAAGATAACTAACAACATTACTGATGTTTGACCTAGTATAGGTGAAGTAACTGATATTCCCAATCAACTGATGATAGAGAGTGGTGTTTACTAGTGGAGATCTATGATGCATGGAAACGGCCCCCTTATACCTCCTTAGAAACGTTTCTGGTACAAAAACGTGGGGGAAATGCCATAACGTTTCTATAACATGTCCGACATTTCGGGGACATTTATGTGGCCCAGGCTGCTTAAAAAGCCAAAAACAAAAACAAACAAACTAATTTTTAGCATTTATTGTTTCTAAACCTAATCTACGCACCCACTCTTCCTAAAGACACTTCCTAAAAGCTATATAATGACATCTTTGGTCCATTCTAAATCACACTCATTTTTTTCTCTTGCTGAATACAATTTTTATTGAACTAACATTTAACATTGTGAAGAACAAAGAGACATCAAGGAGCAGCTTGAAGGAAGAGTTTAGGAGGTGTTACTAAGAGATAAGAGCATCAAGGAAGAGTTTAGATGCAGATTTGGAAGTTAGGATCAACTTCAATGAGAAAAAATCAGGTTTTTTCAACCTCTCTTTTTTCATAAAGAAAATGTTAATGTGATCAATGATCACGAATGATGTGTGCATCATTCATGATCATTAATCATGATATCAATATGTAGTTTTAATTTAATAAATTTTAAACTCTACGTAAAGAAAATAATAAAATATAACATTTCGTTTGCATTTTTTTTAGTAAAAACTATATGTTGCTTTTTTTAATTAAAAATGTCATTCAAACTCTATGTATGCTCTCACCTCATGCCTATACGGTGAACTTGGTGATTAAAAACAGAATATGATGCGTACAATTTTATTCTTTTTGTTATTTTTAATTTTTTTTTTGGTTTTTTTAAAATTAAAAAATCCGAACTCTGTGTATGCTTTCACCTCACACCTATACAATGAACTTGGTGATCAAAAGAAGAATTGGATGCATAGGGTTCAATTCTTATAGCTATTTTAAAAAAGTTTTGTTTTTCTTTTTTAAATTAAAAAATCCGAACTGTGTGTATCCTCTCACCTCATGCATATACAGTGAACTTGGTGATTAAAAACAGAATAAGATGCGTATGGTTTAATGCTTTTTGCTATTTTAAAAAGTTTTTTTGCTTTTTCTTAATTAAAAAATTCGAATATCTACGTATGCTCTCACCTCGCACCTATACAGTGAACTCGGTGATAAAAAATAGAATAGGATGGGTAGGGTTCAATTCTTTTGGCTGTTTTTTTTATTTTTGTTTTTTTTAATTAAAAAATCCAAATTCCGTGTATGTTCTCACCTCGTGCCTATACGGTGAACTTGGTGATCAAAAGCAGAATATGATATGTAGGGTGTAGTTTTATTTATTATTTTCTAAGTTTTTTGTTTTTATTTTTCATTGTAGGTTTGAACTTTGATATATAAAATAAAAATGGCATCTAGTTTAGCTTTAGGGTGAGGGCATGTGGAAGCAAGCCAAAGGGAGGGTGTGGTTCCCACAAAACAAGATCCTAATTCTCCTCTTTGGAGACGTGTGCAAGTGTTGGAGAACCTTGTTGGCAGTGGCAATCAATCTTCGATATGCAATCATTGCAAGATGCATTTTTAGTCCCCATATACCCAACCCAAAGCTCATTTAATTGAGGTAGCGGGAACAGGGATCAGAAAGTGTTCAAAGGTTGAAAAGACACAAATTTTGGCGTACATGAAAGAGCAAGAGGAGGTTGGCTTGCAAGCTGCAAGAGTTAGATCTAAAGCCATTCCTTTGCAAAGGAAGGGTTCAAGAAAGCCACCCACCCCATCAAACCATCCTTTCATTCAAACTCTAACCCAACCACTTGAAGTTGAAACTCCCTTAGAGGAAGAGAGCTCCTCACGAAAGAGAACAAAAGGTCCACTTGAACAAGCATTTGCAAATGAGAAAAGGGAAATTGTTGACGAGTTGGTTGCTCGATGCATTTATGCATGTGGGCTACCGTTCAATGTGTTGTGGTCACCATATTGGCAACAAATGGTGAGAGCTATTAATGAGGCACCACAAAGGTACAAAAGCCTTGGTTATGACAAGTTTAGAACATCATTGTTGGTGAAAGAAGTGGACAATTTACATACTTCTTTGTAGCCAATTAAGGATTCATAGGAGGACTTGTTACCATATTTTCCACGCCAAGAAGTTCAGTTCTATTTTTAGAAGTGCTAAAAATAGTATTGGCTAAAAATAGGTTTTGGCTGAAAATAGCATTTGGCTAAAAATAGTTGGTGCTAAAAATGGAAGTGCTAAAAATAAAAGGTCTAGTTCTATTTTTAGGAGTTGAAGGGAGTGCATCAATGAATGGATAAAGATAATTTTTATTAAATTTAGCAAGTGCTACTCCAAATAGAAATTGGCTAAAAGAGAAGTGCTTTGGATAAATTTAACAACTGCAGTCCTATAATTGGCACAAAAAGGGGTGATAAAGATAAATAAAATAGTCCTAAAGCATGCAGTGGCTGGTTTTAGATGGTGGCACCAAGGATGGGAGATGTGTTTTTATTAATTAATGCATGCAACAATCTACATGACTTTGGTGCCAAAAGGGAGAAAAATAAGAGGAAATTTAAAAAATAGCAGACAAGCTATGTTTGGAAGGCAACAACCTATGTAGGCTGATTTCTATTGTAAAAATCATATGAGACACACTTGGGCTGACTGGCTCTGGTTTTAGAGCTTTGTACTTGCACCTTTGAGTAATAAAATCCATTTTTTGCCGTCTCATATCGTTGTTTTCTGATTTTTCATTGTGTTTAATAGGGTATTGTATTGCCTTAGTGTGGAAATAGCTCCCTCTACCGCTGTCCTTTTCTCCTAAACTCTTGAATTAATTATGCAAAATAGCTTAGAGTTGTGCAGGTGTGTGGATCTTTGAATTCTCTGTGTGCAGAGGTACATGCATGTGTTAATTTACTGATGTATCACCCTTAATTCCCAATTCCCATATTCCTTCTCCCTTTTCCTTGTTAAAGTTTTCGTTTTTTAAGGTGATTCACAAGGGAACCAACCCTCTTTGGAGGTTGATATCAGACATAGGTTACCTAAAGCTTTGAGGTGTTCCAATTTTGTCAATAGGAGCGAGAGTACACACCATTCTCTATTAGGATGCACTTCTTGGTGACAATATGACTCAGGGGTATCTATTATTTCAGATGGATGGAAAGATGCTTGAAATAGACCCCTAATCAACATTGTTGCAGTGTGCCCTAAATGGGCAATGTCCATAAAGACCATTGATTGTGAGGGCAAAGTGAAAGATGCATAATTTATTGCTAATATTTTGATTGAGGCTATTGAGTCGGTGGGCCCTCAAAATATTGTCCAAATCATTACGGACAATGTGAAAAATTGTAAAGCAGTAGGGTTGATTGTAGAGGGGAGATATGGGCACATATTTTGGACGTCTTTTGCAGTACACTCCTTGAATTTGATGTTGTAGAAGATTGGCAAAATCCCATGGGTACAAGAGATTTATACGAAGGCAAATGAGATTTAGATGTTTGTAACAAATCATCATGTCTCAGGCTATCTTTAGGAGGTTCTCAAGGTTGGAGTTGTTGAAGGTAAGGGAACAATTTACTAGTTTCTAATTTTTTATTTTCTAACTTTCTATGAAATTATCATTTGAATTTCTTTTAAATTTAATTTCATACTTTATTAACTTGTTTTGCTTTATTTTAATAGGTTGTTGAAACAAGATTTGCCTCTCACACGCTTGTCTTGAGATGACTTGTGAAGGTAAAACAAGCCTTAAGCAGTATGGTGATTGATGATGTTTGGTTCGTGTGGAGGCAAGGAAACACAGAACAAACCATCAAGATAAAATCATTGTTTCATGATGATGATTGGTGGGCAAAGGTGTAATATACCCTTTTCCAAGCTAGTCACTATGAAGGCCTTGGGCCCATTCTACCTTCCGTGGGCTTCAAAGAAGGAAAGCAAGGGAGTTGAACATTGCCATAATTGTAAGTGATTGTATTTTCCTTATTTATTTGATTACTAATCATAGCTTGGAGTCATTTGACTAGGTGATAAGTGAATGACAAAGCAAAAAGGAACTTCTATCTTCTCATTCATTAAGGTCGGTCTTCTTGAGAGCTACAATGGAGATAAAGAAATACTCTTTTCCTTTTATGAGGTTGGTCTCTTAAGTGAAGATTAAAAGTGCACTTCACCCTTCATTAAGAGGTCGGTCATGAAGATTGATATTTTAATTCATCCTTGGCGCCAAAGAAGGGTACTTAAGGAGGTTCGAATTGAAGAGGAGGATCATTATCATTGATCATTTTGACATTTATTTGGATTTGAAGCTAGTGTAGCTTCTCTTCTTGATCATTGAAGAGTGAAAACCCTTCGCTTAGTCACCTATGTGGGAGCTGACTCGAAACTGACCTTCAATAGGATAACACTTGGAGGGCAAAAATCCTCTTGTGCACGATTGGTGGCTTCATTCGGGAGTCACAAGTGGACTTCATCTGGCAGATTTCTGGAACAACAAGGTGTTTATCTATGCATAAAGGGCGCTTCTACTCCAACTAGGCGCAAACTTTCAAGGGTGTTGGCTCCCTTCTTCCACTTGATCTACCCATTTGAGGAGTGCCTGTAGATCATGCTCCCGGATGGACCTGTTCAACACTTGCTTGGTTGGCAAGCGATGACTGTGAGCATTCACTTTTAATACTGGATAGTTGGTTTCTCTGAGATCGATTTTGATACCATTTGTTTATGTTGAAACTCAACAAGTATTGATGGAGTCTATGCAATTTTCAACAACGACCCCAGCCTGTGCAATACTGCACAGAGGAAATTAAGCGATTATAAACTACCTGTATTTGCTCATCAGAGAGATCACCAATCTTGCTGGACTTATGGTGAAGTGTTTGGGATATTTCTATATGGATTTTCAGTCTATATTGCATGAGAATATTGTTTTGAAAAGCTCCATACAACTCGCTGTCCAAAATAGGAATTAGGGGAACATCAAATTGCATTGCTGAAGCGGCTAATTGGAGGATAGTCTGTTGGCTGTCATATGAATGCCCAATTTGTTGTCATAAATATTCATATCGCTCTTGGTTGCAATAATGGCATTTTCAGTTTGCTTCTCTAGGGTTTGAAGTGATTGAGGGGAGTGACTGTAATAAACAGTCTTGAAGTTGTGATGTCCTGGGTTTGAGTGCCGAAACACCCTTGTTTTCTCGTTTGAATGCCTTAGAAGGGACCCATTACAAAAGGTTGAGTCACTTGCTCAGTTTTATTGCATGCCTCATTTTATCCATGATTATATATGCCCTGACAACTGGACTCAGGGCTAAGTGTATGATATTAGTAATGGCTGTCATACCCTGATTGTCTTTTGGTGTACCCAAAATTTCACTTGTGAAATCTTGGGATACCCCTTTAAAATTTTGGTTTTTTTGACTTATGCTGATTTGCTCGGGATTCCTTCAGGAGATTGCAAAAGGTTGCTTGAATCCAAAGCAAGGTGCAATAATGGATTGTCTATGAAGCTCCTCAAGAAAAATACTGCCACCATTGTGTAGAACTCGAGAAAATATGCACTTTTAGAAAAAACGACACCTAAAATGGAGCCACGTGAGTGAAAGTTATGGCAACTTGCATCCCCCTTACTGAATATGATCTTCTCGAAAAGATTCCAACTCATCCAATATAAACGGAAAGTTTTATTCTATGCTTGTGTTTTCTTCACTGATTTAATCCAAAAATGGAAATAAATGCTAAAATTAGACCAAAACATGAAAAGTGCGAAGCTGCCAAGGCACTGGACTCATTTTCCAGGCGCATGATGGTGATAAGAGCAATCTCCTAGATACCTATGTCGCTGATTATTTTAAGTTGCCTTCTACCTTGCGAGTTTCGGACGTCCAAAGCTTTCCGGAAGTCAATTCCAAAGCAACAATGCATTTTTTGAAGCGGTGCCTGGCATCCTCAATAATAGCCCGAAGGGTAAAGATGTGGTCGATGGTGTGGTAACCAGGGTGAAAAACAGCCTGACCTCTGGCTCTGAGCTGCTTCTGCTCCAAAATCTCAACAACCTGCATGGAGAACTTTAGCATAGAGTTTGGAGAAAGTGGGAAATGGCCCACCATGATAGTCTTGTAGTTATTCGGATGGGAAATGGACCCAACTTTGTGAATCAGGGTGAATGATATGATGAGACCAAGTAGGAGGGAAACCCATGTTAAGCACCTGATTGAAAAGATCTGTCAAATATTTACCAAAGACCTCAAAACCCTTCTTGAAGAACTCAGCCTGGAAACCTTCCACATCCGATGCCTTGCTACAAGGTTCAAAATCCTTATTGCCTCTTTGATATTACGGAGTGAAGGGATTAACCTAGGCGGTGGGATGCCAATCTAGGTAAGTTGTTGCCCCATGAACATTGTAAAAGGTAGAGGTGTGGCAAAAAATGGAGATAAGATGATCGCTTAAGTGGAGAAGGGGGAGTGGTAGGGGAAGATTTAATACGCCTGCCCCTCGAGGGTTGGTCCTAAGCCAAAAGGTGGAAAGCATATATCTGCGGTGGGAAATGAAGGATCGCTTTTTACGACGGAGAAGGCACTGGTAGGCAACCTTGAGAGTGGGGAAAGAGGGGAGGGCATGGGTAAAAGCCTGGGGAAGGCGTCGGTGAAGGGATTTGCACTCTGCATCATACTTCTAGTTGAGGCTTTCATGGGGCAAGATTTACTTATATTAAGTGGCCTTCACCCATGAGTGCTGGACCTAGAAGTCAAAGATTGCTCATATGCAATTAAAAATAAAAGGTGATGAGTTTTGTTTGACATCTTGTTTATGACAAGCATTTCACTGGTACACATGACTGTTGTAGAAGAACTGGCGAAAGCTTCAAGGATAAAAGGAGATTTAGACGGAGGCACATGCAGATTCAGGTGTTTTCAAGAAAATCATCAGTCAGCTGCTTCCTAGATCTATCTTTGGTGAGAATCTCAAGGCAAAGAGTCAACTGACATGCAGGGGAAAAAGCTTACTCAGGTTCTAGACAGAGATATTATTCATTGCTAATTTTAGATGAAAGCATCAAGTGCAATTACAGGTTGTAAATTCAACATGTATACTTTATGGAACTTATTTTAATCAAACATAAGAGTGTTGCAGCTAGAACCTAAGCTTCTTTTCTTTCTTCTTCGAGTCTCTTATTTTCTTCGAGGATAAGCAATTGAGTTCAAATTTGTCAAGGGATAAAATTCGTAAAACTTAGGTAATTGGCATTAAATTTGAGCAAAAAATTACTTCAAGTTATTGGAAGAAGTCAATTACTTTGGAAATTAAGGTGGCAGGCATGCAAATGTAGAAGGTTAAAATTTTCAGTAAATAAAAGCATGCATATCATGCAATGATTATTAGCCTAGGGGAAAATGCTACCAGTTGCTTCCCTTTTTCATAACTTCCACATGCGACAATTCAATTGAAAGCATTCCTATTCGAAGATAATTGCTATTCTATGCACTAAATAATAATAGAGAAATGAGCCTACGGGCTAAAGGATCACAATCATTGTTTACACAAACCAAACTTGTTTTAGCAAGAATAAAAAAAACCCTACCTTGATATGCAGGCCATAGATTCTTTGACAAGTAAGAGCAATATGTTGAATGCTCGATTTTTGCAATAAGTTTCCTGGCTAGTGAGGAAATGGAATGTAATCCAACAGGATTTCCTCCATTTTACCCCAGTAAAGATCGAGCATTCTATAGGCTCCTACAACAAGCGGGTTTGGGGTTAAGGTTTTGGTGTGGTTTGATTTTACCTTAGAAAACGTTTTTATGGAGTCAAATATTTCGCAGAGGCTCATTATACTGGGCCACGCAGCTCTGCACCCCACCACAACACTCAGATATCCCACTTAGCTCAATGGCCATGACAAAGCTTAGATGTCACGACTGTAGATACCCAGACGAGTCCTCCCTCCAATCAACACGAAATCCATACGAACAGCGATGATTTACAACGATTTTTGGTGGCTGTATTAAAATTGCCGAATTTCGATTTTTTTCCAAAAAATGCGGCGAACCTTGTGACTTAGAATGAAACGATATTTGCCTCTCACATGCTTGTGAAGGTAAAACAAGCCTTAATCAGTATGGTGATCAATGATGTTTGGTTTGTGTTGAGGTAAGGAAACACATAATGAGCCATCAAGATAAAATCATTGATACTTGATGATGATTGGTAGGAAAAGGTTGAATACTTGCTCAGTTTTACTGAGCCTATTTTATCCATAATTAGATATGGAGACAAAGATCACACTTGCATAGGGGAAATATTTGATTGCATTGACTCTATGTTTGAAAAAATTAGAGACATCATATAAAAGAAAGAGCAAGATCCTGAAGAAAGCTTCTATATTGAAGTTAAGAGCGTGATCATGAGGAGGTGGAATAAAATGACCACCCCATTGCATCTCCTTGCCTATGCCCTAAATCCCAAATATTATAGTAATGAAATACTTGGGCTACCTGATAGGCAACCACCTTAAAATGACCAAGAAGTTGCAAATGGAACTATGGCAACATTCCAAAGGCTTTTTCCTCATCTAGCTGTAGCTAGTGTGGCCCGCTATGAAATGGGAATCTTTGTCTTTGTGTTTAATGGTAGCATGAGTGAAATTGAGGCATTGTGTGACAAGTACACCATGACCCCAATCATGTGGTGGTATGTACATGGCCATGATGCCAAGTACCTATGACCTGTTGCCATTAAAATCCTCACAGTTATAAAGTATTAAAACAAAATCAAAAGTTTGTTGTTTGTTAATTGAAAATTTAAGTTACTAGTATATTAATATTATTTCTAATTAGAAATTTCTAACAACCTTTTTTTGTAGCAGGCGGCTAGTAATTCTTCAACAAAGTGGAATTGGAGTACATATACCTTCATCCACTCAGCCAAATAGAACAAGTTAGTATTCAAAGAAGGCTGAGGATTTGGTGTATGTACATTCCAATTTGTGCATCTTATTACACAAGACTGAAGGCTATAGTAGAGGTCCCAATAAACTTTGACATATTGATCCTGAGGCTAGTGACTTTGATGCTTATGCTGTTACTCTTGGCTAACTTCCACTGCTTGGTATTGATGATGATGATCCAGGAAGTTCTACACAACAGATGGATAGTGGAGCTAGTGGGAGTGGAGTTGTTAGTGGTATTCATAGAAATGATTACGAGGAAAATCTAGATGATATATTTTAGAATCTAGATTATAATCATGTATATATGAAACATTGAAATTGTAACCATGTTGAATGATGAATCTTTTTAACTTCAATGAATACAAAATATTTTGAGTGCTTTACCTCTTATGGTCCAAGGACTAAAATTTTGAAAATGAGTACTATGCGCGTGGACACACACACAAATATAAATTTAATATATATATATACGAACGTTTTTGTAGCGTTTCGTACCCAAGGCGTTTTTGAAAATCGACGTTTCTGCATTTCAGACCTGTACTCGTACCTGTACCTGTTTCCTAGCAACATAGGTGGAGATGAATCAGGATGAGACAGTTGAAGCTTTGTCTCCATGGGTGTTGCAATAGGTTTACAATCCATCATTCAAAATTTCTCGAGCACATCATTAACATACCTCATCCAAGACATAAAGATATAGTGTCTCGTTTTTTGTACCTCCAAGCCAAGACAATAGTGTATAAGCCTGAGACCGGTCATGTCGAATGGTTGCTTAAGATCATTCTCTGTTGCATCAATCATCTTCACTAAAATGCCAATGATGACTAGATCGTTGACATACATTATAAGAATTATGACCTCCCCCTTGCTCTTTGAGGTAGAGGTTTGGATCATACGAACTTGATGGCATCCATATTGCACAAGATGTTCATATGTCTTGATATACCAAGCTTTGTGAAGCCTACTTGAGACCATATAAATATTTGATGAGTTTGCACACCTTTTTTCCTTGAACATGTGTTACAAATCCCTTCGGTTGGATTATTTGGACCACCTCTTCGAGATCTTCATTTAAGGAAGACACTATTAACATCCATCTAATGGACCTTCCAACCAAATTGTGTAATCATTGCAAAGACCATTCTAATAGTCTTTATCTTGGTTGTGGGAGAAAATAACTCCTCATAGTTAATGCCTTCCTTTTGAGCATAGCCCTTTGCCACAAGTCTTGCCTTGTACTTGTTTAGACTACCATCTGCCTTATTCTTGGCCTTAAAGACCCGCCAACAACCAATAAGATTCTTCCCTGTTGGGATATGATGTAGGATCATCCAAGGTGTATCAACAATCTTGCATCACCCAAAAACAAGTAGGGGTGTGTTCATGTAGATTAGGGTGTGTGTTTGCTATTTTGTCATGGTTTAAGTTGGCCCATGGAAAATGCCAACATTCCAACACTTCAGGGGCAATAAGTACATCAAAGAACATTAATTTTAGGCATCCATGTGGTTCCAAGTGAGTTGATTGAGTTATTCAACTGTCAGTACAATTTGGGAAGTGGATGCATCCATTAAAGGCCTGAAAACGGCATGTTTTGAAACAAAGGAAAAACAACATGGGGCATGCATCAACATCATAATTTGATTGCATATTTGGATTCTTCTGACAAACTTATGCACTTTCTAAAAGCAATACTTGATTTTGAGGTTGTATTTCCATAAGTTATAGGATTTTGCTTTGTTGCAAAACCACTGGCCTACATGAAGGGGCAGTTTCATAATTGCTGTGGTGATTATGCAATTGCCACTCTGTTTAAAGTGGCAGTTTTACCTGTGAGGAATGTAAAATGAATGCAACAACCTAGAATGATTCACAGTGTTTCTATTGTTCTGGGGAGTTCGAGTGCAAAATGGCAGGAATTGTTAGAGTAAGTGAGATTCTTGGAGCGGGAGTTAGTTTGGCAAGCCAAGGGAGATAAAGCAAGCAAGAAGGCTCTTGAAACTTTTAGGGAGAGCTTGCTGGGAATGGATGTGTAGTCCAAAATAGATTAGAGACTTTTTAAGGTTCAAGAGGGACTGTATTGAACGATATTGTATTATCTTCATGTATGATTTTGGTATTCAATAGAATAATCATTGTGTGTGCGTGTGTGTGTGTGTGTGTGATCTCTGTATTAGTGTTATGAATTCAATAAAGAATTGAGTTTTATATTTCAAGTCTAGGTGTGTGCTTGAGAGTTGTGTTCTAATGTTAGCAACACCACACCTTATGAGAGAGTTGATGTGGGGGATCACAAATGAATATAAGAAGACCTAGAAAAGCCACTTGTTGAAGACTCCAAAGACTCCAAATGTTGGGTAGATCATGGAAAGTGAAAGTCCTATGCTTGGGAATCCTATGTACCCAATGCTCCAAGTGTAAACTTCAAAAGATAAGAGAGACTAACTTTAAGAACTTTAAGACCTCAATGGTAGCTTTGCTAGCAAGCACAAGCGAATTGAATGATTGATGGTGCGTGATGGAAAGAGCACTCAAATGGCGTGTATATATAGGGAGAATGATTAATATATTAAGATTTCTATTAGCTGAAAAAATCGATGGTGGTCAATGTAATCGGCTATTAGAAATGAAAGCCAGATGGCATTGATCATGGTCAATGCTGCAGGCTCTGGGTTATGTCTCATCAAGTGGTCCTAAAAGGAAGTCTCAGGTGATAAAGGAAGACCATGAAGTTGATGAAAGGTGATATACCAAATGTATATGTGTTCTGTAAGTAAATATAGAGGTGACCGTAAGAGGATAGTAGGTGATGTCATAGGGAGACTGTAAAGGTATAAAAAGTATCTAATGTATCATATCATGGATTGCACATCAAGGCCCTTTCATAAGTACCATACCAACCGACACAGTGTAACTATTTCTAGCTACCCCCGTTCTTAGCTATATCCCCAGGACATTGATCTAGGAAAGCCAATGCACCAATAGTGCCTGCAAAGAGCAAAAGTCAATAAGAGTGAAAAATTAGGTGTATACACTCACCATCTTCGAAAGATGGCAGGGGATTGCTAAACTATGCATGACAGTTTATGATCAAACACCATTGGATCAATCATGGGTCCCTTCTCTATCGCCTCCAAGGAAGGTTATGACGGTTGGAGAACTGAAATATAATAGTGAGCCCCAAAAAATGGCTGCAGCCTGTGGAGATCGTGATAGCATTGGCTTAGCTTGAGAGGTTGGTGGCATCACTTGCTTATTGGTTGCAGTTGAACATCCTATGGGTCTATACACAATGTTTTGCATCTTGGTAGAGCCTTTAGCTTGTGAGAAAGATTTTTAGTTAGTAATACTAGTCCAACCATCTCAGGTGATGGAAACATTCTGATTTTTTGTCAAGGCTTTGGGCTTCCATAATGATTGAGAGTTTTCCATAAGAGGTCATTCTCGTATCTTATGGTCAAAAGCTTGGCATCTAAAACAAGTGTTGGGTAGGTTGATGTATAGGATGCATTGAGATATGCACTCATCTCCTATCTGGAATTGTATGTTTAAGATCTTTTGAAAGATCAACCTCAACACAAATACGTTTTGGCAGCTAGGCATCATAGAACTTACTTTTCTTATGGTAGATAAAACAACCCAATGACTTGATAAGTTGGTCAATAAAACCCTAGAGGGGAAGAGGGAGAAGAGGAAACTCTATCCAAACTAATATCTTGAGTTTGGTTTGCTCCCACAAGACAAAATCCTTGGTCTAGTGGGAGAAAACAATAGGGTGTTACAATTGAACCACAGACTGTGATTGACTATGATAATGCATTGCTCAAGATTGGAAAACCTAAAAAGAAAGAAACCCTTGGTTAGACTTTGCACAAACTCTACCTCATCACTATATGGCTGCCAATGGTTGTGAACTCAACTCTTAAGCACACTTTTTGAGGGGATACAACCAACAAAATATCCTACCAAGGTATGTTTTTCACGTCATTGACATGCATTATCAAATTCAAGAGAATCAAGAGCAAGATCATGCAAAGAAACCTCTAGGGTTTGATCATTACCTAGTGAAACACTTTTTGGACGAGCTTCTTCATGTGTTTTGGTGCCATGATTGCTAAGAGCTCTGCTGGTACTGGCTGCATCAAATGATGTAGGAGCTGTGGAGTTGGCCATTAAAATAGGCAAGGCTTATACTCACTGCTCAATGGGTGGGGCAATGGTTGGATTAGCACAATAAATGCATGAAAGGCCAATAAAATCCTCCCTAGATCTATGAGGATCAGCAGTGTGACAAGCAACCAAAAAAAAAAAGAATGCCTAAAACCCTGGCAGATCCCAAAGCCTTATACTTAACACATCCCTAAATATAATTGTATTTCAAAATCTCCGCGGTTACAAAATTTCATTATAGTTTTTACATAATTCTATACAAATGAAAAATTGTAATGTCCTCTTTTTCGAATTAGTTCCAAATGAAGACTTCTTGCCATTTTTCTTCCCATGGCCAAGAAGAATTTGAGCAAGGGAAGTATGTTGGTTTCAATTATGTTTTCTTTCATTTATATTAATGCTTCTTTTTGTATTTTCCCTCTTAAGGACAGGTCGGTTGGGTTGGAAAGCTCATAAAGTATAAATAGAAGCATGCACTTAATGTGGTCGGTCATGGGGAAAAGTCACCCTTATAACTCTTGGTGCCAAAAAGGAAGAATATAAAGGTGGATTGAATGGCCTAAGGGAGGCATGCATGCTTATTTCAAAAATTGATATCTTGGGTTTGTGCACGGTATGCCCTACTCTCTACTGAAGATGAAAACCGTTGGTGTGGCTCTAATTTGAGGACGAAACCCTCATTGGATCCTATTGGGGACGAAAACCCTCAATAGTCACAACACTTGGGGACGAAAACCCTCATTTGTTGCATTGGTGGCTTCATATAGGAGTCACAAGTGGACATAATTAGCAGATTTCAGAACAGCGAGGTATTCATCCGTGCATAGGGCACTTCTACTTCAACTAGGGCATTTTCTAGGGTCTTTTCACCCTTCCTTCTTTGGAGCAATCCACCTGGAAAATTTGGGATCAGTTTTGAGGGGGTTCCCATGGTTGGAAAAATCTGATTTCACTTTCATTGGATAGCTGGTCTCTTGAAGATCATTTTGAGCATTGGTTTGTGTTGAAACTCCAAGTATTGATGGAGTTATGGATTTTAGAAGTTTCAGCTGTATTTGCACTTAAAATAAATTTATAAAATACAAATTTGCTCCAAATTTCATTTTGTTGGTTTATTTGAGTATTTAGGATATTCCTGTGATAATTTTCACTCCATATTGTATTCAAATGATTGTTCCTAAGTGCTGGTACGGTTCGCTGCCCTAGAGGGATATTAATTAATGTTTTGAGCTGATTTTGATACCCTAAAGGTGCAATTTCCAGTACTCTGCTAGGGTTTCTAATATTATTGGATTTACTGTTATAAAATCAGATTATTTTCAGTTTAGTGTTAGTGTATTTTCAGATCTGATTTCTTAGGGTTTGTGGCCAAACCCTTATTTTTGGTTTAAGCCCTAGAAAGGGACATTACAAAAATGCATTTGCACTCTGGTAGTGAGTAGGTATTTCCTAAGATTTATCTTTGATGGCTGAGGTGGGATATAAAAATAGTATACCAAAATTCTTCCAGAGTAATGTAAAACATTGACACGGTATATTGGACCCAAAATAGATGCTCACAGGTGGAAAAGCATTTTCTAGAAGTAAAAAAAGATTTTGGATTCTCTAGTATGTTTGTATCTTTTATGTAACACATCAACATTTTCATGTTCATATATTCTTTTTTGAGATTAATTCTTTGAAAAGTAGGAACAGATTTTGTTCTCAGAGATATGTTTTGTATTATTCTAACATGCATCTAAAAGTTTGAAAGACAAAAGGAATCTGGATATCAAAACATCAGTTTCTATATGTAAACATCAATAATGGTTTTGTTAAGGTTGAATGGAATTTTTTGTCTGATTACATATTTTTTTGCATCTGGGTCAACATACGACTTAAATTGAACCATATGTTTCACCAACCTTGTTTGTAGGTCATTTTCTTTTGACAAACCTTTTACTGGAGAATATGAAAGCTACTGCACGTGAAACAGGCATCGAAGGCAGAATTGTTAACGTTACATCATCAGGACATGAGCTCATTTATTCTGGTGGCATCCGTTTTGATAAGATAAACGACAAGTCAGGGTAAGCAATACTAGATAAGGTGCACAAGAAAGCTAGGTATCAACTACTATTGACTTTCAATCTCCTTAGAACCAAACTTGTCTTCATTCAAAGGACTTGCTAGTTTGTATATAAGGAAATAAATTCCATGGTTATCATGCATTCATTGTACATAGTAGAACACATGAATGGGATGCTATGTTATAGATATGTACTCTGCTGCATTTCATTTAGTTAGTGAACTGGAGAGACTAACATGCATTTCTATTACAGATACTCCGTAATTCTAGCATATGGACAGTCGAAGCTTGCTAATATTTTGCATGCAAATGAACTTGCAAGGAAGCTTCAGGTACTAATTTTTCTTATAAACAATTATGTCTAATAACCTGATAGTAAGTGTTAAAATGGTTTCTTTTGGTTTTCATGCTTGTTTATTGTTCATCTAGAGTTTTATAATATAATACAGAGTTATCAGATATGCAAACTTTTAATTCGAAGAACAATATTCACAGTATCACTGGGTTGTAAGAACCATTAATTTATTATGCACATGCCCTTCAAATTTCAAACTTCATTGTTTTTTAAATTTAGCAAGCTCAGGGCAAGCTCGAAGAATATTTAATTTATAACTTTCATAGAAATTGTACTGCAATAAAGGGTTGTTTTTCGTGGTAATTTTGACTCTACGCTGATCTCCTTACTTTAAACAGAGGATAAACTTCAAAATCATTACTCTGAATAGGATGCATTTTAAAAAGGTCTTAATTTGAAACCCCAACACGAAAAAAACATATATTATTAAGTTAGCAGGCATTGCAAACTCTAAGGCAGATCTAGGGGTATGTGATCCATCAGCTGACATGTCTGCTGAACCCAAGTCACTAGGTTTGTGTTCGGTGAGGATAAAATTCAACGAAAAAATTCGTCAGCCAAAAAAATTTGACGAAAAAAATCTGTCTATAAGTTCGATGCATTTTTATTATTTTAAAATAAATAAATAATAAATATACAATAATGTGAAAATATAAAATTATACTTCTACTTGTCTAAAATCTAAATACTATGTAATTATAAATTCAGAAATTAATTTTTAATTATTGATAAATAATAAAAATATACATTAAAAAACTAAATCTATATAATAATCAAATCATTAATAATAAATGATAATACAAGTTTATCACGTAAAATCTAAAACAAATATATTAAAAGACTAGCACCACATAATAGCCAAACTATTAGTATTATCTATAAATTATAACGCAAGTTTGTAACTAACCAAATATAACCTAACAAATTAAAATCCTAAACAATTAATTTATTAACTACTAAATAGCAAACACTAAACTTCATTTATTAAAATATAACCTGTAAAGATTGTAACCTAATTTCTTAATATATTAAGCCTTTACGAATAATATTTTTAGAATGGCAAGGATAGTCGAGGGTTGGAAAGGGGGGAATGAAACGCTAGAAAATGGAGGATGCACTAAAAGTTTGGAACACGGAATACACAATGCATGGCAGACAGACGGAAGTTTGAGTACTCAATGCATGGCTCAATCAATTAGGTTACAACAGTTCCAACGCTTCCACATCCTCTGCAGCTGCATTCTTTACTTTAAAATTCTCGGTGAAATATTTAGCCGCTGTAAGAGTCCAAAATCGTGAATGATAGAATTTTTAATAGGGTTATCAATAAAACTGCAAAATAAGTTGAATAAGCAAATTTCTTGTCGAATTTTAACGATTGGAAAACTAGTCAATTTGTAATGTCCTCTTTTTCAAACTAGCTTGATTGGAAGACTTTGAGCCCATTCCACTTCCTGTGGGCAAGAAGGAAATGAGCAAGCGAAGTAATTGTCACGTTATTCAGTTATTTTTGTGAGCATTGCATTTTTCTTTAGTAGTTTTCCACATGAATTCAGGTCGCTGGGTTAAGAAGATGAAAAGCCAAAGGAAAAATAGAAGAGAAGTATCCATTATGAGGTCGGTCCTATATGGAAGCATTCTAATTGGTTTTGGCGCCACAACATGGTCTAAGAAGGGGTCGCTTGGCTCATCTGTGTAGTATCATCATCTTGTCAAAAATATACGTTGTATGGTTTTTGGGCTGATTGCTCAATCACTTCCACTTAAGGACGGAAATCCTTTTGTGTGGCTAACAAGGAGGACAAAACCCTTTCTTGCTTGATTGAAGAACGAAAACTCTTCAATTTATTGTTTCCAAGGGCTTCAAGAAGGTTGATGTTGCAGATTTCCTATTAGGGTTTGATTGGAGAAGAGTTGGTAGGGTTTGAACATCATTTTTAGGTCCTCTCCTAGGGTAGCGACTTGCTTGGAGGAGTTGGGTGCCATTGATCCACAGGGATCCAAAATGAATCTACTTCATCAAAACAACCAGCACGAAGAAGGAAAAATGATACACGGAGGTTCTGTCTTTTTAGTAATAGGACCACCGCTCTGTGTAGAGCGGCGGTTACGGAACCACTGCCCAACCAAGGCGGCGGTCCTGGGACCGCCAGTCTGCATTGGGCGGCAATCCTAGCTCTTTCGGACAGAAAACGAAAATACGAAACGAACAACCCAGAATTTGGAAGGTTGTTCGTGGCTCTTCTCCTCCGTGACTTTTCCCATCTTCCAGTGCACGGGAGGACTTGGGAGAGGCTATAAATACATGTTTGTAGAAGAGAATAGGATCATCGAAGCATGAAAGCAAGTGAGTAAGAAATTCTTAGTGCTGGAATTGTGTTTTGTAGAAGAAAGGAGTGTTGAGATAGAGGAAGCAAGTATTTGGGAGGAAGTGTGAGATATTATCTACTTTTCTTTCATACTTATTGTAAATTCTGTACTTGTTATTTTGAATTGGCCAATAAAAGTGGGAAGAAAGAGCAATTTCCCTTACCAACTAGTTTTGCCTCCTCTGGAGGTTTCCAGGATAAAATTTGTTGGTGTTTATGAGCTTCAATTCTTTCCTTTCCTGCAATTGTGGATTCTAAGCATAAGCATAATTCATTCACTAGCTATCTCTGTCATTTTCTAATAGAAAGTAGAACAGCAATGTTTGTTTGTGTTTCTGTGGATAATTCCAAAATTGAAGAGTTTACAGATCAACCATCTAGGGCACATTTCTTCATTTGGAGTTGGTATCCATATTCCTTATAATTTTAGAGGTTGATTTCACACTTTTATGAGATTTTTGAGGGGCTTGTAACGTCCATTTCCAACCATTATTGTGAGCTGTAATTCTAATGTCATTAATTTAATTACAGCTGTTTAGAACTTCATAATTTGAATATATTTTGGAGTACTTTGCTTGCTGTTTATTCCATTCGTTGAGTATAATATTTTGGAGAATTTATTCATCCATATTCAACTTGTTTAGAGGATGTTTGATGCCCTGAAATTGCAAATACAGTTTGCTGCTAGGGTTTATGATATTCTTTGGTTGACTGTTGTAAAATCAGATTACTCTCAATCGGGATGGATGCTATTTCTTTGTTTTTCAGTTTCAACCGTAAAAAGGGATATTATAGTATTTTTGTCATCATGAACAACATGCTAAAAACAATGTTAAGGTCAAGGACAAAAGTTGCAATTGTGTTTGAAATAAAAGGAAATTTTTGAGGAAACATATAGAAGGTGATGTACATTCTAACAAGGCGGAGAAGTATCCATTATGAGGTTGGTCCTATTTGGAAGCATTCTAATTGGTTCTGGCGCCACAACAAGGTATAAGAAGGGGTCACTTGGCTCATCTGTGCATCATCATCTTGTGAATTATATACCTCTCTTTTGGAAATTGGAGCATTGAGCTCTCATTTTCACCCTTTGAAGACGAAAACCTTCATTGGATTGTATTGGGGACAAAAACCCTCAATAGTCACAACACTTGCGGATGAAAACCCACATTTGTTGCATTGGTGGCTTCATCGTCACATTGGAGCTTCGAAATTCAAAATATCAAAACATTAAGGGTTTCTATTAGTGCTAGGGAACACAATCCTACTAGGGCACGCTTTTTTGGGGCTGCCACATTCGTTTCTAGCTTGATGGACCCATTTGCAGATTTTGGGATCACTTTTCAGTGACTTTTTAGTGGGTTTTCGTGGTTGGAAAAAATTGATTATAATTTTATTGGACAGCTGCCATTTTTTTGATCATTTTGAGCTATTGTTTGCATTTTATCTCCAAGTATTTATGTAGATATGGAATTTTGAAGTTTTAACTATTTTTAGCAATAATTAATTCTAGTAGTCTGTAGTTTATGGTTGAAGCATTTATTTTGCATGATTTCATCAAGGGTTGCATGTTGATGTATTTATGAAAATTTGTGTGGGAAAGGCTAAAATCTGAATTTAACCTAGGTCGCTTAGGGTTTGGTGGACCTAAAATAGGTTACTGCCCCAATTCTTGCATAAAATCAACTTGCTGTCATAAAAATCAATTTTCCTACATGTGGCTGTCATCTTTTCCAGCAATGTTCCATTAGGGTTTTAGGGAAAATCCATGTTCCCCAAATTTGAGCTCGAAAGGGACATTACAGTGGTATCAGAGCATCAATCCTCCCAGCCTGGAGGGTATTCATTTAGAAGGAGAAGATAAAATGACGAACATAAATTTTGATGATGCTAGGTTTGAGAGGTTTGCCCAAGGGCAAGAGAGGTTGGCTGATATAATGGCATGGCTGATCCATAATATGCATCCAAGTAGTTTTTCAAGGACCAACAACACTCTTCAACCACTGAGATCTTTGATGGATCCTACAACGAGTACTTTTCAGCCTACCTTCCTCCCTAGGAAAGGAGTCATTCTGAAGGTGGATACATGGCATTTGGGCACAATATTGTGGCCAGCTATGAAGAATATAGGGCTCTTCCGAATGAGATTCATGATGTTATTTCACTTTCCAAATTCATAGGGGTAAGTAAGAGTAGGTCAAGGTGGGAGCCTAAACCTCAAGTGCTATAGAGGGGATCTTCAAAATGCTTTGGGGAAAAGTGACAGTTGAAATACATGGAGATGTGTTAATAGATGAAGAACCGAAAAAGGTTTTAGATGCAACAAAGTCTCCAAAGAAAGAGAAAGAACTCATGGAGCATGAGCCAAGGAGAGAAGAAAAATTTGATTTGCAAAATTGTGAAGAGAATTTGGTGGTTGAAGCCACATCTCCGGCTGATAATGATGATAATCAACTTGCTGAAATTTTCTGAACAACAATCAATAAGAGGCAAATTGACGGTGTTCTTGACTTCAACGGGAACCATGATGATGTCCCATACACATGTCAATAAAATTTGGAAGGAATCAAAGTAGGAAGATATTTGCTTGTTGAAAAAGAAAAGGTGAAGGAGGGTAAGCTCCTTGTGGGCAGCCCAAGGTATGACAATGTTGACCATATATCCGATTTATTGTTTCCTCGTCTGTCGCTGCCCTATTTTTGTCATCATGGAAAATATTTCAAGCATGATAGGTCCAAAGAGACAACTTGTAGCTATGGGCATGTTGCCACTTCTATTCAAAACCAAGATTGCTTTGGCATGGGTGGTCTTCGGAAGAGCAAGGTAAATATCAATTCTTGCACTTGGATTGAAAGGAAGCTTATAAGCAATCATAGAGGGTTTGTTGTGCATTCTAACCACATTGTGAAGTATCCATGTTCTCGGTTAATAGAACACTCATGGGGGCTAAGTAACACATGGAGACAAGATCGTAGGGAATAGCCAAAGGAAGATAACTCCAGCCGGATGCTTGAGGTGTAAAGATGATAAGCAAACTAGATGTTATTTTGATAGTCAAATTTGTATGAATCAGCTTGCTATAATTTTGTGGAACTCCAGTTACTTTCAAGATTGCCACTCTTGGGTGTATGTGAAAGCTATGGATAATTCATCTACCAAAAATGTAAATTCAGCTGCATGGATAATTTGAAGGGGACTTGATAAGGCTGTTAAAGCATTAAGTGGTTGTGTTGGGGAAGAGATTCCACAAAATTTTCAGAATAAGGGAATGGGATACTACATAAGGGAAGATTTCAATAAGGTTGAAATTACACTGAAAGACTTCACCCTTCCTTGCTTCATGAAGATACAACAATCTCCCAGAATTTGGTGGGGAAACAAGGTATGCAATAATTCAGTTTTCATGAGCCAAGGTAAAGTAACGTATCATGCTATTGTTTGGTCTATGAGGGATTGGTTTTCTAAAACACACTTAGCAAGAATGCCTAATGAGACGTGTAAAAAAGGATCGTTTGCTTATGTGTCACCAATTTAACATAATTGGTATGAATCTGGGTAACAATAACTATGATCCGTGGATCATTATGGGAACTACCTCCAATTTTAGGACTGTTGTTACCTACATTTCCAACTCTCCCCACATTCTAGTGGCGTCTATAAAAGAGTTGTTGATCGTAAGGGAGGTGCATTTCCCATCCACGGTAATTGATGAGGTGTTTGCATCGGGCACAAGGTGGTTTCCAGCCACCACAATCCCAATTTTGAGAAATGAAATGCAATGCTACAGCCATGATGGGATGTTCTTACCAATTTCATGTGTTGGACTGTGCATATCTTCTTTGGATAGCAATAGATGGGCAGTTTTGAAGACATTATTTTCATTTAATATTCTGTGTAAGAGGCTTCACTCATTGAGATCAATTTGGTATTGTTTGGAAAGAAATTCAGGGCAAAGTATGACTGTTATACTTACATACCAGCACTCATAAGTTCAGATGCAAACCAAATTTTGAAGAGATTAGGTTGGGGCAGCAGGTTGAATTCTTGAACATCCATAACTTGAGTGGATATGAGATGATTGCAAGCAATGGGAGAGAGCTGGCCATCATATCCTTGAGGCATGAAGAGGCAATGATGAGGGAAACTCTTGTTTTCTTTAATGTGTTTGTTCCGTGTGCAGGTACATGTATGAAAAAGAAAGAGCAAATGAGTTTTCTTTCCCCCCGAGCAAATGGTGGAGCATATGAGGTTGCAGTCGAAGATGAAGTTGACATAATGAGGGATAACAAGTGTGTGATTGCAAAAGGTCTCCAACAAAGCATGGAGGGGATGCAAAGGTGTTGCTACCACCAAATGTTAGAAGAAGTGCTTCCAAGACAACCATGCATCAAATTGCCACCATTAATGCTGCTGGCATCATTTTTAGCAACCCCCACATTATTTTAGTTGCATTCATGTGTATGGTTAGAGGACGCTCTTCCACCATAGTTGAAAAGGTTGAAACGGGAAGTGAAGATGCCACATTGGTATGTGTTTTAACTTTGTCAAGCTGCTGATTATTGCTCAATTTTTTGCTTTATGACTAATGTTACAATAGATTGGAAGGCTTTGTGTACAACTGAGTATGCGAGGAGAAAGGTTGGCAATACTATTTTGAAAGGTGAAGGTGAAGGTGAAGAAGGCAAAATTGAGGTAGCAGCCGATTTCTTTTTCAAGGAAGTTGTTAAACTTCACGGGCTGCCAAAGCACATCAATAAGAAGAGGGACATCAGATATATGAGCTTGTTTTGGCAAGAGATTTGTCATTTGAAAGGTACAAGATCTAGATTATTGGAGCATTGCAACATATTTCTTCACTTTGGCATGATGGTACTTCGGCATGAGAGCTTGCAATTGCTCGTGGGCAAAGCAATTTTGGGAGGGGATGACTGTAATGTCCCCTTTTTCAAACTTAGCTCAAATGGAAGACTTTGAGCCCATTCCACTTTCCATGGGCAAGAATGAAATGAGCAAGTGAAGTTATTATCATGTTTTTCAATTATTTTTGTGAGCATTGAATTCTTCTTTAGTAGTTTTCCATATAAAGTCAGGTTGGCTGGGTTAAAAAGATGAAAAGCCAAAGGAAAAATAGAAGAGAAGTATCCATTATGAGGTTGGTCCTATTTGGAAGTGTTCTAATTGGTTTTGGCGCCACAACCAGGTATAAGAAGGGGTTGTTGCTTGACTCATTTGTGCATCATCATCATCTTGTGAATTATATACTTCTCTTTTGGAAATTGGAGCATTGAGTTTTCATTTTCACCCTTTGAGGACGGAAACCCTCATTGGATCCTATTGGAGACGAAAACCCTCAATAGTCACAACACTTGGGGATGAATATCGTCATTTGTTGCATTGGTTTCTTCATCCGGGAGTCACATTGGAGCTTCAAAATTCAAAATTTCAGAACAAGGGATTCTATTAGTGTTGGGGCACACATTCCAGATAGGGCACGCTTTTTTGGGGCTGCTACATTCATTTCTAGCTTGATCTACCGATTTGGAGATTTGGAGATCACTCTTCATTGGGTTTTCGTGGTTGGAAAAATCGGATTCTAATTTTATTGGATAACTGCCATTTTTGTGGTGATTTTGAGCTATCGTTTGTATTTTATCTCCAAGTATTTATGAAGATATGAAAATTTGAAGTTTCAGCTGTTTTTGAGCAATAATTAATTCCGGCAGTCTGTAATTTATGGTTGAAACATTTATTTTGCATGATTTTGTCAAGGGTTTCATGTTGATGATGTATTTATGAAAATTTGTGTTTGGGAAAGGCTAAAACCTGAATTTAACCTAGGTCACTTGGGGTTTGGTGGACCTAAAACAGGTTGCTGCCCTAATTCTTGCATAAAATCAGCTTGCTGTCATAAAAAAATAGTTTTCTTACATGTGGCTGTTATCATTTCCGGCAATGTTCCATTAGGGTTTTGGGGAAAATTCATGTTCCTCAAATTACACAAATAGCTGACAAAAGCTGATATACAACACTATTCACTAGCATAGGTTAGTTATATTTCAACAACGAGGATGAGTGTTGTATGGCTAAGGCCAAGCACATGCAGGCTGCCCAACTGGGCATGTAAATCCACCCCAGTTTAGTTCATATGCAGCTAGGAAGAATCTGGTTAAGTGGGAAAAGCGTACATGTCTGACATTGATAATAATGTAGATAAATACAAGGAGGGAGGTCACCATGAGCTATTCTCGTCATTTCCTCATTTCTTAGAAGAAATTGTCCCTAGTTTCTACGGGCTTTTCAGAATTACCTTGTGGCCGCCAAGGCGAGAAAAGAAAAAGTGGAAGTCGATTGAGTATCGAGTGCATGCAGACCATGAACAATGATAATGGAACCAAAGATGTATTAAATCTAAATGTCAAATATCTGGTGATGATTTATCCCAGAGACCATTGCATTGTCATTGCCAAAAGAATCTTCATTTGAAGATTTGTGCTTCAAAAGTTGACAATCTACATTGATGAAAGTCTCTAAATTGAGGAGATAATATTGCAGTGTGCTGGCGGTTGGATCTCGGGAGTAGAGATTTGTCATTTGTGGTGGAGTCGGTGAATTCAAAGCCCTTGGTTTTCTTCCCTGCTTAAGAACTGAACCTATGGAAAGTAGTGAAGCAAGAGGAGAAGATGACAACATTGAATTTGGGAAAAGTGCATCTTGGAGCTTTGATGAAGCTTTCTTGGGATCAAAATCCACTGCAAACTAAGGAATGGGATAAGAATTAAGAGATGTGTCGAGCTCATCATCAATCTGCTTGATTGTTGATTGCAGCGAGGAAGAAGAGTGAACTGATGTTGGAGAGATAGGAGCAGGATTGACATGGTGCAGGTTGTCCTATCACTATCGTTCGTGGTCTGCATTGAACTTAAATGTCATCACTGTTGTTGGTCAAAAGATTTGTTCACAAGTGGAACTGTTGTAAAGAGACATCACCTCTAAAACAATATCTTCATTGTGGGTCGTGTGACTAACCATCTATAGAATGCATAAATGCCTCTTGGTTAGGATGTCGAGGACACTCTAGAGATGTCAGGAAAGGATAATCATCGTGTTCCTTGATGATGATTGTAGGAAGCGAAGACAACATGCTGTGATGTGTAGACAAAGGAAAAGTTACTAGGTGGATTTGCATATGCTCAACATTGTCAAGTCTAGTGAAATCAAGTTCTATTGTTAGGACTCAGGAGACGAAGAATTGTGCATATGTCTATTAGTTTTGGATTTTGTTTTATCAATTGTTGGAACATGGTCATTATTTGCTGCATACTTTGGAGTTGGAATTCATTTGTTGTTGTTTGATATGGAGTTCTTGTGCAAGGAGCGGGACTAAGTTGGAAGTGTGGGGCTGCCAAAAAGAGCCATGATATTCTTTGTCACAAATAAAAAATCGAAATCAAAAGGTACTATTCTTTTTTTAATACATTATTGTGCAACGGGAAAGGTGCTCCTCTAGGAACCCCAATGAAAAACAGAATATTCCAATTTTTTAATGTTTTTGATAAAGTTTCAGAAATTTAAGAATTTTAATTTCATCCTGCTCATTTTATGTGAATTTTAGCATGATGGAAAATGGAGTCATGATTGAGATGAGCAGAATGACAGATCATGGAGCAAGATGATTAGCACTGAGATCCGGGTGCTGGGAATTGCAGACCTGCAAATGATGAAAATGGAATTCCTCCAAGAAAATATTCAAGAATGTAAGAGTCGCTACCCCAACAATAAGCAAACTACCAGTTAGGAGAAAGACACAACCAATGTGTCATTGCAGCTATGTTTATATGATCGCAAAAATTTGAATGATAACATAATGCTAAGAAGATGTGGTAAAAAGCTAGGAAAGGATTGAAGGAAAATTTTAAGCCTTCTGGATCTGTTTTCTCTACCAAGCAAGAAAAGAATCTTGTCTTTTGAGGAGGGCCATGGTTTATGAGAAATCTGCTCTCTTTATGAAACATTGGTCTACAGCCTTCAACTTGACGGAGGATCTACCATGCACAATTCTGCTTCTAAGTGTATATTGGCAAGCATCTTTTTAAGAAAAATTGGATCTGCAATTTAGAGAAACATATCTGTAGAATATACAAGAAAACAAGGATTTTTGAACTATGCAAGAATTTGTATTAATCTGGATTTAGAAAAACCATTGGCAGATTGCATTATTCTAGATATCAGAGGCATTGAATAGAGTAGCCCATTGATTATGAAAACATTTTGTGCAGATCCCAGATCTGTCATGAGCACAAATAAGCAGCCAGATTGTGTCCGACCCAGGAAATCTTGGATCCAATCCAAGCTCATCTGCAAGAGAAAATGCAACAACCAGCACCAAAAACCACTCATGCACCTCAATCACGATAGGAAAATACTCAAAATAGTCAACCAAAGGATAATGAATTTCAAAGAGCTTACTCATGATAAGGAAAAGAAATAAGGAAAAAAATAGAAGTGATTCTTTCAGTAAACCCATTGGCATCCTTGGTAAATCAGGATGTCGAGGAATTGGATGATTAAGCAACATTCAGGAGAAACAGGCATTCTAAAGAGAAAAATACACTTGAAATCATTACATCAGAAAAACAAAGGTCAGGCCCATGCTCCTCTTCATTTTGCAGCACACGCAGATTCCACACGCCCAATACAAGAAGCAAAACAAATCCTCAACTGGGTTCATGCTAGCAGATCTAATGCCAAAAAACTTGCAAATTTGGGATCCAAAAAATAGCCTGGAGCCAATGGTAAAGAGGAATTCATTCGATGAAAACATTGGATTAGAAGAGCAGGTAAATCTAGATGGAACAATAATGAAGCTAGATCAAATCAACTCAGATACATCCTGGAGAAAGCACTGTAGAATTGGTCCAGACTTGTATGGAAACATATACCCACCTCAAATCAGCTCTGTGAGGAAGGCACTCTGGGAACCCCTAAATATTTGTGATGCAGATTTTATCATGGTATTTAAGAGGGATAATAGTGCCCATTAAATGCCAAAATCTGCATAACAAAGTACAGACTGAAGGAATACATATGGTTCTTCTCCAAGAAGCCATGAGGACACATCCTAAGAAAAGCCTTCAGTATAAGGGAATATGAGACAGCAAACAGTTTTTTTTTGTCATACTAGTTCTCTAATCCAATGGAATCCAGCCATGTACGTATACAAATCTAACCAATTTTTCACATGGGTATCTCTAATTTTCACTCTTCAGTCTTTCAGTTGGATTTATGTAAGCTTTGCTTTCATAATATTGAAGCCTCAGGCCAGCAGTCAGATGACTGTTATGTAAGCTTTGATTATTCAATATTCGGCATTGTGACACAGGATTCAAAGTCAGAGGTATTGGTTTCTGTCAAACTATCTACATGGAAATCAACATCAAACCACATAATGGTCTTATGATCTCATAAAAAGCATAGGGGTGTAGTACCTTCATAAAGTGAATCAAATTATCAAGGAACTGATCATGCAACCCATAAATAATAATATTAATACTAGACAAGATACACCAATTTTTTCAGGTACCAGCCACAGAGAATGCATCGTGCATCAGCTTATCACATCATAAGTCAGACCAATAAGCATCAACAACAAAAATGGAATCGATTGTGTTCTTTGAAGGCATGGTGAAAAATTATTGTTTTTTTGTGGCATCTACTTCATGGAAAACTCCTAACTATTGATCAACTACAAAAGAGAAGATGGATAGGACCCACATTATGCATTAATTGTAACAGTGATGGTGAAACTTTTGAACTTCCATTCTTCCATTGCTCATTTTCTCGAACTATTTGGAAAAAAATGGCTGCTTTGTTTGGTTAAGGAGCTAGGCCTCCACACAAGTGCCAAAACAAAGATTAGTTGACCTAGTGTGCTCACAAAGACCCCTATTAACAACATGACTCTTGGGTTTATCCTATTGTTTATGTGGATAGAACGAAATAGCTGGGGATTCAATAACACATAACAAGATCCCAATCCGATTATGAGCCACATAAAATTTGAGAATAGGAGTACGGCTTTCATTTAGATATCATTTCAACATGGTCCAAACAGAAGACTGTAAAATGGCCAAAGATTGGAACATTACTTTCTGCTATAGATTCCACTGGTTAATACTGACTAATAACGAGATGGATCCCATTGGACAAAGGATGCTATAAACTAAATTTTGATGGAGCTTCGCAGAATAATCCAGGCCAAGCCAGTATTATATGAAATAAATTGGGCATCCCTAATATTTGTTATTGCCAATGAATTCAAATACGTTCCAATAATTTGCAGAGCTGATGGCACTTCAAATAGGAATCCATTTATAAATAAAACAATCGATAATAAAATTTCAGATTGATGGAGATTCCAAACCCGGTCATAGGACTCATTAAAGCACACAGTCAACAAAGACGGGTCTTCATACAGGAATATTGTTGAAAAGTCAAGGGGTTGAGCTCAATTGGTTAAAATCATTGGGTTCTCACTGTGGAGACCCAAGTTCAAATCCCCAAAGTGACATCTAATGTGGAATTCTAAGCGGCGACTCTTGGTTTTCCTTTGTTGGCTTCTAATGTGGTCACTCAAAAGGAGCTAAGTATTAGTCTAATATGAATGCTTGAAAGGAGCTATGCACTAGTCCCATCAGATGCTCGTATGAGCCATATTTGTAAACTATCCTGAATACCAAAAAAATATGCTGTTGAAACTTAAAACCCAGATCAATTACTGAAGGAGAAATATAATAGATCAAATTGGCAGTCAATCTAAAATTTCAATACAGTACCAGATCTCCTTGCAAATGAAGTTATCAATCATAACTTATAAGTAGGAGGGTCAAATTCAAATATACAAAGAATTTACAAATTTCCCAACAAAGTTTGGTAAATTAGTTTCAAAGGAAAAGCATAAAACATTGCCATCTAATACATAACTGCCCTCAGGATGGATATAAATAGAGATAGCAGCAAAGCCACATACAAAATACAAACCACATTCAAATAATGAATCGAGCAATAAGTCATCAATTTCATCTGAAAAGAACAATACAGGTAGGTGCCAAATGATGGTCAATGGAACATATACAATGTCAGCAAGGATTTTCCCACCATTAAGACAAGTTTTTTTGCAAAGTCCTTTTGCTGTAATTTATTTGGTTGGTGGATGAATCAACCCTAAAACGACACCTATTTTACTTTCATGCCAACTCAGCCTCACAAGTTGGCAGTACCTATCACCAAATTAGCATTTATATTTCTTCTATAGTGGCGTCAAACAATATGTGGGCGCGTTGTAGAGTATGTTTTCATCCTCCCCCCTGCACCTCCATTTTTATGTTTTTTCTTTACTAAACATAGTCAACACTACCAACTTTTCCACTCTTCCCCTCATTCCTTTAGCGTTGCCTAAATCATGCCATCATATATGGTCAGTATTTGATTTTTCATGCTAATATAACTACTAATTGACGTTGCCTAAAAGATGATCAAGTTTGGAGGTTTCATTTTTTTATTTTTACCCATATCACATCAATTCCTAAGCATCTCATATCTTGCTTTTATTAATGCCCCCATGCATCAATTCTTCTGCCTAATGCCTGGGCAATGGTCATTTGTCAATCTACTAGAAAATTGCTTAACCCCTTATACGTTCCTTATACCCCTTCGCCAGTACCTAAATTCACTTCACTGTAATATTCCACCTTCACCTATTATCTTAATGCTATTTTCGTACCATGTCCCACGAGTCTTTTCTCAACCACCTGCCTGTCACTTAATATTTCCTTTCAAACACAAGGTAATAGAGATCAGGAGCGATTTCTATGCATGCATTCAATCAGGTTGCAGTGTATTACAAAAGTGGTTGATAGATTCAGGCACAGGTTAATACATCAAGTCAGATTGCAGTTGAAACAAAAATTCTTATTATGTTGCAACTCTTACAATTGGTCTCAAGGAGCACTTTTAAATGCCCACATATACTGAGTTAAGGATTTAAACGACACACTACACTTAAAGTTTAAGATAACTTTGTATCTGACTGCCTAGATAGGAACTCTATCTAAAACTTTCTCGCTAACTATTCTACATAAATGGAGGCGACCTACGATTTTCTGAGATGGTCTGCTCCATTTTATTTATTTAGCATCAAAATTCTAAACTTTGGATTATGATTCTAACAGTGTTGACATTAATTAAAGGCAATAGATCACAAAATCAACTCCAAAGCTGCTCTCATTTACTATGTCAGTAGGTTCTTAGATCTTGTGCAAATCTCCTCCACCAAACCCTTCACAGGCATTGATGTATTCAATATGCCATTTCTGGGCTGATTGGTTTGCTATTCGTGATGAAGAAGATGCTATGATGCCAGGGTTTGTCCCCCAGCCCCCCGTACCTTGCCTGATACGTATCCGGTACGGATATGTTAGGGTACGGGTACGGATATGTACAGGGTACGTCTGGGTTCTTCCTGGGTACGCCTCGGGTATGTCTAGACGTACTCGTGACATACCCGGGAAGAACCCGGACATACCCATGGTGAACCCAAAGAGAAATACGCCTTTTAAGGCATTAAAACATTTTTTTTTTGACTTTGTCAATGCAAAATAATGAACCCTAACATTTAAATGAATAAAATATTGAGTAAAATAACCTGTGGAATTATAGTGTTCCTCTGGAATTTATGTTCCTTTACATGTCAAATAAAGACATAGTCATGCAGGTGGATGACTTTGTTGGTGTCAAGCAAGGTGGCAACTTTCAATTAGAACATTCAATACAGTGACCTCAAATACAGAATAAAAACAGTTAACCCAAAAAATATTGTAGGTATGGAGAAATAGAGGTTAAATTATATATTTAAAAAATATGTTAATAACTTAATATAAATTATATATTTTTAAAATAAATTAAATTACAAATTTACAACTAATAAAACAATACCAAATAAATTTTAATCATATTGACGACTTCATATCCTTTTAATCATATTGACTAAAAAATGAGTAAAATGAGTATATGTATATAAATAAATAAATATATATATATATATATATATATATATATTTTAATTTTTTAATATATATGTACGGATGTATGCAAGACGTATTGTACCCAAGGGTTTTTTAAAATTGACGTATCCGCGTATCGAACCCGTGCCCGTATCCGTATCCTGTCAACACAGAGAAGATGATTTGTTCATTTTGGGAGAGAGGCAGAGATTGTTAAGTATGTATAAGCATGGAAGAGTCCTTGAAAAAATCAGTCACCCACACCAATTCATTTTAAATTCAATGTCATGTATCGGCACAAGGAATAATGATACAGGTCAAATGATGGTAGAGAATCTAACAGCACATCAACAAAGATAGTTTGCAATTAATGCAATCTACCATTTGGATCACTCAGGTCATATGCTTTCAAGTGTTTGGTGTAGGAGAATTGGAAATGAGGGTTAGAAAAAGCAAGCAGTTGATCCAAAGAGAATTATACATAGGGATTCTGCGTATTGCCAATGGAGGTGTTTTTCGAGGAAATAAGACTTTTGAATACTTATAAAAGAAGACAAAGAAAAACAAAAATGATGCCTTAAAATTGACAGTTAAGGGTTGCTTGTTTGGGTCCTGAGGTTGGCACAAGCAAACAGTTGATCCCGAAATCCACAATGGGGTTGTTGGCACTGGCCATCTCAGTCAATTTATGCAAGGAAATAAACAAGTAAGAGGCATTGTTCCCTTTGCAAATTATTGATACTCAAGGTGGTGCCGGGCTACCTCAAAGTATCCCAAGAAGCCATCTTGTTTCAATTCTATGCTTGGATACACTTCTTGTTTAATATACCAGCTCATAATATGTTTTTTGGCCTCAAATACTGTTCCTTGCTATGGGCTCATCTTTCAACCTCTAGTTTGACTTCCATGATCTACATGAAATACACCCTTATTCTTGTACATAGAACAGCCAGTACATCAACAGTATGCAAAACCATATATAGAACATGTAAATGTTTTGCAGAAAAAATTGCAAACCATATGTGCAAGGCCCTATAGAAAACGGCACAAGTTCCATGCTCTGCCTTATGGGTAATGATTCAAATGCAGTGCCATGTGCAATAAGGCCAACTATGCATTACACAGTATAAATATTATTGGGTGTGTCTATTTCAAAGACATACCAGTGACAAGCTCCAGCTACAAGGCACTTCCTTCTTGGTAGCAATTTCTGCTGAATTTGAGTATTGACGTTTGAAACCCTATGCTATCTAATTCAGGTTCTGAGTATTTAATACATTCATGTTGTGATCTGGTTTGGACAATATAATCTACATGCAACTGCAAATTGCTCTAATCCAAAATTTGGTTTGTACCAAGTAGATTGCACCTACATCAACAATCTAGCAAGCATTGAGAAAGGGATAAACAATGCCGAGATTGAAGAATGAAGGATGGATTATCAAGAATAACAACGATTACAAGAGCAAAAGGGATGCTCCTATATTGAGTTCTATGCAATTAATCCTTTTTGTGTTTCTTACAGAGGATAGCCTTTGTGGCTAGGAAAAATCATAGAGAAGGGCATTCAACATCTTTGATCACAATCAAACTAGTATGAAAATCTGCACATGCTTATTCCATGCAAACTAAGAAATCATATGCACATCTCAATGGAGTTGATTATATTTAGAGTCACGAATGCTTTAATAAAGAGAGATATATGTTAACAGTGGATAAAGTGCAATGTTTCCTAATGTCTATTAAATGCACTTGACATTCAGTTTGCTGAAGATTTGACTACAAAAAAATCAGTTATGATTCTTATGAACTTGAGGTGAGTGAAATACCTATAATACAAATGCAGTTATAAGATCTATTCTGAAGCTCAAGAATTGGTGGCACATTCATTCTAACTCTTTCTCTTGTAGTGAAACATGTATTGGTCATGATGTTTTGTGTGAAATAGCATGATGCTGTTGTGATGATAGAGTGAGGCATGAAGATATCTTGCATGTTGGCACAAGGGAACCTTTGTCATTGGCTAGAAGGTATTATGGCTAATTATTATGTTGCAAAGGAATTGCCCCAAACTACTTGGGCATGATGCAGATAGCTTGGATTCATCCCAAATGAAAAATTGTGATTTGATGATGCTATCTCTATTTGTAAATGGCCTTTATATCCTCCTTAATATGTACTCACGAGGTACTACCCATCATAGATTGAGCACAACTGGAAGTTTGGCCCTTAACCATATATGTAATCTTATGTTAATTCCCATGTATATAATGTAGTCTAATCAATTTTAATGCTTGAAATCTAGATCACAATCTCAGCCTTGTCTTTATAAAATGCCATTTTAACTAATGTATTTAATTGCGATTGTTAACTAGTATTGTGTAACCCCAAGGTTTGATGCATGATGGTACTTTTCATATCTCATAAAGCATACATATCTATTGTTGATCAATACATGGTTGTTGACTATGTCATTTAATATCCTACAAATGTTTGCCTGGGATAACATATCCATAATTCTAGTTGTTATAGTGTCAACTGTCCATGGAGGATATAAGATGGTGTCTTGGAAATTGCAGTTCAAACCACAGGCTGCACTACCATCTAGCATTCATTTATGAAGTTTTGTTCTTTTGATTATCTCAAAAATGTTTGAGGACATTTTTTGCTTAAAGAAGCTAAACAGTTTGACCCCAAAGAATATTCTGATTTGGCTGCCCTTATGTTTTGCTTAAGAAAAGTGTAACCTTCCTTGTATTTTCCCCTATACATTTCCTGATTCTTTTGTAGAGGACCTTTTAAATATTTTCTGTTAATATAAGAAGTATATATCCAAAAAGAAAAACAACAAAAACAAACAAACAATATTTGTGGAATCTAGAAGTAACACAGGTTTTGCTCTCTCATGATGTTGAACTTGGGGGTTACTCCACGCTCCATAAGAGAATGTGTTTTTGTTTGTCTGATTTGCTTAATGTTTTTTTTTTTAAATTTTCATTATTTAAAACTTCAATGAGGTTAGCTATTGGACAATTGGTGATTGCCTTTAGATACTAATAACTTAAGCTTTTGTCATTTCACATATGTTAGGTGAGTTTTTATTTGGCAATTTTCATTTTCCTTGCCAAAATAACATGTAAATTCTTCAGTAAGAACTTTAGACTAACCACTTCGGATGCTTGATCTCACATTATTATGTTTAATGGCGGAATCTAGAAGCAAATTAAGTTGTAATCTCTTAATATGAGTTGCCCTATTGTCAAGCTTAGGGATCACTAAATTCTCAGTGGCATCATGTTGCTTGGAAATTGCCAATTCGTTTGCATTTTTGTTTGTCTCATTCCCTTAAAGGTGTTTTGTAACTTTCATCCATCTAAAACTTAAAAGATCTTTGTTATTAAATAATTGATTATTGCCTCGAGATAAAAAATTATTTTTTTGTTATTTCACATATCGTGAGAGTTCTCAGCATATTACTTGTCAAAGTTTATGTTTTCTTACCCAATGTTGCATGTATATTCTTTCAATAAGATCTCCATTTTGGATGCTTGTTCTCAAATTTCAAAATCAACCCCTCCTTCTTCTAGGATAGTTACGTGCTATGTTATCTTCTTATGTCATTTTTCCTTTGGGTATTAAATAGATGGTTCCTTCAACAATAAATAAGAGTGGCTGATTGTTTTCTGGACTCATCAATTCATTAGGCCATAGTAAACTACAACCTCATGTTCTTGGAAATAATTAGAGTGTAGGGAAAATCCATTTTGTTCTTTGCTCATATTCTATATAGATGTGTGCACATTTCTGTTTGTCTTTACAGTAATGATACATCTCTACTGTTTCCTTTTCAGGAAGAAGGTGCTAATGTGACTGCTAATTCAGCTCATCCGGGGGCTGTAGCTACAAATCTTGCTCGACATTCAAAACTATTTGGTTAGTTGTTTCCCTATTTAATGTTACAATGTAATTTATTTTATAAATAGCTTCATACGCACATTTATGAACTTTTCGAAGAGCATTGAGATGTCAGGCAACCTACTTTGCTACTTTGGACCATCCATTTAATAAAACTTTAACTGAAACGTAAAAGTCAGACAATGTCACATTTGAGGGATATTCTCCTTTCAAATATTTCAAAAACACCTTACCTCCATGAACCTTTGCTTTCCGAGTGTCATTCTTGAGGCCCCTTTGCAAAACAAATTGGCCTTGCGGATGGTGGAGGTGGGAACATGACAGCAACATAAGAAAGAGTACATAGTCCTCCTTCCTTCCCTTTTGTTCATGATGTCCATCATTTTGGGATAGTAACATGTTGGACAATAAATATGAATTGTTTCTAGGTCTAGGGCTGCTTACCTTCACTATATCTTTTAACCTCTTCATGCTAGCAATGGTATTTATGCATGGAACCCTTTCAACATCCTCTTCATTCTCTTGCTCCTCATACTTCTTTCCATCCTTTTGCTTATGCCTCCAAAATCCTTTAGTATCTTGCCACATGCAACCATTTAAAAACAAAGGAATATCATGAACAACCAAAAGTCTTTTACCTTCGTATTTGCTTAATGCTTTCTTGACAATTTTCCCATGTTCTTGAGCTTTCGTAGGGCTGAGATTTTCCTTAAATGACCTTTTTACTGCTGTTAGGTACAAACCAGCAGCTCCACCTATTGCGATCCTCGGTTTATCATGGATAAATTCTTCTCGTCTTCTTGACCTTATCAATTGGGGTGAGTTATCTTTAATGCATTCATCATTGTGACCCAAAAATTCCTTTCTAGGCACATGCATAACAGCTGAGATATGAATCAAATGGAAAAAGGAATTGGTTATCTTTATAAACATACCATGGTCTTTGGAAAGGGGAAAGCTTCTCACCAATTTTGTCTTGGCCCATGCACATAAAGTGGTCTTCACCCGGTTTGGATGTTGCATGAGAGAGTGTATGTGCCCTTGACCATCAAGGTGTTCCCGCTCTTTGGACCATGTTTCTCCAATCAAATGATCTTCCTCTTTTTGATCTATCTCCATATCTTGATTGCTTGAGCTTGGATTGCCTTTACCAAGGCTCAATTCTTCATCATTATGCTTCCTTTTGACCACTGTTATAAAAAGTCCAGCAAACTTGTTGTCCTCATATCTATTCGAACAAGGGTTCCCTTCTTCTTTTCGTACTTGTTCAAGCCTAAATTCATCAAGAGCTAAAAGATAATTAGTATTAACTATTAACCAAACCATGATCTGAAATTACCTCATATTGTTGAATATCTGGAATGGGAATGGAAGTAAGGGCTGCAACTTCATCCTTTGTTGGCTCGTGCTTCACTAGGTCATTAAACCCTTGAGTCATCAAAGTGTTGTTAGGAGACCCAACCAAGAGATCAATTGTGACAAGAGGATCGGAGGCTTCTAACCCTGCTAAGGGTTGCTCCCTCTCAATAACCAGCTGTGGAAAAACACTAACTTTCTCATCCTTTGGGGAATAGACATGCATCTCCTCTCTTAGCGAACTTGGTGTTTTTGCCCCTTCTTCAACCAACTCCATAGCCACTCCTTGCTTTGCCAACAAGATGGGGCTCTCTTCCACTAGGGCAAGGGTATTTTTCCCAAAACCCTTGTGCATGCCTCGAGGCTTGGACCAAGTACCAATACCCACTCTTTTTGTTTCCAAATTTATGAATTCTGAAAAGTTTAGGTCATCACGGATCTTCTTCGGAAGAGCTTGATGTTCTTCAAAGCTAGTTGCCACCTTGTTGACCTTTGAAACCCCAAGCTCTTCCTTGAATATCCTTCCTCCTTGTAGGCTTTGCATGGTGAAGGCAAGAGAATCCAAGGTACCTGTTAGTCTTTCTTGCACCTTTATCAATCTGTCCATAAAACCCTAGGTCGTTTGAAGATCCGAGCTCTAATACCACTGAAATATCCCTTTTGGGGACAAAACTTAAAAAAGTAGGAAATTAGCTCAAACCAAAGATTTCCAAATCTGATTTTTAAAACCAGCCAACTGAAAATAATCTGATTTTAACAATATTCTAGGGCAACAAACTGTTTATAGAATGCAAGTCCACTTTTCACCATCCAAATCAAAGAATAATGCTACAAAACAATTACTCTATCCACAACAATATTTATGAATCACAAATACATCAAAAGATGGATGGAAAACCAAATTACATAGCCGGAATTAATTATTCAAATTATCAACATACTAGCCAAATCCGAGGGCTAGCAAAAATAACTAAACTTCTTCAAAAATCACCAAAATGGAGATTCGGGCCTTATAAAATATGTCAAATCAGATTATGAAATAGAAATGCAATTTTATGTTCACCAAACACTCAAACCTTACACCAAGGTAGGTTGCTCCACATGTAGTAAGTAAATAAAAATCTGAAAGTGAATATTTTTTCCACAAATATGCCCTTTACTTCAAAACCAAGCAATGATGAAGGGTTTTCGAACTTCATCCAAACTACTAGATGCGTTTTCATCCTTCTAGGAAGCCACACAAGAGGGTTTTCGTCCTCAAGTGGATGAATAACGAGCAACAAGCTCATAATGCCCAATATTAGGAAAATGCATCAAAACTAGATGCACAAATGATGTCTTAAGACTCATTTTATATCCCTTAATTGGCGCCAAAGTTTGAAAAAGTAAGGCCGACCCATAAGAGATGTTCTTTTCCTTAATTCGCTTCCTTTAATTGTCTTTAACTCAGCCGACCTGCTATAAGAGGGAAAACACTAAAAAGAAAATATTAAAATTAGAAAAAATAAAAGCAAATGGAAACTCAATGTGTAATGTCCCCATTTCTGAGTAGGTGGCCTTTCATCCGTCTTAGTCTTAGTCATGCCCAAGGGGCTAGCGACGTTGATGGTTATTGGGTATGGTTTGCACCTTCATTTCACTTATATATTATGTTTTGACGTTGGACATGTACTTTGAGGTGACTTAAGTGAAATAAGGTTGTGTGATGCTCCCCTAAGGTACTTATGTTATATTTAGTTGATGACTTAAGTAATGGGTGAATATATGGTGCTTTATGTTCTAATTCTTTGTTGGGGTGACTTATGTGCACTTTTGGAATGTGTGGAATAAAGTAACTTAAGTTATTTTAATTAATTAAAGAAAAGATTCAGTGGGGCGATTAGGGTTATTTTCGGCTTTTTGTTGCAATGAAAAGTTATAAAAGGAAGCGCTTGGGGGAGAAAGGGGCATTCATTCATACACTCGCCTATTTTGATATTGAAGCAACTATTGTTTGCACTTTCTTTGTTTGTGGAGTAAGTTCCTACAGGAACCCTAACTTCGGCGGTGAAAGATCCACACCTAGCTAGTAGAGCACTCTTCGGTGGTGAAAGATCCTCCCTAGCTTGTTATTTTGGAGCTTTATTCAAATTTTTGGATCAGATTTGGAGAATAATCAAAAATTCAGTTTCAGAGTAAGAGGACAACCCTTCTTTATCAAGGGTTTCAGTTCAGATTTGGAACAACTATTTTCTAGGGTTTTATCTACTCAGTTCCAAATTTGCAGTAGTGTTTTTTAGGGTTTCCAGGTGTGCATTTTCAGATCTGGAGGTTGGGATCATTTATATACATTTAGTAGATGTTATTTCCAGAAAATCAAATTTTTATCAATTCTACTCATATAGTTATGAATTTTTTAAGTTTTGAGCAGTTTAGGGCTTTCTGAAAATTAGTGGTAGTTATATATTATTTAGAAAAATCAAAAAATATTTTTCTAGTCTTTGTTTTCGCCTTAGCAAGCTCTCTATAAAATTTTGTGTGATTTGGGTAAGTATTTTGCAATATATCTATAAATTTCAGTTTGCTGCCCTAGTTGGTTCATTTCCATAAATTTCAGAATATCATTTGCTGCAAATTTTTATTAAATTTTGTCAAATTTCAAGATATTTCACAATGTTCTTCTCCAACTCTTCTACTTCTTTTCCAAGGAGAAGGATTGACAAAAAGTCCAAATAATGATCCTCAAGTGGGAAAAAGGGACACTACACTGTAATGTCCCCAAATGGACATTTTTCGACCCCAAACGGATTTAAGGAAAATCCCAATCCAAACGAGAGATTATAGGAAATATGCAATAAATTTTAATGCAAATATGCATTTTAAACAAAAATGGTGACTTGCATAGGAGAAGAAAATCCATCAAATAAGAAGCAAAACCATTGAATCTTTCAATCAAACAAATCATCAAATTTAACAAAGATAAAATTATGAGAGAAATACCAGATTGGGCATCAATAACAAGTTGGAATTATTTATTATAAATCTGCAAACAATTGTCCTCAGACATAACTGCAAAGTACAATATCCTTGAGCCAAAATTCACATCAAATGGCTGATTTATTATCCAAAAATTTGAGTTATGAACAATGACCCAGATCTGATCATAAACAACTCTAAAACACTTCAAACCAGCTCTCTGGGTCGGTCGCTCCACCAAGAATAATGCTGGAAATGAAGAGAATTACAGTGACAATATTCTCTTTCAAAACCCTTGTACAGATCTACAACTTTCGGCCATCTATATTGCTGAAAAATACAGCTAACTCCTTGAACCGCAATGGAAACTCCTGAATGGAGAATCCTCACAAATTAGAAGAAGAGTTTTCGTTCTTCTAGATCTCTAAAGGGTTTTCGTCCTCAAAAGATAATATCTAATGGTTTTTCAGAAATTATTTGGCAAAGCTTTCAAGCTCAGACAAAAATTTGAATTTAATAAAATGAAAGAGATATCTCTCCAAGCCAAGTCGACTTGCTTTCATAGGAAAACTTGGCTTAGTAGCCACCCACAAGCACCAATCACATGTTTTTCCCCGCATTTAATTCTTTTTTGGTCTTGGCACATCTCCAACATGGGTCACATTTTTCCCTTAGTGGAAATAAAAACATAAAGTGACATTTTTCTTTTTCTTTTTCTAATTTCACTTTATCTTTTCTCTTTTATTTATATTAAGTCATTGATAAATTAATATAAAGTTTCTTTTTATGTACTTTATAATAATTTATTAAGACAATAGTTGCCCTTTTTATCACCCCTTAGCTGCCAGGAAACAAAATTGGGCTAAGGGTCTTCGACATGTTATTTTGGAGAAAGGAACATTTCATTCCTCCCTTCCTCAAATTGCTTGGCCTCAAGCAATTCCAAACTCATCTGTCCAAGTCCTATCTGCAATAGAGAGAACATGATGTAGCGCTCTCAAAGTCTTGATCCGGTGCTGGTCAAATGATGAAGCCTTTGGGAGAATATGCCAACCTTACTTGCTTCCATCAAGTCAATGCAAGTATGAGTGCAATCAACCGTGAAAAATGTGCTCCAAACTGTTATACCTTTCCCAGTGTATGAGGAATCTGTAGTAAGACAGGTTTCCCTAAGCTCCAAGGCTGCCCACTCAAGAATACCATCATGTAGTATATAGGACAACAGTCCCTCTTCACCTTCCTTGCATATCTTCAACCCTGCACATGAAGCAAACATATTAGAGGAAACAAGAGCTCTCATTATCCCTTCTTCAAGCGCAATGATCAGTTGATATGTGCCAAGCTTCTGCTGTATGATATTATAGTATCTCTATAATTCCCCTTGGAAAATCAGATTGGGAAATGTCTCATCAAACTGAAAATTAGTTCTCTTTATGACATCATTCAGCTGAAATTAATAAGAATGGATCATAAGAAGTGACTGAAATTGAAGGATTAAACCTTCAAAAAGTGCCCAATTGCATTCTACAAGAAGAGTTGCCTCAACGACTGCCACACACTTTACCAAATTCATATTTCCAGCAAATAATAAAGCAATAAAGAGGTTGGAAAAAAGATAATCAGTTGATAAACAAATAAAATCATAACCTTCTCCGAATTTAATTGTGATTTCTCCTTTCCAATCAGTTGATGAACTGCAAAAATGTAACCTCATTTGCATACCATGAAATCTGATTTCTTTGTTTTCCTAAAAAAAAAATCAATTTATTGACATGCGGAATGAATGCAAGTTTCTCAAAAGATGGCAGCCAATGTGTCTAATGAATGATTCCAGCCTCAAGTAACCCAAGTGTACAAAAACATTCAAGTACTTAACACCTATTGATAAAAATAAAGAAATGAGTTACGTTATTTGTGTAAGGGATGTCTTTCCATGAATATAAGTCACCAATTCCTTCTACATTGGGAATATACATGGCTGCTTCCCCATCATACTTTATTCTCTTTCCCCATATTTTCATTCCATCGTAAATGAAGAGAAGGGGAAATCAAAATTAGAATTCATGCATCTATCAATTTTATCACATTGAACCTAAGGAACCTCATACCTTTTGTTATACCGATTGATTTCCATCATGAGAAAAGACAACACATCTGAAATATCATATTTGGGGCTGCCCTTCATACTTTTATAACTCATAATTTCTGATATAGGATCGGCACCTTCAATCTCCTTAGATTCTTCAAACCGAGCATCATTTTTCACCTTAAAATCATGCACCCATTGTGCTCCACAAACAACCTCATCTCTATCAAACTCAACCACAAAAAATATGTCACATACCTCATGTTCTTTCAATGGAATGGGCTGCTGTAGTACTTTCTTTGCCAACACATGCTTAATAGCTGAACCAAGAGTATTATTAAGGAAGAATGTGGCTACCCCGTCTAACCTCTCTTGCAACTTGATTAGAGGATAGTCATTTTCACTCATCCAAACATGTGCATGCTGTCCAAGTTGATAGGAATATGGCAACAACATAGGATAACTCAACAGATTAGAAAAATGGTAACTACTCTCATACCTTAGAATGCCAAAGTCATGAATGCTCCTTGAATTCAACTTCTCTTTATTAACAACAGTCTACACCTTGTTTCTTTGAAGACTTTGAGGATCAAGTGCCCTCAGTAACCCTTCCAAAGGTTCCCTTATGTTGCTGATATAAAAATCAGTCAAGGGCTCTATTAATAAAGCTTTTTCTCCTCTCTTTATGACAGTTATGCACAGTCCAACAATTTGAAATTGATCAAAATTTGTTCTCTTACCCTTTATGGCTATTAGAAAATCAGGGTTAGTACCTTGAGAGGTACTACCCTTCTTGCACCAAAGTCTCCAACGAAGAATTCATGTTTTCCCACTTTTGTAATCCCAAAAAACAATTTTGAATTCCTTCTTTCCCTTGTGAAATTAGTCACAAGGTTTTCAAAATCAGAATTAATAATTTTGGACAAACGCAACATTTTACTCGGATCCCATACTTTATAGTACTTGTGAACACGTATATCATGAGAGGTCTTCCATCTTTGCTTCTTTCCGCTCCTATCTTGCTGCACATTAGTCAAAGAATGTACCCAATTCAAGAGTGGAACATTATACCTCAAAATTCTAAAAGTAGGATCAGCAACTGATTTCTCTTTTTTTCTTGCATATCTATCATCCTTGAACGCTTTGTTATTGATAGAGTATTCCTTAGGATGTTGCCCATCTGTAAGTGTCATATTATGAAGCATAAAACGCTTGTTAAAAACACAAAATGACTCACCACTATCTGTTGTGTTTGGATCAACAAGCTGCTTGTTATCTCCTTACCTTTTATCATCTTGCTTCTCATGTACCTCCTCATGTACTGTTGTCCCTGACAAGGAAGCCGATTGAATATTAACATCCATATTTGGAATTTGGGCTTTAGCCACAAAACTTTCTTCCCCAACTTGTAGATCTGACTTTTCTTCCTCCTTGGGGGTATACTCCATGATTTCATTTCTTGTTACTTCACCGCCATGCATGCAATCATTAGAAGGAAAAGAAACATTTTCAATTAATGAGACATTTTTACCTTGCTCATCCTTGCAATCTTGCACATCAAACCTTTCTAGGAACCTTTGGGTGAAATCTTCGAGGCAATGGATTCGACCCCTTGGGTCTTCAACAGATGATGCCGCTACTTATGTGCTATTCCATCCAAGTATCTAGAGATGAGCATGAGGGCATCATCCTGACACATGATTCCATCGCAAAAATGTCTCAAATTCCTTAAACCAAGATCTAGCAAAAAAATCATTAGTACCATAAAAAAAAGGAACTTGGGTCCACTTCATATTTAATCTTTCTAACCGCTAGCTTCCAGATTTGATAATTTCTCTTCTTTTCTTCATAGACTAGGAGGAAACACTACTTTGATACCACTGTAATGTCCCCAAATGAACATTTTTCGACCCTGAATGGATTTAAGGCAAATCCCAATTCAAACGACAGTTTATAAGAATATGCAATAAAATTTTAATGCAGATTTGAATTTTAAATAACAATGGTGACTTGCATAGGAGATGAAAATCCACCAAATAAGAAACAAAACCACTGAATCCTTCAATCAAACAAATTAACAAATTTTATAAAGATAAAATTATGAGAGAAATACCATATTGAGCATCAATAATAGGCTGGAATTATTTAATATAAATCTGCAGACGACTGTCCTCAGACACAACTAAAAGGTACAATATCCTTGAGCCAAAATTCACACCAAGTGGCTGATTTATGATCCAAAAATCTGAGTTATGAACATCGACCCAGATCTGATCATAAACAACTCTAAAACACTTCAAATCAGCTCTCTATGTAGGTCACTCCACCAAGAATACTGTTGGAAATGAAGATAATCACAGTGACAATATTCTCCTTCAAAACCCTTGTACAGATCTGCAACTTCCAGCCCTCTGTACTGTTGGAAAACTACTGGAAAACACAACTAACTCCTTGAACTGCAATGGAAACCCTTGAATGGAGAATCCTCACAGCTTAGAAGAAGAGTTTTTTTTTTTCAAGATCTCTAGAGGGTTTTCGTCCTCGAGAGATTATCTCTAAGGGTTTTTGTTCTTAGAAATTATTTTGCAAAGCTTTCAAGCTTAGACAAAAATATGAATTTTTATAACATGAAAGAGATATCTCTCCAAGCCAAGTCGACTTGTTTTTATAGGAAAACTTGGCTTAGTAGCCACCCACAAGCACCAATCACATGTTTTTTCCCCGCATTTAATTCTTTTTTGGCATTGTCACATCCCCAACATGGGTCACATTTTTCCTCCAAGGGAAATAAAAACACAAAGTGACATTTTCCTTTTCCTTTTTCTTTTTCTAATTTCATTTTATCTTCTCTTTTATTTATATTAAATCATTAAAAAAATAATATAAGTGCTTTTTATAAAGTTTATTTTTATGCACTTTATAATAATTTATTAAGACTTAGAGTTTCCCTTTTTATTTACCCTTAGCCGTCAGGATTGACAAAATTGGGCTAAAGTTCTTCATGTTATTTTAGGAAAGGGATATTACAATGGCGATATCCAATGAGGTGTGGGATCCAATAAAAAATGCAATTTAGATGATTGCAAATGAGAATCTTCCATCATTGAGTCTTTTTGTGCAAAAGTGTTAGAGAAAGACTAGGCACTTATATTGGATGTTCTAATTTATGCAATAGTTTGGAGAGTTTTATTTGTCTATTAAAGACTTGAATTCCATTAAGAGGTAGATGCACTAAAGGAGTGAAACATAGAGAAATTAGAAAAATAATTGCATCATGGGCAGCTCAATTTCTTCTCCAACTTGAGACTTCATTTGTGCAGGCTTGAAGGAAGTGGGTTGTGGTTGTTATCAAGTGAACAACAAAGGGACATTCATCTTTCCATACTTTCTCTCAATTTTATTGGACATTGGAAAAGAAATTGGATGGTAGATCTTTAATAATCCCTTGATAAGATGCCTTAAATTATGGACAAATTACATTTGACGACTTAGTTAAATCATTAATGTTGTAGATTCAGTATTGTAAGGATAATTTTGGTGTTTGAATAATAATATTAAAAACGTTGGCTTTTGGCCAACTTTAAGTGTTCTATAACATGATTCCAACTTTTAATAAGTATTATTGGCTTGATTCAAGTTGCCCGATAGACTAGAAGCAAGTTGTGCTTAACTGTTGTGTTCGGCTACATCAAAATATATGAATTAATCTAGAAAAGGGACATTCAATCCGTCGTTTGGGCCAATGTTGCCCAGAGTTGATCACATTGGGCCATGATGTGAAGAGTTGGTAGTGATATCACTATGCCAAATTGTCTATGACGAGTCATTTGATCCTAGTGTTGGAGTAGAGCCTTCTGGAGTGAAACCCTGTCAAGATTGGGATGAGGAATCAAATTGCCATGGAACATAATAGGATATATCCATTTCAACTGGAAGTCTAAAATTGAATGTTTTCCCATTCTACCTCGACGTGCCAACCTTAAATGAGGTGCTAGATATCATGTAAACATCAAGCATACTTTTGTAATGTGTTTCCAAGCTAGTATGTGTTGAAGCTTATTCTTTGTGCATCAAGAATGAGCAATTGGAGAAAACGTATTTTGCCAGGTTGAAGTGTTGTGCCTCATCGTAATCAATTTTTGTGTAGTTTGCTAAGCATGGCTTTGGAGTGGTTCGACTAGGTGGTGGAAGACTTGTCAAACATATGTAAGGAGGATTTCTATTCTTCATTATAGAGGTCCCTCTTTGGAGGCCTACATGGTGAATAATGACTCCATGCCTTCATTAGGTGGTCAGTCCTCTCTAGAATTCTATTTTCCCATGTTGACATCTTCAAGGCCTATATAAGGTGAATTCGATTTTAGAGGATGATTATGCTATTTTGGATGTTGAACGAATGCTAGGAGGAGAGAAGCAAGTATGCTTCTCTAGAGCTTACCATTGATCAGACGAAAATTAGTATTTCCTTGGTCACCTAGACTGGACGAAACCTTGATCACACTAGCAAACAAAAACCCTCTTGTGTAGCAACAGTGATCTCAATACTTTCACATGCTAGAACTTAAAAAGGGAGTGGATTTTATTTATATTCTTCATTTGCCCACACTAGGCGACTTGCATGGTGGGTTGAGTTCAGTGCCTTTTAAGGTACATTATAGTGAATTTTGAGCTGGTTGGCCTTCAGAACTTTTTAAGGATGAAATCTACATAATTTGGTGATGTTCAACAGAATGTTAAGAGAGGGAGATTTTTCCCAACCTATCGGTTTGGCACTTGTACTTGAAGCACTTCACTATTCTGAAATTTTTCAACTGTGACTTTATCACCGATTGGTTCACCTCAATATTTTGGGCCGAATTTTTGTTAATTGGAGTCCCCATAAACTATTAGTTTTTCGAGGTGAAGAGGAACAGCCTGATAATATGTAGTTGGCAACATAACGCTGGAAATAGAGTATATTAGGGTTAATCCAAATAATTCCTTTTTCATAAAAATAGAAATGTTGAGAAATAAATATGTTGGATTATGACGAGCGTTGATCACTTGAGCCGAAAGTTATTTGTAAGTGGTGAAGAATGATGATCTCAAATTACCCAAATCTTAGTGCCACCAATATTTATAATAACAGATTATGACTTTGCAAAACACTAAAATGGGCTAAATTGCCCTTGGGACCCAAGCTGGACAGCCCACTGGAATATTTTGGCCTCTTTTGTGGTGAAGCAGACCTTAATACAAGTTTCACATGAAATGCTATAAAGAGATGATCAATGGACCAAGTCTTAATCCTCTGAAAGCTACTATAAGCTGTTCAACTTCAAGATTTGCAAAGGATAATTCAGTTGATGTTTGATCCGGAACAACCGTTCCGTAGAATGCCATTAAAAATCAAGGGTGTAAATAGCCCTAGACATATAAAATATGTCTAGTTGTCCCTCTTGAAGTCTTCAAAACTACTTTTTGAAAAATTAAGTGTCTTGAAATGCAGATCCGAAGCGTGAAATGTAGATAAATGTGTTAAATTTCAATGATTCCCTAGCGTTGAAGCCTCAATCTGATACTTGTTCCTCTGAGAATTTCATTTTACTCAAGTGTGATCCAATACAACCTACCAAGGAGAAATTATAGGCTACTTGCTACATCAAAAAATGCCAATGATTAATAGCATTTTGCTCATCATCTAGCCGATAGGGTTTTCATCCACAAAGGAAGTCAGGAGCATGTGCACTCTTGCAAAGCCTATGCAACAAGTTAAAGTTGTGATATGAAAAATATTATTTATACCATGTTTGTCATTGCATTTCCCAAGTTCGGTGTGGACATAAACAAGATCTCATGACTTTCCCAATCTTCTAATTTATTGTATCGCTTTCTGTAATGTCCCTTTTAGATGAGACTTTCAGAAACAAGCTATTCCTTTGAGATGCTAGAGATTTTGAAATTAAATTTTTGGATGGCTGTATTCAGAATTCCGAGGAGTTGTATTCCTTTCTAATGCATCACGGAAATTTCTGCCAATTATCCCCCTTGAGCTATGGCATGTCATCCTTAGCTTGTCATTTGGAAAATCCCACTCACTGTTTGAAATGCCCTAAACTTGGTGCCTAATTATGTTGCAAGGTAAGGATTCAGAACATTCTAACTTGTTGATGTATTTATAAAGTCCACATATGACTTCAAAATTGATTCTTATCTATATAACAAGAAGCCTAGGCCCTTCTATAATAAGCTTGTCATGCAAGGGTTGTGCTTTCATTTTCCATCTTATATCAGCGCCATCAAATCCCATAACTTGGGATTATAGGGGTTTCCAAATATGAAGCCTTTAGAAATTTCAAATCAACTTGATCCAAGGCATCCATCCAAACCATGTCCAATTTGACCTACAAGGGGTGCACCCTCTTATGAAAAATGAATCCACAATAGGTTCAAGCAAGGAAATTTTTAGATTGCTTTGCACCTTTACCAAAAGTTGGGATTTATAAGTCCATTGTTTTGCAAGAAATCAGACCATAGAGCTTCATCAAATGGACATTTTCCAACATTCATGATGAAGTCACGTAGGGCTAATAGACCTTATCAGCTCCAACTTTCTCTGAGAATCAACTAATTCCAAAGTGATAAAGACATAAGGGTTTTGTGTCCAAGACTCCTTAGTTCCACTGTGTTGGCTAGATTTTTTGCACAGCTGAAAACCTAGGCAGTCATGAGATAAATCTCCCTCATTTACCGGTGAGGCTCCCGTGTAAGATTTTGTCAGTTATATTTCCTAATATCTATTTGTTGGTATTACTTTAACTATGTAGCTCATGAACCATAGCTAGACAATTTTGCAGCAAGTAAGCAGCTGTAAAAGAAAGGATGTCTGCAGAAGAGGAAAATAATAGGAATACGAGAAGAAAGAAGAGGAGATGTGCAACCCAACCAATAGTTTACAGAGTTGATCACATGCACATAGATTAAAACAAATAGATCATGAAATACAGAATTCAAAGCAAAGGAAAGTTTCAGATCTAGATCTTAGAATAACACAAAGTTTATGCAAAGATCTAGAAAGAAATAAGAGACGAATGCACCGTTGACACAAAGTTCTCTGGAAATCTGCCTCCTCTATTCCTCTGCTTGCAGAAAGCTATCAAGGGTTTCAGCTCAAAGTCTGGAACACAAGAATTGATTACAAATTCTCTGATCTTTAACCCGTAGGTTCTTCCTCTATTTATAGTGTATAAAGGGCAATTACAAATAGGAAGTTTTAAATGAATTCCCGCATGCGGAAGCTATGAAAAGGGAAACAGTTGGCAATCTTCCTCCTGGAATTCCTCTTTGCATGACATGCATGATTTATAACTGAAAAAAGAACCTTCTATTTTGCATGTCTGCCACCTATTTCCAAGTAATTGACTTCTTCAAGTAACGGCTTTTAAACCAATCACTTAAGTTTTATAATTTAATTGATTGCTCAATTACTTTGTCGGAGAAAATAAAAGAAAGAGGAAAAGAAATAAGAAGAAAGTTGCAACCCTCCCAGTCTTGTTCTTCTTCCATATTCTGCATGCGGTTGACTCTTTTGCCTTTGATTCTCACCAAACTGGATCTGGAAGCTATGCATGACTGTGATTTGCTTGCGGGTATTGCCTTTGACCTGTCTTCCCTTCTATCCTTGAAGCTTTTGCAATTCTTCTTCAGTACATGCACCGGTGCAATGTTTGTCGTAAATAATTCAGACAAAACTCTTCATTTTTTATTTTTTAATTGCATATGAGCAATTTTAAATTTTGGAAAGCACTCTGGGTGAATGCAAATACAAGTAAATTCAATGAAGGCTTCAACTGGAAGATTGGGAGCACATGCACAAGATCCTGGAAGGAATTTTCCATGCACTGACTTCTACACAGGCTGCGTTAGAAACAAGAGGATGAATTTTTGCCGGAAGCCTTTGCAATTATGAGATCTGGATCTGTCAATTAAATTGGTGATAGGTTCAGGGCCTATGTCTGTATCATTGACTTCAACAAATCTGGAAGCTATGCATGATTCTGTTGATCTTTCTCTTTCATCATGCTTCAACATGGTTGGAACAATCTTTGTCTGAGCTCTTTTTCTTTTAATTCTGTTGGAATCCCTTGCAATTGGATCCATTTGTGCAGATCTGGCAACTTCTTCAGATTCGGAAGATATATTCAATGTACCTGACATTGATTTGAGCACCTGTGATGAATACCTGTACAATTTTATTCAGACAAAGATGGAGTCCATGGCACGAATACTTGATTTTTATCACCAAAATCTGCATATAAAGCCTGCTGCCCTAAAATTTGAGGTTTTGCTTGCATGCAAAGCAAGCAAAAATATTATTTAATTCACTTGGGCACATATACCAACATGCAGATGCTCAGAATGACCAAAATTAGGCTATTCCAACCCTAGGCGCCAAAACTGGAAGCTTCCCGGCAGTGGAAAAAATAAACTTTAATGCAAAATCCTCCTTTTGGCGCCAAAACCTGTCTAGGCTGCAATCCTCATCAAAAAGAATTAATTGTCTCTCCCTTATGGCATCCCATGCTTATATAACCTCCAACATGCTATTTTTAATAATTGCCTCTTCCTATTTCTGGCAATTTAATTAATTAATAGCCATGTTTATTCATCCAATTTGGGCGCCCAAGTCTGCATGTTGCTGGTTGCTTTTTAAATAAATTTATTTTATTTATTTTTAGCATGCATCCTTGACTTCTCCTTAGCTCTTCCACTTGCATTGACTTTCCTTCTATTTATGCGCCAAAATTGGGTGAATAAACCATTAATAAATATTATTAAATGCATTGTTATTCACCCAAGGTGGGTCGCACTTTTTGGCAAGGGTAATTTGCTAAAAATAGGAAGTCAACTTTGATGGGAATTTCTACCCTGCACTGCAGCTCCAAAAATCCCCTCTCTTCCACTTAAGTTATTTGACTTTCATAATGAGAATTTTTACCCTGCAAGGCAGGTAAGAAATTCCCGCCTGGTGCAGTGATTTTTCTTTTATAATGAAATTCCACTGGCAAATTAAGAACATCTCCCGCTTGCCTGCCACCTGTATTAATATTCCCATTGCAACTTAAGTGACTTTGACTTCATGGGGAAAAAGTACCCTACAAGGCAGGTAAGAAATTCCGGCCTGCCTGCCGCCTACTAAAATTCCCATTGCAGCTTAAGTGACTTTGACTTCATGGGAAAAAGTACCCTGCAAGGCAGGTAAGAAATTCCCGCCTGCCTGCCGCCTCTAATATTCCCATTGCAGCTTAAGTGACTTTGACTTCATGGGAAAAAGTACCCTGCAAGGCAGTTAAGAAATTCCCGCCTGCCTGCCACTACCAAAAATTCCCATTGCAGCTTAGATCATTTATTCCAAAAAGTGCGACTTGCCTAGGAGAGGCTTTTTGTGCATGACTTCATCTTTTTTGGTCAGAAGTTTGCATTTCTGAGGTTGATTCCTTCTGGTGTTGCGTCAGTAGATGATCTCCAGATGCTTCCAAACAATTAAACAGACTATACAGGACAAAGAACAGAACCTAGGGGAATTTCACAGAAAAACTGCAGAGAAAACCAAAGAAAAACATGCAAAAGAAATAAATAAAAGTGAAAAACGTTGCCAGAAGTTGCAGACAAGCTCTGAATTCATTCCTGGTGAAAATCCTATTGAGATGTGTGAATACTGGCATGCAAAACTTCAACAGGATTCAATCGGAGCACAATTTACTTCAAACGGGGCATTATTTATTTAATAAATAATTAAATAAAAATTTCCTGCAGACAAAACTTGGCGGAGGGATAAAATGAGTTTGGGCATCTGGGTATTTGTCGAAATTGGCTCATATGATTCACTGGGAATATCTTAACATAATACAGACATCTTCTGGCAATAAAAACACAAAAAGACCCGTTATTTTAAAAGAATGCAATTTTTTTTCAAATGGGTAGTCCCAGATTTCAAGGAAAAATCTGGAGACACCAACATGTCTTCTCCACCAATGGATCAGCTTGGGAAGAGCTGCTTGAGGGCTTCACAAAGGAGGTCTTGTTGTGATGGAATAGCCAAAGCATCCCACATTGTCACATTAACATTACGAACCGTTTTTATTTCCTCAAGTCTTGAAGTATTAAAAAGAAGGCCTATGCATTTTTGCAACAAGTGGCTCCACTAAATTCTCCCTTAAATTGTTGTTGTAATGTAGGGATCAGGTAGCTTTCGAGCGCTTGAGGAGCAACCTCCTTGTCTGAAACAGGCTTAGCGGTAGGAAACTCAGGCAATTGTTCTTATTTGCTCCAACCCATTCTCAATATGTTGACAACATTGCCCTGAATTCTGAAGAAGATAAAGGTTGTGACTCCAACATCCTTTTCTTATACCTTGTATGGTATCAATAACGTTAACTAGAGATCTACTAGAATATGTCCACCACTGGCAATTGACTACACAAAGCTCATTCAGCTCCAAAGAACATGAGATTGATATCAGGATTGACCTCTTAGACTCCTTCCACATTAGGATTGGGTAGCTTCTAGAAGTGGCTCTTGCTGAAATCTGGTAGAAGTTTGAACCATGTAGGTTTGAAGATGCACCTGCTCTTTTGTTTTTCACAAATAGAGTTGATTATGCGGTTAAGAGTTACATAGAAAACACCAGGTGTCAGTGTATCCTGATGCCACATTCAGATTTTGCACTAGAATTGCAATTGTTTGGCTTGAGCTAGGAGCAGGAAGTGATTGGAGAGGAGCAATGGTTGCCAATGGAAGAGGTGCATTTTGACCAAACAAACCCCCTATTGCATCATTGTTGATTTTGTCCATATCTCTGACTAGGTTGTTGGTTCCAAATTATGGCTGATATCCTTCCGTTAAATCCTTGGTTTGAAGATTGCCCCTGATTTTGATAATTTCTATAGGATTGATGACTTGTTTTTCCAGGGATATGCCCTTTGTTAGTGTTCTCGGATTAAGGCTTTCATATCTTCAATCCTCTATTTTGTTGTGCACTGAGAACTAGACGTGGGGGCAATGGGTTGGAGATTTTGTTCAGGAATAGAAGCAATAGAGGGCTAAGCAACTCTGAGGCAATTCAGGATACAAGGGCATGGGTGGTCTAGGAGCTAGTTTCCCAACTTATATTAGACAATGTTTCAGCACCTAATGGTTAATGCATAGGCCCCAGGCAATGTTGCTACCCCCCAGTAGATTGGATCCACTGACAGAAATATCTAATTTAAAGTCCCATTAAATATTTTGCTAAAGAAAGGCACCTTCTAGAGTTGGTCTTACAAGGGCTTGAATCCTCTCTCAGGTCTTTTGCCAAATACTTGAAACCCTGAAGTCTGCCATGAACTCATTGAGGAGCCACGGAATTTATAGTTGTCAGTTGCTCTAGCAAATTAGAGATTTGTCTGAAATATCTCTCCAAAGTAGATTGCAAAGGGCTGTAAAACCAAGCTGAATCCCAATTAGATGATTGATAAATACTACCAGACTCTTGAAACCATTACATTAAGCTCTTCCCCTTGAATGAAGAAGCTAATAGCTTAATAGCAAACATAAACATAAATTCAACAATTAATGATTCAAAAAATTAGCCCAAACATTGACAATAATTTTGTCAAAATGGTCAGTTGGAGTGGTATGGTTTTCCCTAGTGAAGAAAGGGATACTCTTAAGTGCACCCATGTTGGACCATTAAGATTAAGATGAACATATTTTAATGTCCAACGAATGACCTATCAAAAAGTAGGTCAACTCTTGACTGCAGCCCAAACAGTATACAACGTGCGAGCGGGGACAACTCAAAACGAGTTACCAAAAATAGCAAAAGAAGAGAAGACAACAGAAATGAAACCCGTTTAAGCCAATACCCCCACAGGCAGGGGCAATGGGGCAGTGCAAATGGAGTGGACCAAGGTCTTGAATCAGGAACGGTGAGATTACACCCCTCCTAACATTAGAAGGCCTGGACAAAAAGAAGCTGATCCTGATGGACTGGATCAATCCCGTAAGAGAGGGGCGAAGACCTCCTTCCCTGCTGAGATCTGAGCATTAAGGGCAAGAGGATTGCTACCAGTAAAGTTAACAAATCCTTGAGTAAGTCTGTTGTGCTGCCATAATGATCAGGTCTGAGAACTCTGGTATTGACTTGTAAGAAAGGTCTACTGAGGTGAAGACCGTGTGGCAATTGAGTTGTATTTAGGAGGTGAACTGTGACCTTTGAACTGTCCGCAACCTCTTTCTCTCTCATTCTCTCTAGCAAATGCTATAAATTAAGTGTTACGCAATATATTTGGTAGAAGAGACTAGTGAATCCATTTGGGAAAAGGGATTTTACTCAGGTCAAAGGACAAGTTACAGAGCTTTTGCACGAAGTTGCAGGCCCCAGACTTTGATGTTTTGCAAGATGGATTCATTGCCTTGTTTCTTGCAATGTAATGAACTTATGCATCCCTCATGTTGCAATAAAATTCATGTTTTGTGGCTCAGCAGTCTCGACCCTAGCTTGTAGGCGGGCTATTGCATTTGATTGCCACATATGGTCATTATAATTGGGTGTGTATCTAGTGACAGTAATTTTTGAGTATCTTCTTGTCAAATTGTACAAAACAGCATTATGCTCTATGAAAATAGTCGTTTGAGTAGTTATTTTGGATTGCTGGCACTTCTATCTGCCCTTCCTCCATTTTTCCTCTCATTTTCACTCACTGAAATGTCTCCACCCCTAAAACTTGGTGATATCACCTCCCTTAGCTATAGGATTTTAATTTCATGGTCATCTTCTCTTAATCCCTGGTCCCTTAGAATTATAGGATACTGATTAGGTAGCTACATTTTCAAGTATTCTATGGAGTTGTTTTAGCATAGAAAGTAACGTAGAGAAACTGGCCTTCTCAGGGTCTGTAAACTCTAGCATGCGAGTCCCACAGCCTTGGAGACAATCCCATGATTGTCATCAGGTGGCATGGGAGATCATATCTAGATTTGGGATGGGTGCAAATTTGATGCTCCAACAGTGTTGATCTGGAACATTTTAACCATGTGCTACTAGTATTGCCAATTATGAGCAACAACATGCGGAAAGTCTCCGTGATTGGGGTCTATGGAACATTGATGTGCACTTAAGAATTCTATAACAAAGGAGGAGCAGCAAAGGGGCATCACCGTCTACTGCGCTTACAATCCATTTTCCAGATAAAGGGTGAATGGCCTATGTGCTCCTCCATGTCTAGAATGGGCCCATTTATCCATTCCCTTGAGAACTTGGGAGAGTGCAGACATCCCAAGCAAGAAGTTGTGTGAAGCCCTTTTTTCCCAGGCCTTGAAGTAACCAAATTGCATCCAAGGAAAACTTTTAAGAATTCGAAACTCAAGCATTGTTAAATGTTTCTTGAGAAGGAAACAAACAAGAAGAGTAGAGCATATGCCATTGCTACATGACCTTGAAGGTCAAGTTTATTACACTTAGCAACTTTTTTTCAAACTTTTATGATATTGCAGCCAGCCATCTAGATCAACCAAAGAGGAATTGATGTTGTACCAAACGGAATACCCAAATGAACGGACGAACTGCACCTGATTTTATGAGTCAATGATCAAACATTGTTGGTTCAATCCAAGGCATCAATTTCCTCTGTGGGAACATTCCAGTGATCTGAGAGATACTTTACGTATCCATTTCTTCACTTACAACTGCACAATCAGCCTCAACAAAGATATCCTAAACAAGTCTTTGTACCACGTAAATAATCTCCGAGAGTAATGTTCAAGAATTAAGATGAAATATCCCTTATAGGATACCACTATAAAATATGTAAAATATAGACAAATTGCAAAGCCAAACAGAAATCTGGATTTTTGCAGAAAATTAAATCTAGGGCAACGAACTGTAGAAATATGAATAACTCCAAAAATAGCTTGCTCAAATCACTTGAAATTTTCAATGAGAGTTTGCTAATACATATAACAGATATTACAAGGGAACTGTTTTTGGGATTTTTCAAATCAACAGAAAGCTGCCAGAAAATTACAGCGTGCCTAAAACAACGTTGAAAAACTTCTAAAATTAATATCTTCCCGGATTATAGAGTGCAAAATTTATGAAACTTTGAAAATATTATCTATAAATATAGGAGATGACTATCCCAACCCTCATATCAGAATTTGAGCCAAGTGTAAACCCTCCAAAATAGACCTGCAATCTTCAAAACAAGTCACCCCACCTAGGTAGATGGTTGGAAACTTTTGTGCAAATGCCCTGTAAACTGACGCTAGACCTTTGCCTTTAGAGGTTACCGTAGATCTGATCCTGAAAAACCCACTAAATCTCTCCTCCAAAAATGCACCAAAACCCTTCCAAAACCCTATCACTGAAACCCTCTGAAAATACCTCTGAAGAATTAACCCTGAATTTCAGCTCCGAAATGACAAACTAGGGTGGATCTCTCACCACCGAAGAGTGCCCTACTAGCTAAAGATGGATCTTTCACCACTGAAGCTAGGGTTCCCGTGGGATCATACTCCACAAGCTAGATAGTTGCAAACAGCAGTTGCACATGAAAAGAAATATAAGTGTATGCATGAATGAATCTTCCTTTCACCCCTCTTCTCCTTTTATAACTTTTCCCATGCCAAGGAAAGGGGACATTATAGTCCTCCCTTCCAAAATTTGCTTGTCCCCAAGCAAATGCAAACTCGGATGATGTAGAATCTGTTCTCCTTCCCAAGTAGCATCCTCAAGAGGCAAACCCTTCCATCGTACCAAATATTCTGTAATATCTCTGCTTCTGAGCTTCCTCTGTCTGACCTCAATAATAGAGTTTGGTTCTAAAACTAGCTTCCCCTCCTCATCCAATGGTGGCAACTCTGTAGAAGGTACAATGTGTTGTCCTAGGGCCTTCTTAAGGCATGACACATGGAAGACATTATGTATCTTACTGTGCTCTGGAAGATCCAACTCATATGCAACTGCACCCACTCGCCGAACTACCTTGTATGGACCATAAAACCGTGGTTTCAGCTTTTCTGCCCCCCTTTTGCTTGAGTGACGACTGTTTGTACGGCTGTAGACGTAGGAACACCAAGTCTCCTGCCTCGAAGGACCTCTCTATCCTGTGCTGATCCGCATAAACCTTCTGCTGATTCTGTGCCTTCTGGAGGTTCTCCTTAAGAGCTCGCAGGATATCTTGGTTCTCCTATAACCAATCTCGAGCTTTGGGAGCTCGACTATCTGATAATACCAAATCAGCAAATGACATGGCATCGTATCCATACAAAGCTCTGAAAGGAGTCATGCCGATACTCATCTGATATGTGGTATTGTAGCAATACTCACCCATATGCAACCATCTGATCCATGCCTGCTGATGTCCAGTCACATAACTTTGCAAATAGCCCTCTATCCATTTGTTGACAATCTCCGTTTGCCCATCAGTCTGAGGGTGGTAGCTTGTGCTAGAGGTCAACTCGGTACTGGCAAGTCTGAAAATCTCCTGCCAAAAGGTGCTCATGAAGATCTTATCCCTGTTATTGATAATATTTTTAGGCAACCCATGTAGCCTAAAAATCCCTGTATAAAATACCTGAGCCACGTCAGCTGTCTCATGCTTCTTAGGTAGAGAAAAGAAGTGTGCATACTTGGTCAATCGATCAACTACCACATAAATGCAATTGTGCCCATGCACCATAGGGAGCCCTGTGATGAAGTCCATCGATATGCTCTCCCACTTCTGCTTAGGAATGGGAAGAGGCTGAAGTAACCCTGCAGGAAAAGAATGCTCTGATTTGGTTTGCTGGCAAACCATACACTCTCTGACATGATTAAGGACATCGTCCTTCATCCCCTTCCAAGTGAATCTCTCCCTGATGTACTTGTATGTTTTGAAATATACGGGGTGTCCAGCTAGTGGTGTGTCATGTACTGTACAAAGGATCTTGTCCTTCATCTTAGACCCCAGTACAAGGAAAATCCGATCCTTGTAGAAAATGAGATCATCTACCACCCTGTATCGGTCATCTTTGATAATACCATCCATGATCTCGCATGCAAACTGATTCTTGGAGTACTCAACCAAGTATGTGAGCCTTCCAATCTGCTGAAATTTCGGACATAGAACTCAACATAGTAGTAAGGTAAGGCCTCCTAGATAAAGCATCAGCAACAACATTATTCTTACCTCTAGTGTATTCTATGTCAAAGTCATACGTTTGTACCTTGTTCACCCATCTCTGCTGGCGGTCGTTGAGATCCTTCTGCCCCAAAAAGAACCTCAAACTATTGTGATCTGTACGTACCACGAACCTGCTGCCCACAAGGTACTGTCTGAATTTGGCCAAAGCATGCATGATGGCCAACATCTCCTTGTCGTAAATCGAGTACCCCCTCTCCACTGGGCTCAATTTCCGACTCTCGTAAGCAATGGGATGCCTATCCTGCATAAGCACCGCTCCAACCCCCTCACCTGATGCATCACACTCTAGAACAAATGGCCGAGAAAAAATCTGGTAATGCAAGGACGGGGCATGAACTCATCACCTCCTTGAGATGATCAAAAATCTGCTGTGCCACTTCTGACCAAGCGAAAGCTCCCTTCTTGGTCAAATCTGTCAGTGGGGCAGTCAACCATGAGAAATTCTTCACGAACCTCCTGTAATAGGTGCACAGTCCCAAGAATCCCCTCAAATGTGTCAATGTCCTGGGTGGTGGCCAATCCAAAATTGCCTGTATTTTCTCTCTGTCCACCTTTACTCCCCCTCCACCAATCACATATCCCAAATATAACAACTTTGTCATGCCAAACTCACATTTAGAAGCTTTTGCATATAGCAAATTAGCTTCTAATATTCCCAATATCTTGTCAAGGTGGCGGATATGGCTCTCCCAAGTCCTGCTGTAGACCAATATATCATCAAAGAAAACCAATACAAACTTCCGCAAATGGCGGTTGAACACGTGGTTCATGCAAGACTGGAATGTAGCTGGTGCATTAGACAGTCTGAATGGCATCACTAGAAACTCAAAATGTCCATAATGGCATCTAAAAGCGGTCTTATGCACATCCTGCTCCCTAACCTTGATCTGGTGATATCCAGATCGCAAATCTATTTTAGAAAAATAGATTGCCCCCTGTAGCTCATCTAGTAGCTCATCAATACGTGGCACTGGATATTTGTTCTTGATTGTCTTCTTGTTCAATGCCCGATAGTCGATGCACATCCGCATGGTCCCATCCTTCTTTTTCACCAACACCACCGAAGAAGCAAAAGGACTAGAACTCGGCCTAATGTGTCCCATGTTAATAAGCTTATGGATGGTCCTCTCAATCTCATCCTGAAACCGTTTGGGGTGACGGTAAGGAGTAGTAACTACTGGTCTAGTGTCCTCAAGCTCAATCACATGCTCAAATCCCCTATCTAGAGGTACACCGGGTGGTATGTCACTAAAAACTGTATTGTGCTTGTCCAATAGCCCCTGTATATCCACATGATACTCTGGCTGTACATCCTTTGATTTCTTGGTAGAAACCAAGCATTGTACTGCCCAATCAACCCCATTGTGTATGTGAATCCTCTCGATCCTCTTTGCTGAAACAACCCTGGGTGCATCTGAAGATAAACCCCTCAAGGTTACATTCTTCCCCTCGGACTTGAACTTGAGTTCCATCGTCTGAAAGTTAGTCCGAAATTCTCCAAGAGAATGGAGCCACTGTACACTGAGCACAAGGTTGGTCTCTCCAATACCAACCACATAGAAGTCATCGGTGACTGTATGGTTACCCATGGTGATACTCAACTGCGGAACTCGCTGCATGCATCTCATGGACTCACCATTGGCTACCACTACATTGAAACCCTCAAAGTCTTCTGCCTGTAATCCCCGCTTCTCTACCAAAGATGCATCAATGAAATTGTGGGTTGCCCCACTATCAATGAGTACTACTACTCTCTGACCTTGTAATATTCCCCTAACTCTAAATGCCTTGTACCTCGGGGTACTCGACAAAGTAGCAATAGTCTCATGGGGAAAAGTCTCCTCCTCCTGTTCAACCCCTGCACTATCCAATGCCTCCTCATCTTCATCCTCTAACTCCTGAGCGTACCGCTCCTCGTTCTCGCTCTCCTCGAAGACCTCTATGAATTGGGCCTTCCCTTTTCCTCTACAATCATGTCCTGGAACCCATGGTGTGCGCAATCGAAACATAGTTTCTTTCGCCTCAACTCCTCCCTGTCCTCTCTCGATACAAATGGTCTCCTTGCGGTATCCTGCCTGGGTGGGGGCCCCTTCGGCTGTGAACCATCAGCTCTCTTGAAGGAAATACCTTAGGCTGAATTCGAGGGGGAAACCTCGATTTTGGAGTGGACAACTCCAAATCACGTGCTCGCCTAATTGCCTCATGTAGGGAGGAAGGCTCAAATGCCTTCACAAATCCTGCTAAAGCGTCAGTCAATCTTGCCATGAAGAGTGAAGTCAACCTCATCTCTGAAACATCAGATACCATCACTGATAACCTCTGAAAATCTGCAATGTACTGATCTAGAGAACCTGTCTGCCTCAAATGGGTCAATTCTCTGAAGTGCCTATCTGGGTCCCTCCTGTCGAACCTGCTCATCAATCTCTGTGTAAAATCTGCATACGTAGTGATATGCATGTGCCCCTGTGTGATCAATCCATGATGCCACCAGTCATGGGCATCTCCCTCGAGGTGTAGGATAGCAAACTTAATTGCATCTTCTTCGCGCATGGGATTCAAGTCGAAGTAAGTCTTCAACTTCTGAATCCAAGACTGGGCGGTACACTTCTTAGAGCCATCGAAGTGCGGAATAGAGATTTGTCTCAATCTCCTCTGAAACTCAGGTATCTGTGTCTGGTAATCTCTCCTGGGCCTGCTACCAATCTTCATTTTGCAATACTCCTGAAATGGCATGTTGTCCCGGAAACCCTCACTCAATGTCCGGTACTTCTCCCAGCAAGATTCCTTCATCCACAACGTCTGCGGGCTGTCATGTCTGCGAAACTTCCGGATCCTTCAAGAAAGAAGGCTCGTGGAGTCCCAAGGGCCTGGTAGAACGCATGAGGGGACCCTTGTCCCGAATGTCCACTCTCACCTCTATTACCATGTTGTCCCATATTGTTGGCTTCTCCTTTCTCCGCATGAGCCTCAATCCTACCCTGTGCTAACCTCTCAGTAAGCTGGCTCAAATAGAGGTTGGTAGTCTCCTGCTGCTTCACCATATTGGTGAACAGTTGTTTCATCAGATCTACTCCCATCTCTTCATTGTCTCTGTCTCTGTCTCTGTCTCCCATCTTTCAACCCCAATAGGCTGGAGGAACAACAGCTCTGATACCACTGAAATATCCCTTATAGGATATCACTGTAAAATATGCAAAAGATAGACAAAACATAGCCGAACAGAAATCTGGTTTTTTGCAGAAAATTACAGCTAGGGCAGCGAACAGTAAAATATGAATAACTCCCAAAATATCCGCTCAAATCACTTGAAAATTTAAAGAGAACTAGATAATAATATAAAGAACACAAGGGAAATATTTTTGGAATTTTTCAGTCAATATAACGCTGCCAGAAAATTACAGCGTGCCTAAAACAGCTGGAAAACTTCTAAAATTCATATCTTCCCGATTACAAGTGCAAAAATTATGAAACTTGGGAAATAACATATACAAATATAGAAGATGACTTTCCAACCTTCAGATCTGAAAACGGCCAATTGGAAACCCTAAAAATTAGGGCTGCAATCTCCCAAACAAGTCGCCCTCTTTGGTAGATGACCAAAACCCTTGTGAAAATCTCTGTAGATGATGCCAAACCCTTCCTTTATTGCTGCCGTAGGTCTGATCCGAAATCCAGCTGAATATCTCCACCAAAACTCACCAAAACCCTCAAAACCCTATCTCTGAAAACCCTGAAAATATCTCTGTAAAACAACCCTGAAATCAGCTCCAAATGACAAGCTAGGGTAGATCTCTCACTACCGAAGAATGCCCTGCTAGCTAGGGATGGATCTCTCACCACCGAAGCTAGGGTTCCCGTGGGATCTTACTCCACAAGCTAAATAGTTGCAAACAGCAGTTGCACATGAAAGAAATATAAGTGTATGCATGAATGAATATCCTTTCACCCCTCTTCTCCTTTTATAACTTTTTCCATGCCAAGGAAACCCTAAAACCCCCAAGTCGCACTTTCTCCTAGAGAGGGCCCAATTAATAAAGTAACTTAAAGTTACTTTTTCCCCTTCAAGGCGCCATGGCCCAAAAAGGTGACCCCAACGCAAAATTAGAACATTAGGAGTTAAGTGGCCCCTCCCAACGATAAAACATAACATCTAGTCCCTTCGAAAGCACTTTATAACCCTGTCAATGGAAAATAATAACAACTAGACTAGATATTCATACCCAATAGCTCATAGCGTCCGTAACCCCTTGGGCATGACTAGGGTTAGGACTCGCACTGGCCCTCAGGCCTTGGACGAGGGAAAGGGGACATTACAGAAGATTAGTGTCACTTTCAAGCTTGTCCAATGCTATAGCTGTTTAAAGATTAAACACTCTGCCTTTTTTTTCATGGGGGCTGCAGATGGTATTGAAATCTCCCATCAATGTTAAGAAGGAAACATTGAGATAGGGGACTTGGGTGATCATCATTTCCAACTTGGGAGTGCGATTGAATTACTTACATTGAGTTACCCAAAAAAACTCGCTTCAACTCCCCTGTTCGTATTCTCTTCCATTTGGATCCCTCCAAGTGTAACTTTGTCTCTAAAATTCCTCTCTTGCACGGGAAGCTTGTTATTTTTCATTCCTATGAATGAAATACACTTGTTCATATTCTCAATGTAAGTACTCCAAAGTTTGAATACTCCCAAGTTAATAATCTTGTTGGCACTTATTCGTCTGCAAAACAATTGACTTATTTAACCTCAGTATATGAGCTCCATGCTCTATGATGTTATTTATGCAGTAAATGGGAAACCTATATCAAAATGGAAATTCAAATCCTATTTTATTTCTCAAGACAAAACTGATTCCATTGGTTTTTTGATTACTAGCTCCGTTGAAAACTCTTTCTTAACATGCTCTTCACATGCTCTAGTGAGTCTCTAAATTATGAAAATTCAACTCTTCAACCATTTTGCACAGCCCACATCAGCTCAAGGGCATGCCAAACAAGTTTTGAACCTGAGTCATTTGGAGATAAGTGCCCCATTTTACCACTCAATCACGGCCCTATAGACAGGAATTTTAATCTTGTTCATAACAATAAATACCCTTTCCACTGCCCTTGATAATGATGCGAGTTAGAACCAGTAGGGCTAGGATGAAAGAAGTCCCAATAAACTGCATAAAACTAAACTTCAGGGTGGATTGTGAATACCTAGGCCTGGCTGTCGGTGTTGATTCTATAGAGATCATTAAGGACAATCCCTCATATTTGCATTTGGAGCACACCACTAACCTGCCACAAGAATATGACTCATGCTACATTTGAGCTGAGGCAACTCAAGGCTCATAATACATGGCTTAGGGCAGGGTCCCATGGAAGGGCTTCCGCTGCAAAAAATATGCAGTCACAGGTCCTGTGTATTTTTGCCCAACTAGCTTCAGGAAGAAATTTTTGCTGGCAGGTTGTTTTGGAGGTGCTGCTGTGGTTTCCCCCTGTTGTTTAGGGTTTTTTCTGTTCACATGGCACCCTGGCATGTAGACTCTCCATTGTGGTTGGTTATTACGGTCCATGGGACCACCTGCATGAAAAAGGCTCCTAAATTTTCTCAACAACACCCATTGAGAAACTTTAGGTAGCCCCCCTCCACAAGACTGCAGCCTTTAAAAAGAAAAATGCATTGTCTGGAAATTTAATTCCATTATAACTGAATGCAGTTTGAGTTGCATTGATGTACTCCTATGGTCGCCTATTGAGATCAATATAATTTCTTTTTCATTCTTTTTTTTTGCAACTTTTAGCCAACTTTGATAGGATCGTCTGGGCCCATATCTGAAGGTTGGGTGATAAGGCAACGGACCCCTCTGTGAATCGAGGTGAAGACTTAAAGACCTATTTTTGTTAACTGAATAATTTTGACCCTCCCCTTAACAAGGAAATGTTACGTGTAATAATTGAAAATTGCAAATGGGGAGGGGGGGGATTCATCCATAAACTACATGAGGCGTATTCCCAAAACCCCTTCCCATTTTGATTAACCTAAAATTAACACTTATGATTGTTAGTTTAGGTGGGGCATAATTATTAAGCAAGGATATCAGTCAATTTCGGGCGACGTTATATCCAGATTGGCTGCTGTGAAAATGGTATCCATAATAATGTTAAGTTATCCACAGAAGGATGTTCAAGGTCTGGTTTCTCCATTAAATCTTCCTGTAACACAGACTATCAGCAGCGGCAATGGCCAGTGGTAGCTGTGGTGTAAAATACCAAGGCATTTTGGGGAGGTCAATGCCATCTGTAAATCGCCTTAATCATATTCCACGAGAAGACTTTTCATGGCAGCAATTGTGTCCAATGGGCATGATGTTGGGCAAGATGTGCCAATTCTGTACATAGTTTAAGGATGACAGAATTTTTAGAATGTCATAATAAAATGAGTCTAGGCTTTCTCAAGGCCCAACCATGGTGGGCGAAATGTTGTCTTGGACAAAATAAATTTTTTCTTCATGATTGAACATATTTATCTAATGTCTTCTAATCTATCTAGATGATAGCTAATTCGTAAATCAGCTTTGTCCATGAAGAAGGTAAATGAGATAATACAGTAGAATGGACTTCCAATTGTGAATGCACCTGAAAACCAATGTATTAGTGGATTCCATGAGCACTTTTCTTTTCACAGTTCAAGCTCCCAGACTTCACTCTCAATACCATTTACAAAACCCGTAAAAACCCTTATAGTTGTACAACCATAAAAAATATGATATTGACTGTGTTTTAGAAATTCTCTCCACAATTTGAATAAAAAAACAAAACATATCCCAACCACACAGTTCTTTGATCTACAAATACAGCAATGTCCTCAGAATAAATGATGAGAGGGTCAAATATAATAAGTTCAAGTGGAAACGCCAGATGACCAAGCCTTCAAAGGTAAAAAATGGCATCTAGCAAAGGAAGCCCGATCATATGTGAATTCTCTTTATATACCTTCATATACATTGCATGCACCAATTGAACTTAGTGTAATCTAGTGAGTCAACTTGGCTCATCGGTCAAACAAATTAAAATACAAAAAAAATTGTTCGAGTCCAAACAAGTATAATTCGATGCCTATGACTTGAAACTGTAGTAAAAAATTTATGTTTGAAGTGGATTTTTTATAAATGGAAAATCCATAGTTACCAGGATATGGGTACAGGTACCAGTACTGGTATGAGGAGATGGGGATGGGTATGCCATTTTCAGAAAAAAAGGAGACGGGTACTTGGAGACAACAAAACAATATATATGCAAATTTTAGAGAAAACAACAATATACAGCCAAAGAAAAACAGAACTACCTTTTCAAAATTAAAATCTTAGATGTCAACAAAGGATAAAAGTAATTATATTGATATTTATCTTTGATATCTCATCATATCTCAGATCAAGAGTACAACACACACACACACGTATTTAAAAACATTGAAACACTTTCAATGTGTGTGTGCGTGTGTGTGTGTATATTTAAAAACATTGAAACACAACTCTCTAAGACAAGTACTGACCTCTGAGATGCATATTTTTGGTGGGAGACGAGCCTTCATGCAACACTTGGAAAATCCCTTGTTTCATAGCACTTCTATTCTTTTTATTTGTTATGTAAAAAATCAGTTCTTACTCGAGTCATTGTCAAGCTCGAATCAAGTCATGTGAATTTGTATACAAAGTCATCTTAGACTACTATATAAATGTTGTCCCAACAATTCATACATCCAATCCTAAAACAATTCTTGATACCAAATTTGTTCCCAAAATCCAAATGCTGACCTGGTAAAATGACAGGTTGGTCTTGCATGTTTCCTAAAGAACGAACAACAAGTTAAGAGATGGGAAAAGTCACACATATAAAGCTGCATTCTTTGTCCAATGTGTTTACTTCCATGCTCCAGTTATTTAGAGAAAAGGTTGTCTTCTTCTGCAGGACTTTTGATGACATGCTTAAAACCAGTTGGCAAAAGCCTTCAACAGGTAACAAAATGCAGTTTTATAAGCTAGTTTGATTGTAATTGGTTCTTAAGCAACATTTGCTATTTAAAATTTATAGGCATGCAAGCTAATAATACTGGAATATCTGTGGTGTGCTATCTTTCAATGCTAGGGAGCATCAACTACATGTTACGTGGCACTGCATCCTCGCCTCAAAGGAATCAGTGGGAAGTACTTTTATGATAACAACGAGTTTGCTCCTAGTAAATATGCCACAGATCAGGATTTGGCAAAGAAGCTGTGGGAACTCAGCGATAAGTTAATAGTTGATGCAGGGCGCATAAATTCATAAAAAGGAATACGATAAGCCTCTCTGAATTCCCAATGTGATTAAAATACTTTGTATCCATGGAACTTATAAGATTTTATAGCCAGATAGGTCTTTGTGCTCATTTACTGATTCGTGACCCCAAGTTATAATTCTTATTAGTTTAGTTCATTAATTCTATTCTGTTATCGCTTGATATGCAAATTAATGTTTAGTTTTCTTACTATATGGTATTATATGGTACATCTTAGATAAAAGTGTATGCCGCTGAGGAATTTGGTCTACCACCCTGAGAAGAATTTTATCCTCGACACTTAGATAATCATCTATCTTTAAAGAAGTCCTAAAAGAAAATCTTTTATCTTAAGCGGAACACACTCAGTTCAAACCAAAGATAAATGGAACAAAATGGCATCAACCTCGAGAGATCTCAGATGGCTAATTGCTGAGATCACAACCATAATTACGCTCGATACATACATTCAAGCAATTCTGAAAATTTACTTCCCTAAACACCAGAGAATTGATTTAAACTTGTCAAACACATAAAAATAAACAAATCATGTGCAGTGAAGAATCTCCGCGGGAATTTAAAGCCTATAAACCCTAACCAGACAATCATTTGAGTTTATAAGCTGTAAAAACTAAACCACGTCGAAGTACCAGACCGAGCGGTGAAGTCTAAGTAGCGAAATAGTGTGTATGAAGTAGCTGGTTGTAATATCACTGCATACACCAGTGGGAATCCAAACATCTTTCATCATTCACACCAAATCCTAAATAAAAGATAAAAAACGGTAAAGAAAATAAAGGGTGGGTCTCAGACATCTGGGGAAGAGTTGTGAACAGCAATGGATCTCAAACCCGGCAAAGGCGAACGCCATCGGGCGGAGAAACGAGCCGTCTGTTTCTCATAACCGATCTTCATCGAAACACCTAAACTTCCACTGTAACAACGTAAACAAAAAATAAATCAACGATGCAACCCACCGGACAGGGCCGACCCATCTTATCTCATATTTTGATAAACAAATTTTTCTCTAGATTTTTGATAGGCACATTGTGTGATAAATACATTGTGTTTATATGTCCGTTTTGGTAAACATATTTTTCTATATTTAGATTTTTTTGTTTGATTTTTGATAAGCACACCTTGTATATCAATGTGTAGTGTGTTTATCATTTTTCAAACTCACGATCCCTCGTTAATGACTGCAATACTTTATCAACAATTCTACATCAAATTGTTAAATACTACTCGTTAAAATTTATTGATATGTAAGAGCAATTTATATTTGCATGTAGGACCCAATGGATTGCATGGTATACATGATGGTTTCATGTAACTTGTATTTAAAGTCATAGTAGAAAAGTGTTACCTATAAGTTAGATAGTCACAACCAATGCTTTACCAACTGCTCTACATCAAATCGTCAGATGCTACTTAAACTATATTCATATATAAGAACCACTGACGTTTGCAGGGAGGACTTACTAAATTGCATGCTATGCATGATGGTTTCATGTAGCATATATTAAGGGTTATAGTATGGGAGTACTATCCTATACGTTGGATAGCCACAACTTAATTATTGTGGGGATCTCCATATGCCAAATAAAAATATACCAAACATCCTCCATACTGCCATCTCTAAACCTTAAACCCTAACCCAATGTGGCACTTTCTTTAACCTTAGTTAAAAAAATCAGTAATTTCAAAAAATAAATTCTAGATGCATGGTTCTAAATATATTGTTCATTTCTCTAATATTTGAAATTAATTATTTCTATTTAAACCATTTATTTTTAAATTTATGTTGGTTTAAATGTATTATTGATTTCTATGATATTTAAAATAAATTATCTCTTTTTCAAATTTCTCTTCACTAGACATCTTTGTTTGGGTGTCCATGTATCGTTAAGGCCTATTAGGAGCATCTAGATGATCCTAACATCCTTTTCAATGACTAATTATGTTTTGATTGTTGAAAGTCGATTTGAAAGCTAATAGGGTCCTAATAGGGATCCTAAGTCATTTAAGAAAAAACAATTGTAAGCATACTAGGCATTCTATAAAGAAAGTATTGATAACGTGCAAGCATTCTTAATCAAATCAAGAAATCATCAAAGTATTTATTGAAGTGCAGGGATTTATGTTTACACACTCCACGACACTACTTTGTGTTATTGGAGATATTCCAATCAAATTAGTTATAGTATTCCCTAGTTTACCATATGCCCTAAAACATATTGTGTTTCCCTTATGATTTTAGGTATTAGTGCCCAAGTAGGGCAGTAAGAAGAATTTTAATTTTACAATTGATCGAAACAAAGGCGTCTGAATTTGGTAAATGTTTTTGAAGACCAAACCAAGTGAACCCAATCGACCAAATAATTTGGGCCTACTTACATTTATGTCCAGAGCTTCCACATTGTTAATTGCAAGAAGAGTATAAATGCTCTAAACAAGGTTCCATGTTCAACAAAAATTTTTGAGGTTTGATGTCATCTCTAGATGGACATATTTTGTCATATTGTAACGACTATCACTAAATCTCGCAATATTTAAGATACATCTCTAAACCTTGATTGTCACCTTTTTTCTCCAATTTTGGGATTAAAAAATCACAATATTTCTATACATGGCACATGTTTATTTAGCCTAGTTAAATGTCATGGTTTTTATTTTACAATTTAATTGTAATTCATTTATCTTTGTTGCATTTGGTGAATATGTGCTCTCTTACACTACTTCTAGGGTTATCTATTACTTCATCCTAGGTCAAATCTAAAATTATCTTTTTTGGGGGGATTTATTCTATTACATGCTCTTATATACAATGACCTTTACTTCATTGTGTTTTATTCCAAATATTATTATTATTTTCATTAAAAAATTAAACTCTATGTGCTTGTATGATGTGTATGTTCCACATTTGATCTCAATTTATGTCATTCAAATTGGTTAGATTTAAGGATCTAATTATGAAGAGTGCTAGGATTAATTGAGAACATGTTGATTTTATTGAAATTCATATGATTAATTTTATGTGTCATTTGTAAAAGAAAATGGATTTTGAAAAGATAGCTAGTATTATGAAATATTTACTTTCTATTGAAAATGATGGGGATAATGTGCCTTCGAATAATACTATTGTGAATAGATTTTAAATTGATAGTGTATGTGAAGCAAATAATGATAAAACAACTTGTTTAGAAGAATAAGCTGGAACTGAGAATATTGCACATTTTAGGAAGTGTGTCATGGAAAACCCTAATGAAATAACATGTTAGTGATAATGTTGAAAGAAGTTTCAAGCCAAACCATAGGTCAACCACATGATTATTTAGCCCGGTTAAATATTATGGGTATTTTTGTATTGTATGTATCTATTCAATCTAGTAAAAATGTTATGGATAGTTGTCACAATTAAAATAGAATTCATTTGTCAATGTTATATATTTTGGTGAAGTTTTGCTCTTTTACACCCCTTATAGGGTTGGATGTTGCTTCATTATAGGCCAAATATGAATTTATCTAAATTTTATAGGGCTTGTTCTATTACATGCTCTTAGATCCAATAACCCTAGATTCATTATATTTTGTTACAAACCTTATGTTAAGTTTTTTTAACAAAACTTCAAGCCCTAGGGCACGTGTATGGTGTGCATGTTCCATGTTTGATCTCAATTTATGACATCAAATTTGATTATATTTAAGGATCCAAATAGGAAGAGTAATACTATGAATTAATAACCTATTGATTTTATTGATTTTTTTTTTATCAACTCTAGACCTAGTTTGAAAAATAAAAAGGCTATATGAAAAATAGTTAGTGTTGTTCCAGAAATTATGCTTTATGTTGAAAATGATAGGAATGGTGTTTCTTTGAATTATAATGATATTAGTGGATCTCAAATTGATAGTACATGTGATGTAGATTGTAATAAAGAAGCTTTCTTAGAGGAATATGAGAGCATTGATAATAACACACATTTTAAGAAACATGTCATGGAAAAGCCTAATGAAATAGTAGTTTTATTGATGGTATTAAAAAAATTTCTTGCCAAGCCATATGTTAATATGCTCCTTAGAAAACTAAGATAGGGTTGGAGTTAAAGATACACACTATCAAGTAAATAATAAATGTACAAATGCTAATAATTACAATGATGCTCTTAAGTTTAGAAGCTCTCTTTCAAAACATCCTCATTAACTTTCTAATTTAAATAGTATCAATCAAGATTTGCGACCTATGCCTTCTCATGTAGTCATTTCTCAAATCTCTTATTAATTTATCAAATTCGAATTCACTATTGCTTCTTATTTTCCCTGTATTATTGCATGTGCTTCTACTTTTCGAAATACTTTTTTTTTCTCGACATATTTCCATTGCTTATCAAGTTCTTCCAAATGTCTCAATATGTTTCTTTGGTTTCTCGTGTTCCTCTTGTTTGTTAACCATCATTTGTTTGTAATTATGTACATGTTGTTCACCCTTCTACTCCAACTCATATTACTTTTGCTTCTACTCCTAATATTGAAATGACTTTTCGTGATGCATACATTTAGTAACCTGCAAAAGTAACTCAAGTATATTTCTCAACGGTCTCAAAATCCAAATAGTAGGGTCAAATTTAATGACATTCTTCTAAACCCTTAGGCTTATAAAGTACTTGCATATCAATTTCCAATAGGATTTGTTCTTCTAAAGAATTTTTTTAATAAAAAAAGAAGACCTTACTCATCACATTAGGGGCTTTTATGCATATTGTCCACACTTTGCTCGATATAATATAATTTTACAAAGTTATTTCCAATGGTTTTGAAGAATTATGGACTTGATTAGTTATATGGTTTACCATGTGGATTTGTGCATTCTTTCATAGCGTTAGTTCGCTATTTATTCACCCATTTTCAAATCAATATTGGCATGAAAGGCACATTTGAAAAACCATCTCAAAGCAAATAAGGATTAAATGATGATATTAGATGGTACGTGCTTCTCTTCAATACTATGGTTATTAAGATGACTTATCAACCACCAGATAGTGAGCTTCAAAGTGTTTTTTTTCAATTATCAAGAACAAAGTGATCTTCAACACTTATAACCCTCTCAACGAGCTTTGTCATGTTGTTAGAGACTTTTATGTCAAGCTTTTAGATGCAAATGTGCATAAATATGGAGTCATATGTTACAACATCTAATGGTTCAAAGTTTCCAAATAAGACTAACTTTAAGGATATGGGAAATGAGCATGGATTTCAACCTAAAATGAGGCTAAAAATGTGGTCATTGTTATAGAAGAGTAAATACATAAAGCTTGTAATACCCTAAGAAAGGGAGTGTAGGCGATTCACTAGGCTTATTAAAAGCCCATGGAGTGTGGTGAAGATATTACTTGAGTGTAACATGACTAATTTTCCTTTCATATGAGAATTGGATCATTTAAGATAATTGCTTAAGGACTATAGTGAAAATGCATTTTTCGATTATCATAGAGTATTGTGCATACTTATAATAGATTTTTTTAGTTTGAGGCATAATATACAATAACTCGTTGATTACAATCAAATTCAAATATAATGAACACATAAAAACAAAATGAATCATTGGCTTCACTATTTCAATTACTAACCCTATTTCAAATCACAATAATCAATTAAATGATAAACTAAATGTCCACATGATAGATAGGTGTAATCACATAGAATGATCAAAGGCATATAATGTTAATCCACTTGATGGATGTATCGGCGCAATTGGTTCGATGAAGAGGAAGGAAAAACATCCTTTAATTGTGTTGGATACTAGTGAGATTCTAAATGATAGCTCATACACGAAACATTTATTCATTAGAGCTTTCTTAGGTGGACATGAAAAGTATGGACTAATGGTTGATAATGGTTCAAGGTTGAATATTTACATTGAATAACCTATCTATTCTTGTATTTACAAAGGATATGTTAGCATATACTCCAATGGTTATTATTGGATGTGATTTTATAGTTAGAGAGCCTCTTGGTTGTATTATCTTGCCTATTATAGCGGGTCTCCAAATAGTTCAAATCCTCTTTCATGTGATACACAATAATGGATTTTATGATGTTTTTCTTGGTAAACCTTGGATAGATCAAATGAAAACATTTCCTTCCATATTCTATCATTATTTTGAATTTGCACATGAATAGTAACTCGTTACAATAAGAAGGTATATCAATTTTCCAAGACAAAATGTGCAAAAAGAGGTTTTACACAAAGAATATTGAAGCGAGAGACAATATTTATACCTAGGGAAAGAGAACATAAGATACAAGTACATAAATCTATTCCAACAAAAGCATACCTATCATAAACTATAACTACCACACATAAGGAAGATCCCAAACAAAATCCAAGTATTTGAGATAATATTAACAAGAAGGATCAATCAATCGAAAGCAAAAATTGACAATAAGCAGACAAGCATAATTTTTTTTTTTTGAGAAATTCCAAGGTAGACCCTTGGAGGAAGAAGGAGATGTGTGAAAAGAATATAATCAACAAAGAAAACAATACGACAATTTGGTCTTCAAGTAGCAACCGTATTAAGAGGTGAGGGTAATTGAAGTTATGGCCAAGGAGATTGAAAAAATAAATTCCATAGTCTTAGAGGCACTTGCACATTATAGCAATTTTGTAAAATAACTTCAAGAGTAGGTAGTTGAAGTTTTCGTCTTGTGAGAGGGATAGAAATTGTTGAGTCTCAATAGTATAAGCTTTTCTAAGGACATATAAGGAGTATAATATGGGGGGAGGACTTGATTGTGCACATGAGTGGAAGGTATTGGGTTGTGAAGGACACATAGAGACCTAAGAGGAACAAATCTACAAACTCTCACGCATAATCAGAGAAAGAATACTCCACAAGCAATGTGACTGAGAGGAGACTATGTTGGAATTGACAAGTGGCAAACGATGAAGAAAGGTTGTAGATGATTGAGGATCGAGCATGGAGACAAGATCACATGAGAGATTTCTAGAATAATCTAGAGGTGTGCCAATCAAATAACAATTAGACACATTCTAGAAGGTTGAGTACTAGATCTAGTTGTGCTCCAGTTTGCAGGTTAAAGGATCATAATAACCCTATGAATACCGTAACAAGTCCTTCATTTGGAGATGCACTTGGAAGTTTGATGTATTGAAGAACAAAGGATTAGACATATATTCATTAGACACTTTATAGAGAACCTTTGGAAATAAAGGTTGGAAGAGAGGAAATGTTGTATTAGGTCATGCGTGACTTATGCATGTGATTGTATTGAAGACATAAATTGTATATGTTACACTTTATAATTATAATATGGTGTATAATTGTGTGTAATGAATATGCAATTCATCTATTATATAATTAATGTATATTGACATTTTATGTGTTTGGTATGGTTTATAGATATTTCATGGGGTTAGCTACGGTTAGTATCTTTAATATTTGTACATGAGTATCTTCATGAATTATTCTCACCGTAATCTCTCGATACGGTTTGTTTGACTGCTAAAGCTTATTACAAGTGTAATATTCTAGTGCAAGAATGAGTATTTGTGAATCTTGTTATGGTTTACGCAAGACCGTATGTGGAAGACCTAAAATATCATAATAGGGCGTATTATCCATCATGGAACCGCAATGTACAACAAAAATATAAGGAATTTCAGCATATTAGAAACAATCATTATACACAAAAAAAAGCTAAATGTTTTTTGGGAGACACATGCCAAACAATGGAATCGAACAACTGAATGGAGGAAGAATATATAAATACTGGGAAGGAAAAATAGATAGTCAGAAATCCCCACTTTCATGCTACTTGTAGCATATCTATGTGTGCTTAGGAACGTTGAACCCCATAATTATATCTTCAGTACTTGAAAGATAATATAACAAGCTAAATCATGGGAAACACTTGAAACAATTAAGAAAACAAAGAAAAATAACCTCAAAAACAATGAAATAAAAATAATAAAACCCATAATGTTTAAATAAGTCATGAGGGAAAAAATAAATTAAAGGTATAAATATAATAAGATTGGAGAAAATATATAAGATGAATTAGGAGTACAAATAAGTAAAATGCAATATGGTGAAAACACAATCGATTATTAAAGCAATAGTGATCATAGGAAGAAATAAAGTGCATTAATATAGGAGAAGAAAGAACACTAGACTGTACAAGAAGAGATATAAAGGAAACTATTTGCAATAAGGTACAGCTAGGAACAGTATACAATTAATAGAGCATGATCAGTGTCATACATAGGTGGCTTGTTCAATAACTAACCCATCATATAATAACATTCAAGACATTCATCACCAAAAAATATATACAAAGAAATATATGCATAATTAGGAACAAGGTAATGATGAATGGGTCACAATGAGTCTAGAAAAGATAAATCAATGGTATCATCATCACTGTTGTTTTTATTATTGTACTGTTTTGTTGTACCTTTTGTAGATGGATAAACCCAAATAATTGCACCAAGTTCGAGAAAGAGGGGAAAATCAAGGAAGAATGTAAGCAAGGAGGCTTAACCAATTAATCATAAAATAATTATCCACTTTATGGGCTTTTGTGAACTAAAGCGAAGCAACTATGCAAATAAAAGTGAAAGTGCATCAACTAGTGCTCTATTTAATGAAAAACCTACTATAGTCACAACTTTTAATAACCTACATGAATTAAGAGTTAAGTAATGAAATAAGGACATTTAGAAACATGCAAGACTGAATGTTTAAAAACTGATCTAATGCTTAGCAAAAATGTCATAAACTAGCCTAACATACAAGTTTTGCATGAAGATTCAAAAACTAAACTTATTAATCCATATGCATGAAGATCAAGATATTATCCCTAAACAAACAAATACACTAGATAATAAAAAATATTTCATCTTACAACCAAGGTTGATGCAGGAACATCAAGAGAAGAAGCTACAAAATGTCAAAATAACCTTCTAGTCATAACAAGGAAGATGGATAAGGGTCTTAAAGCCATGAGGAAGAATTTAGAATGCAATTCTAAGCATTAAGTGGAGTCAGGACATTCAAAATTTCAAAATTCATGTTTCCCTCCAAAATGTAATTCAAATTCTCAAACTTGTAAAAGTGGAGTTCTAAGTTTGTTAGGTATGTAAAAATGGAATATGAAGGTGGTGTAGACATTTTGAAAGGGTACTAGGTCATATTAAGTCATAAAATGTTGGAAAATGTTGTAAAAGAGGCTATTTCCCTATGTATGGCATATGAAGAGGCATGTATGAGTCTTAAAAATCAATTAGGTTTCAAGAAGAGGTTATATAAAAGGAAGATAAACTTGAATGGATAAAGGAGAGAGAGAAGAAGACCTTCTGAGGAAGGTGAGAGAGGGAGAGGAAGAAAGACCCCTCAAGATCGAGAGGAGGAAGAGTAAGAGAATCATGCAATTTTGTATGTAAGGTATAGTCTATTGTAATAAACTCTGTTTTGCAAATTGTGTATTGTTCAAATTATTAGTGTGTGTATGATGAAGATCCATTGTGAGGTTGAATCCCATTCTTGGGCATGTGAGGAAGCTTACTCAGACTTCATAGAAGGTTATGGGAAGGTTTGGTTTTGAAATTGCTTTGTTTTTAACATGCACGTCAAATATGGGTTTGTGTTGAACAGTGAATCTGTGTTTAATGGAAAGGGTAGGTTATATATTTGGTTTGTGATCATTGTGAGGAGGTCTTTCACATATGAATCATGATATAGAAGGTTTTGTTGTGTTAAGATCAAGAACTAACAACGAGATCTCTATTTTTGTGCTTTAACATGAATCATTCAAGTCTGTTTGAGACAATATTTATGCAACTATGAGAAGAAATACTTAATATCAATAGGAAATGCATGATTGAAACCTCATGAAAGAGAGAAGAAGGTTTGGTTAAGAGGAATTTGTTAGAAGAGTTTGTTATTAGAAAGGTAACTCTGTTTTTTGTAGCTTTACAGTCTTGCACAATCTAAGTAAACGAGATTCAACGTGTTTTTTAAGGTTTAATAAGACAATCCTTCCCACTAGAAAGAAGAATACATGCATAATGGTGGAAAATACCCTTAGCTCAAAATTCGAACCTTAAGAACAAGAAACTCTCATTTTATAAGAATTTAAAGCTTCAACGGGTTATTAAAGTGCACAGTTAGGGTTTTGATGTTAAATTTGATATTTGAAGCATCTAATCAATAAGACTTGGCCTAAGACTTGGCCTAAGAAATGATGATAACAATGTCCTTTAACTATTTTTGAAGGAATAAGGTTTTTTCCATTGGAGTTATTTTGAGAAAAAATTGACAGTCTGTTGTCTCAAACTGGTCACAGTCCCTAAGACCTAATTTGAAACATGAAATCTTGGATTTGAGGTATATTTTACAAAGAAAGTGCCCATGAAACTTAATATATAGGAGGAATGGATAAATGGGTAGTCAAATACGTCTAGATTGTATTTTGAAACCTCGTATATGGGAATATATGCTTGAAAATGACTCGGAGTAGGGCTAGTAGGGCTTAATGAGCAAGAAGGATGGAAGGGTGATTTGAGGGAGAAGGATTGATATTTAGCTCCTAAAATTTTACACACACCATAGTGAGCCTAAAGGATTCTTGCAAAGGTTTATATATTTTTCTGGGCATGTGTAGATGTCTCTAACCATGGATCTTCTAGAGGCAATGGTCTTAAGGGTACCTAGAGGACAATTTTGAGCTAGATAGGTGAAGTAGGGTATTTTTATCCTTTTGAAGCAAGTTCTTAGATGTTATAACATGGTTTGAAGTGTGAAATAGGGTACAAGGAAGTGGAAGAGTTAGTGGGGGCTAAAGAGACAAAAGTTGTATGTTTGGGCTAAGAACTAGTGAAGAAAGGGAAAAAGGACAAAATAGAGGAAGTAAGGGTAATTGAATTTTGTATGGAAATTTGTTCATATTGTTGGTGTGATTTTTCATTATATGAAGTGTTTGAAACAGGATACTGTGTTTGGTGGAAGGTTCTAAGGGTGAAATAGGTCAAAAATTGCATCTTTAAGCCATTTTAGGCTTCTTAGAAGGATCCCTCATCTGCAAAAATCTGAGTGAAGGTTGATGTTTAATCTCTTATCCATTTGTAGAATGCATGTAAATGTATACACCTCTGCATTAAAGGTGGCCTTAGATGAAACCCAATACACAAGTAGTAAGTATACCAACTAGTATTCCAAACTTCACATAATTGAAGTGGAGAGAGGGGAAGGATTTGCACTTGGTATTGAATGTTGGAGGGATCCTTGAGACAAACCCTTTCCTTCGATTCACAAAACAATTAAAAAGAAAAGAGAGTAGAGTAAATAGGTATAACACAAGGGTATGAAAAAATAAAATAGTCATATGTTGTGCATTAACGTAGATAAAAACTAAAGCTAGTAAAACCCCTAACTAAAAGAAATCTCATAGAAATAGGGAAAGAACCTACCAATTGTAAAGAGTAGCTATAACATGAGCTAAAGTGAATAGTAATTAGGGATAGCTGAAAGGGATATGATCTAGGATAAATCAAGAGTAACCAAGTAGTTGTTAAATGAGTGGATTGAGGCCAAAGTATTACATATGTATGTGAAAATAGGGTGTACGTTAGAAAATATAGCCATTAATAGTACTTATTAACCCTCACAAGTTGTGCAATAGATATAAAAAATCAAGTGCGTGACTAGGTCGCCAAGTTTTTTAGTATAACGAGTAGCTAGGTCATGACTTTATGGAGAAAGATTGTGATCCAGCCAAACAAAGGGGCCAAAAACAAAGTTGTTGCTAGAGAAAACTCTCTCAAGAGGGATTGTTGTATTGGGGTGAATGTACATGGTCATGTAGTTTGTGCTGTGTGGGCTAGACTATAATCATGTGAAGATGTGTGTGAGATATGTAGAAAATAATCATTACGTTTTCCCCCGAGGTACGAGAAATTGAGATATATGAGGACACATGGATGCGAGGGTACCTAGAAACCAAACGAAGGTGTGAAGAGGATGAGAGTTTATCACTTATTACTTACCCATGATGATGATCAATGAAGAACTCATTAACGAGACCTAAAATGAAAAGTGCAACTTTGAGCACTAGTCTTTGCAAGAGGGGATAAGAGAAGCTCTTTTGCTAAGGTGATCTTATATCTTCTAACCAAATTTTTTAGCTTAAATTTTATGAGATTGTGGAGCATGGGTGATTTAGAATCTATGGAATTGAGGGAAACACGCCAAAACATCATGAAATAGAGGAGGACACTCCAAACTCAAGACATTCTAGTCACTTGTGAGTTGGGACGACACGACCAACAACCGAGTCAAAGAATAACCGCACATAAGAAACAACCATCAAGAAATTTTTTTCAGAGCACTAATGATATTTGATGAGCATCATTTATTTGGTTTACACCCTCACATCCATGGTATTGTTAGATATGTTCTCCCTTGCGCTCCACCACTAGCTCTTTGGGTGTTTTGAGCCTTAAAATTTATGGCAATACAAGGTGCATTGCCCATTAGGCCACACTACTACTTCTTTGGGAATTTTGATCCCTCATGTTTGTGGTGATGTAAGGCGTACCACCCTTTGGGGATCTATCGCAAGTTCTTTGGGCATTCATATCCCCTACATTAGTGGTGATGTAAGGCCATATGCCCCTTGGGATCCACCACCTAGTCATACAAGCCTTCTAAGCCCTTGCATTTGTGGTGATGTGATCCGTGCTAATCCTTGGATTCCACCACTAATCCTTTCGGCGTCCCTCACATTCACAATGTTGTGAGGTTCATTCCCCTTAGAATCTACCACTATTTCTTAAGCATGTGTAATGTTTTGCGTACCAATGCTCTAGGTGGAATGCATTGGGATTCCTCTTGGAAGTGAGCCTTCCCCTTTTCCCCTTTGAAAATATTGGATCCAAATCTTAGGTGTTGTACTTCACGTACTATGTTCATAATTGATCATCATAATGGGTAATAACAAGTAGTTATCTCTTATCCTTTTCACATTGTGTGTTGGTTTCTAAGTAGTTCATAACCCTTCATCCTCACAAATCTCAAAATACTTGTACCTTAAGGGAAAATGTAATGCTTATTTTTTGACATGTCACACACATCTCCCAATGATATATATATTTCAACCCACATAGTAGACCTATACAACATGTATGCCTAAGCACGATAGAAGGGATCCCCTCGAGAGAGTATTCCCTATTAACAACTTGATTTTTGACCATGTTATAACCAAACCACAATTTATTCTGACAAATATGTGTATTGGCCACTTATTATGCCAAAAATCATGTGGCCTAACCATGTTTTTCCCATTAATATCCATTTCACATCCTACGACATTTTGTAATGACTATTAATGGATCTATTACTAATGTACCGACCTTGTTTTTTTACCCAATATATAACACATTGGCATCCAATCATCTCTCTTAGTTATTCTACTACTACTTTCACAACTACTTAGTTTTTCATGATTGATCTTAAGATCATACTAACATCTGTCTTTGATAACTACTCACTTCAACTCATGGTTAGGATTCTCCTAGTTAATCCTCAATAATTGGTAGGATTCTTGCCTTATTGCTCCAAGCTTCTTTGAGTTTGTTTCTTCCTTCTCTCTTATATTTATGTCATGATTGAATATCTACTACCTTTTATTCATATCTATGGTGTTGCTTATCCTATGATCATACCCTGTTCTCTGTAATAGTTTTACCATACTCTCTATGGTTCATTTTGTGAATTGAAGGAAAGTGGTTCTTTCAAGGATCCTCCAACATTCAAAAATAAGTGAAAATCCTTACCCTCTCTCCACTTCGATTTGTGATGCTTGAAATAATGGTTGGTATATTTCATGCTTGGTTTTCAGGTTTGATTTGAGGGCACCTTGGTTTCAAGGTGAAATAGTTTTTCTTTATCTAGTTTATAGGCTTGTGTTAAGGTTAATTTTATTAATATTCATGCATGTAGATTAGATAGTTCAGTTTATGAATCTTTTTACAAAATTTCTTCTTAGTTTAGTTATGAACATTCATCTTGTGTGTTTATGAAACATTTTTCTTTCATTGGTTAACTACAACTTTGAATAAGTGATTTGAAAGTTGTGACTATGGTAAGTTTTTCTCGTAGTAGAACAAGAGTTGTTGAACTTTCTCTTTTTTTTATCTCTCATTTGCTATTCCTTTAGTTAACATAAGTTGAAAAAACCATATAGCTATTTTAGGGGTTAGTAAGTTAGGCCTCCTTGCTTGTGCTCTTGCTTGCTTTTTCCCCTCTTTTCTAAGCATGGTGCATGTATTTGGATTTCTCCATCTACGCCGTTGTGCCAAAATGATACGATCCTCTATTTTGGTATTTTCTTAAAATAGAAAATAATTTGTAAGCATTATTAGTGGTTATGTAGTGAAAGGTATCTGTGAGCGTCAATATCGGTTGAGGTTTGACATTAACATTTGGAATTTGTTGCCTTGGTGTTTAAGGCCTACTAACCTATATTTGTGTTGGTATTACTTTAAGTGCAACTTTAAAATCGAATGAATCATGATATATCATGAGTGACTTGATGTATATTGATCACTTCATCATAATGCACACCCATTTTAAACACTAAAATAAGGTGAATGGTATTGTTTTCATTTCACTAATCCATATTCACCAATCCATATTCACCAAAAGAACAAATCATAAGACCCATTGTGCAATGCCCCTCCCGTTACCACCCCTCTCGATCGTATTGGCATGGGCTCGAGTCAGTCCTTGGTGGGAGTGAGTTCATTGGGTTGGCTTTGCGTGTACGATATGATGAATTCATAAAATGAAACAATTAAATGGAGTGTAAAGTAAATAGTACTACATTTTCAATATTTGAAATATTAGATGTTGTTAAAAGATAAAAGTGATTGTATGAACCTTTGGAACCCTTGAAGTGCTTTCGTGCCTTCAGCGCATATGGTGACGTCATTATTTTTCTGATCCTTTCAACTTGAAAGCAATTGCAAATCTTTAAGTTCGAAGCATATTTATGTATAATTGGTTTTAACGTAAAAGTCAATCTAAAAAAACTGTAAAACGGGTAACAATAAAAGTAATCTAAAATGCATAACTTTTAAATGAAGTTTCCTACACAATAGGCGAGTGATTAAATGGGAGCGGGTGGGGTTTGGTTAAAGTGATTTTTTTTTTAAAAATAATAAAACAATCATATAAATTATTTTAAATGTTTGAGGAAATTGAATGGCTGAATGTTTTGAAATTTAAAATGCCTTCGAATAAAGAAAAAATGAAAATAATTAAATTATCATGTATTCTTAAATCGGATCAAAAATTTTTTTGGAGCATGTGCCAACCTTATACCAAGAAAGAATCTCTTGCCGTTAAGAGAATTTCATTGAGAGAAATTTTGGTTGGTGTGTGAATGAAGGAAGAAGGATTTTGGTCAGAGGATGCTTTTGGAAAATTATTGGTTTTGTTTTGGAATTTCAATGGTGTGGGCAGATTATAGTTCAAGTTTTGCTCAGTTTGTGTCTAAATTTTTAGAAAGGATTTAGAAACTCCCTAGCCTTTGCCAACATCTTCCATGCCAATGTCAAATTGAGAACTTTGGAGAACAGAGTATCAAAACATGTCAGGATTTTTTTTTGTTAGGACTGTTAATTGCGGATTTGGTAGGCATTTCTTCTAGAAGTGGGAAGCTGTTGACAAACATGACTTTGGGTGCTTCAGAAAAATGGATTTTGGACAGATGCAAAGCCACATTCATTCCTTTTCTAGTATGGCTAAAGCATGAACCCCCATAGACTTTGGGGGTAACCACCTCACCAGATGCCATAGGAATAGCTCACCTAGATTGTTGCACAAGCCTCAGACAAGCACAAATAGGCACATAGGCATGTTTGGTCTGATGGTTTAATAGTGGCGCATAATTGTCATACCAACTGTTCTGAAAATTTTCCTAAAAGAAAAGTGTGGCAACTGTGTTTGGTGAAAAGGTGCGTAAGGTTCTGATCAGAAAGGGCAGGACTTAGCACAAGATGGATTCGTGTTGAAAAAGCCTTGGAAAATTTTAAGAAAATGGACTAGCTATTGTTGATGCATACTCCATAAATCTTGTCAAGTATCCTGTCAGCAAATGCCAACACAATTGAGTATTTATACCATGGTTTGGAAAACTATGGAAAGCATAATGGATATGGAATTTTTATCAGTTAGATAGTTGTAAATAGGCTCAGTAATTATTTGCAAAATGTAGAATTGCTTAAGGAATGCCAACTATTTAACTTTTGCCAGCAAATGCAATGTTGAAAATTAAGGAATCATGGAATGTTTGATAGACTGGTTTGACACCAAAGATTTATTGTGGATTGGTCATGGATGTTTTTTAAATAATGCAAGCATTGGTTGTAAGACTCAACTCGGAACAGTCTTTTCCAGCATAATGTCACATGTACTAAATGGAAGCATTCAAGGTCATAACCTATTTGAGGAAATACTTGGATGGAAGGAGAAAAAATTTTTGTGACAAAATTCTCCAAGAGATATTGGTCTCATCGAATGCGGTGGCCGGACGATAAATTGCGTGAAATAGGTATGGTTTTCCCCTTCTTGTTGAATTTAAATTACGCACTTTATCATGTCCTTATGTTGTTGGGTTTCATAAGTTTGGATCATAAAAATTAAATCTAGAATGAATGTTACAATTTTACCTTCCCAAAACCTTCAAAACATAGAAAAATTAGCCTTTGGAAATCACACGCATGGAGCGCCACACCCAAACGTACCATGAATCTAGAACTTCTAATTTGATCCCTGGTAATATAGGACACCATGGGGGAAACTTAATCAGTTGTTTGATCTCTTTTAATGCCTTTCTGAGTTGAGTCTCGAAGCCCATTTTAGTATATCAGCCACTTGTGGTGATGTGTAGCTCAATTTAATAAAATGTGATCAGTTCTAGCTTGCAAATGGTACCTCTTCGTTTAAGTGAAATGGAAAACTACCACCACCTACCTCTAGACTGCCAATAGGAGAATTGGAACCAACTCTTAGTTATGCAAAAAAATGTTATCGGGGATTAGTTTTGCGAGTGGGTTTTGAGGCCCTCCAGCCGTTGTATGACATGAAATTTTAGTTGCATATTACAATTACTCAGCCCCAGAGACACCCTTGTAACTTGAGAATTGTTCGTCATATTTGACTTTCCTCAAATGTGATGAAGTCTGTGTATATTGGGAAATAAGTAGGAATTGTCCAAATTTGTGCTTGAACTCAAGATGAGTGTTTTTGGGACCCATTTGTAAGTAATTTTACAATTTTGGTCAGTTTTCTCAACTTGCTACTTTAGCCAGGAATTCCTTCTAAGGGTCCCATTTGAATTCTAACCACATGTGTGACCTTTTTAATACTGGTACAATTTTATGTCAAGTATTATTCTATATTTATCTTGTGTGAATGAATTTTGAAATGTATGGTGTTTTTCTCTCTCCTCCCTCTTCTCTCTTTAGAAATGAATATGATACTTTGGTTGATTTTGAAAACTTAAATGAATTGAAAAATTAAATTGGTTTGAAATGAAATGAAAATGGACATGAAATGCAAATGGTTATGACATTGTAAATGGAAATTAAAATGTCTCTTAACCTTCTCTCTCATTCATACTCTCTCTCTAGAACCAAAAACGTAAAGTGCGAATGAATGTGAAAATGTGAATGCATGAGAAATGAACTCTCTCTTCTTCTCTCTCCCTATCTTACCTCTCTCTACTCTTTGTTTGAAATTGTTCAAAATGATGAATGTGTGGATTTATGCTTGAGTGTAGGGGATTTCCATACTAGTTCTAGGACTGACCCTGTGGTGGTTGCAGGTACACTGAGACGAGAAGAAAATGGCAGCATTAATTGTGTCTTTTTTGTAGCCACGAGATTACTTTTTTGAATACATGTAATATTGTATAGAATATATTAGCGATATAGTTATGAATAAAATAATTTATTTCATTGTTTCCATGATGTATTCAATCTTGTTGCATATTGATGAAATGTACTATTTCTTACGTAGTTGTACTTTGTCATGTTTGACTAATTCCACACTTAGTCGTATTTCATTATATTTGGTTAGGTAAATGAAGTTGATTGTATCATGTTGCATTAGAAAATGATGTAAGAGGATCCCTTTTATTATATCCAAATCATCATCAAGAGAATGAAATTGAAATCTTGTTAATTAAAACTGTTTGTACCATCGTAACCTTGGATGTGATTCTACTAGTAAAATTGATGGTAGTAATTTGGTAATGACATAATTCATCTATATGCTAGTGGTGTATTGACCTAAGAAATCTCTTAGCCTTCAAATAAAAATATAACAACTTGCATGTGTGTGTTTCCATTTTGGGAAGAAAGCGTCAACCAAACTTATAGTTTGAAATATCAACCCTTGTGGTATGGAATGGTCCCTTTGAGCTTAACCTTATGCCTTGTTTCTTTAGTGGAACAAAACACCACTTGGGACATCTCTATGCCTTAGGAATGGAAGTGTTTTCTTTAGAATTTGATTATAGGAACACCTTTGAGTTTTGGAGATCATGGGTGATTAAGTTGTTGAATGCTAGCTTTGGCCCGTGGTAGGGCATAGATCCCTTAGGGCATTTGGAAATAAATTTTAAAACTAATCCTAGGACCTTTTTAAAGGGTAATACGTGGAAATGTTTTGGCATCTAAACCTGAACATATGGGTTTTGTTAATTTTAGGATGTTGACCCATTAGAAATGTGAGAATTGTGACTTATTCCTTACTTCTCGCCAAGTCTCCATTTTCTAACATTAAAGATAATATGAGATGTCTCCTTCAAGAACATGATACTCTAGAACATTAAATTTTGACTTAAACACAACCACATGTGACTCTTTTGTATCTTATAAATTCTCCCAATCATCTCTATCTTCAAGATGTACCACAAGCATGATGGTTAGCTTAAGATTCTCCTCTTATCATCTTGGGAACATTTTCCTCGCAATGAAAAATAAGTAAAATGACATAGTAATCATGCTCTTTAAGAAACATACCCATAGTAATAATGAGTGTTGGGTGAGTATGTGTTCGAAATGTTTATAACTAACATTGGGTTTTGCAAATTAATGGCAATTGAAATGTGAACCAATTAGTGTACACTTTTTATAAGATATTCACGAACAGACTCCTTTCATAAAGGGAGTTTGTGACTTGCGTTTTGTTTTGAGAATGTAACCTTGTGATGTCGGACTACAAATTATAAGTGCCATGGAGATTACTTTTACATCTTAATAAATCTCTCTTATGTTGTGAAGGTAGATGTGATTTTGACCCTCTTGAAAACAAATCTTTGAGAAAGCATAGTTTCTAATCTCGGGAATTGAAACTTAATGTATAAATGTTAAAAAACTTCTAGTAATCAATCAGGTTATATGATGTATTCTCAATAATACAAGCAACCTAAATTAGATGAGACCAATATAAGCGAAGTGATAAACGAACTAAAAGGAATGTGGTCTCTAAAAAAGGAAAATGCATGCTTACATGTTAAGTACTCCCTAAATCATTGAGGTTGGATAACGAAGTGTGAATATGATAATGATGTAACCTAAAAAATGTGGTAACATGGAAGGTACCCTTGGGTGATGTGTAAGTCTTGGTTGGGTCACGGTCTTGTACCCATTTGTTATAAACATGTTTCATTGAACTGCGTCTTGTGTTGTCCTGTTATTTACACGACTTGCATGTTTTATGGGAGGGTTCATGTTTTGCCCGGCATCACATATTGTGTGGATTTTGGGGAGTAATGCTTGTATTGTCTTGTAATAAGTAATGAGATTAATGTTTTTTTATCCTAGTATATTTTGGTCTTATGTTTGGGTCCCACATGGGTGGGTGCTACAAACTAGTTTCCTAAATCATGAATTAAATCAGTTAGTTCCTTGTTAAGTTGTGATGCATAATCAGATGTTGGAGTTGAATCATCTCATAGCTATGTTTTAGTTATAATTGCTTCTACCATTGACATGTGAAAACTCAATTGTTATGTCCTATGTTCCACGATCACGGCTACATTCACGTGTATGACCCCCTTTTGCTGTGAACGCTTGACTGTAGACAAGTACTTTGGATGCATGTGAGTTTTTGTGGATGATACCTTAGCTGTAGATGATTCCTTTTGGATGTGGATGGGTTGTTGCATATACAAGTTGCTTACAATAAGAGGCATCACATGCATCATCAAAACATCTTATTGTAATCAAGAGAATAAAAAGTGTACCCACAATACCACAAAATAAATCTAAATAGTAATAACTATATTAATAAGTATTCATGCCATAATGTTTAGGTTAATAATGAAATGTTCTCAGCAGTAGAACATGGGAATACAAGTGTAAGGCTACAAATGGCTAAAAAAATACAGAGGATGAGTTTTTTAGAAAGAGAATTAAACAACTCATCACACCCCCAGGCTTAACTTCTTGAATGTCCTCATTCAAGATTCTTTAGGTTCCTCGGCTAGCTTAGGGTCCACCTGAATGGTGCTACATAAACATATGAAATCAATTGGAACATCTATCCCATCTGGATCTGTGGAGAAGTGTGCATCGTTCAATATGTACTTGTCCCACAACCTTGTCTTGATTCGTTTCATCCACTGGTATATCACCAGACCAATGTGGTATAGGAAAGTGGAAGATTGGTGGGTGATAACCAAGTGGGAACCAAATTTTTGCATATTTAATAGAGAAGTCAATGTAAAAAATTTACCCTTCTCAGAGTTGGTATTATATTAGGATAGGAGTGCATCTCCTTTGCATTTCAGGGGTCATTTCATTCCAATGCATCCGACAAGATTTTACTAATTCGTTCCACTGAGGGTAATCATGTTCCTTACTTACTCATGTGCATCTTTCCCTCATTTTCCATACCCTTTTTCTAATCTCCTTGTATTCTATATACTTGTTATAATCTTCTAGGACTTCCTTTGAGTTGGAAGCCTTTGCCCTGAACATCAATGTTTGAACTTTTTGTAAGTTCCTGTAGTCTTCCATCTGTTTCTCTTTGTCTAATTCATTCATGAAGTAAGAAATAATTTCTTTGATTGGGACATCTCCAATGTAGACGATTGGAATCCAATCTCTATCATATTCAATCGTTAATTATGCATGTATAACTCACATAACAGGAACTGAATTTCTTAAGGACTATTCAAATATAATGTAAATAAATTCCTAGATCCACTGATGTCAAATTTCATGTCAGATCAGATGTAAGTTGGAACTGTAACATCTTCTCCTTCAAGAAAATAACATAGACATTTGAAGTGGGCCTATGTCTGAATAGTTCGCTAGCCACCTTAAATGTCTCCTCTTGCTTCTCCTTTAACCTTTCAATCTCCTTATCCTTGGCCTTAAGTTCCTTATCTTTTTCTTCCATTTCCTGTTGGTGCTGGAAGATAAGTTCTTCCTTTTCCCTCTCCCATCTACCTTGTAATCTATTAACATAGGTTTAAAACTAATGGACACAGTAATCTAGCAGCGTTGTTTGTGTTCCTATGCTCCTGCAAACTGGTTTAGCAGGCTCTTTGACCACTTCACTAATGACAATTTGTGGTTGCAATGGGGTCATATAGGATTATTACATGCTAACATATGGTAACAATGGTGGAGTGGGCTCCATTACTGTCTCAACTATTTCATCAATAACTACAGGAACATTCTCTTGTACAATCTCAGTCTGTTCAAATGTCTGTTCTACTTCAACTTCATAGACAATGTTTTCAATAATTGCTTCAACAACATGGGGCATATCATCCCCAATTTCCCCTTCATCATTTAGTCGTTCAAGCACTGTGTGGTCAATTTATTATGCTATCTTCTCCTTATCACCCTTGGCTGCATGAACTATTTCCTCAGTTCCTTGTTGAACTCCTCCTTCTTCATGGTCTTCATGGGTTACCCCAACATGAACTTCCTTTTCACGTTCTTTCATATGTTCAACAGGGATTTCTTGAACCGTTTTCTCACCACTTTTTTCTCCCTTCTTTTTTTTCATACCCTCCATGGGCTCCCTAATACCTTGTTGCTCATAAATTTCAACATCAAAACCTTCTTGGTCCTATGTCCATTGATGTGGCCGCGATATTCTCTTTTGCATCTTCTTTACCGCTATCAAGTGATATGGTTTGGGGCTTTGTGGGCTTTGATGCTTTTAGTTTTTTTAGTTTTTAGTCTATGAGAACACCTAGGTAGTGTAGGAGTAGATTTGGAAGATGTAGGAGTAGACTTGGAATATTTTCTCTTACCCTTTGAGGTGGATGATTCAGGAATTAAAAATCCAAGTAGGGTTTCAACAATGAGAATCCTCTCAGGGGATACAAGAACGAGGTTCTCTTCAACATACGATGTATTTTCAGAAACATGGGTTTCTGTGGGCAGAGAAGTGGAAGTTGTGGGTTCAGGTTGAGAAGTGGAAGAACTGTCCGGATTTCTTATCTTTTCTTCATATGCCTTAATAATTCATCAATATATTTTTCCCTTGAAAACTCCTCCCATTTCAATTCAGGGTGTTCTCTCTCCAATGTGCGTTTGATAAGCAGGGTAGCAAGGCAGTGGTGTGAAAGTGTTGACCTTCCTCTCTATGATTCTTTACTCATCTTTTTCAAACTCTCATTTAAGAAATTAGGTACGTTAACATGTTTATCATTTTTCAGATGATTGAGTAACTTAAAACGGACTGTATCTAGTCTAGAACATCTACCCTCGCAAGTAAAATACTTGATAATATAGTTGGCAATTTTAGCCTAGAGTTGTTTGAGAGAGGTTATAAATGTACCCCCTTGGCGATCATTTATGAAAGCATCATCTTCATTAGTGAAGTCTCATTGAGTTGCATTTGGATTGGCTTTCTTAGGGAAAGGTTTGCCTTCTGCATGAAGTCCAATAATTATAGCCAAGATATCATCATTCCACTTTCACTGTTAAGCCCTTGAACCTTAGTTTCTCCATATTTAATGTAACAACAAATTCTTTGACCATAGATTCATTAAAACCCCAGAATTTATTAATGTAATCCATTCATCCACTGTTCTGAAGATAATGCAAAATTTATGGCTGGTTGAGAATTTGGGAATGCTCTGTCGACTCATTGCAGATTAAGTCTCCCCCCAATTCTCAATTATGTAGCTTGTTTGGCTATGGTTTTGCAATTACACAACTTTTGGAGGAATGATGCAAAAGTCAAACTGTGGGAAATTATTTGAGTGCCTTGTTTTTGAATTCTGAGACCGACTCACATGCAACGTAAAAGGGAAATGAATTTAATTGATTTGATTGCAGCAAGTGTGTGAGGTAAAGTGGTGTGACAGAGTGGGATGACATGGAATGAAAACTCATAGGTTAAAGGAGGTGATGTATAATTGCAATTAAAGACATTATGGTGTGGCATAAATATTAATTAAAAATAATTATACTAACGATACTTTAATAAAGTGGTATGAGTGCAATTATTTTGAGGAATATTTAGGATGATGATTGTACATGCATTGTTGTAATTTTCTCCCTTGTTGTATGTTGATATGCTATGATGCTACGGATACTGTTGCTGCAAGCCCATGAAACATTTGTACTGGAGGATCCTTATTTAAGTCAGATAATTCCCGTAGAGGGAATGTTGACCTGTTCTGGTACTAGCTATCTCAATCACCACTCACACGTGCAAATTTTTCCCTTATTTTTTGTCATGCAATCATGAGTTCCGAAAAACTTGAGAAACAAAATAGAGCTTTATTGCATGTTGCTGCAAGTAGAACATCCAATATTTGCATTATCTCCCCGTGTAGGAGATTATGTACTTTTGCAACATATACATCAAATCCTGCAAAACAATTTTTTATATATAAATAAAATATGTAAGCCGAGTGTTATTAATCACCAAGAGGGCTGATCACAACACTTATATTCACCCTTGGAGTATTCAACAAGCTTAATATACCAAGGCCACTAAAATATCTCAGTCCTCTGAAATCTTAGAAGATAAACCAACAGGCTCAACTTCTGATCTTAACTTTGATGTCCTTATCTCCATCCTGTTTTGACTTCCTCTGAACTGCTACATGAAGGTATTTTTGTCAGTTGGCTTCTTGTACAACCTTAACCTATGACCATTGACCAATAACTTGAACCTTACAGGATTTATGGTGGTGAGTTTTTACAGCTCCATTGGGAAACATTTTCTCAATCTCATATGGACCTAGCCACTTTGTCATGAGTTTTCCCATGTGGTCTTTGTACTTTGAGTCAAACAAGAGGGCCTAGTCACCTTCTTCAGATTTCATTTTCTTGATGACCCTATCATGTCATTTAATTATTTACTTTTACACTACCATCTTTATTATGCATAGCATGTTTCCTCATTTCATCCAACTCATTGAGTTGGAGAATACTCTGCCTTGGAGCTTCAGACAAATCTCTGCTTAGTTATAATGCAGTCCTTAGTGTCTTGTGCTCAAATTAAATAGGGAGAACAAAATTTCTTACCATACAAAAAATCGAATGGTGTGAAGCATGTTTTTGTCTTCCATGTTGTGTTGTATTCCCATACTACCTTTGGAATCCTATCTGCCTAATCTCTCATGTGGAGTGCAATAGTATTTGTCAAATTACCTTCTATTTCTCTGTTTTTTACCTCAACTTTCCCATTTGATTGGGGATGACACGGTGTATACTTCATATGTCTAATTTCATACTCCTTAGCTAGATCAGAAATAACTTCAGCAGTAAAGTGTGTACCTTGATCTGTAGCAATCTCTCTTTGTACTCTATACCTTGTAAAGGTGTGGTCATATAATAATTTGGAAACTTTCTCACTCTTCTGAGTTGGCAATGCTTTCACTTCTGTCCATTTAGTGAGGTAATCTGTGCACACCAAGATGTATTCCTTCTGCCGAGATTTAGGATCTATAGGGCCAATAAAGTCTAAGCCCCACTTGTCAAATGGTTGCAAGACTAGCTGAGGTTGCAATGGCATCTCATCTGATTTGGTAGGCTTACCCATTCTCTGACATCTATTACACCTTATATATAGTGTTGCTTCCTTATGCAGTGTTGGCCAGTAATAACCAGTTAAGACTTTCTGCGTTGTTATTTTTGCTGTAAATTTTCCTCCACAAGGCTCATCGTGGCAGGCTCTAAGAACATCATATATTTTCTCCTCATTAATAGCATCTTCTCATGACATTATCCTGCCCTGTGTGAAATAGAAATCCAACTATCCAATAAAAATGCACACTTTTTTCAACTATGTATTTCTTTTCAGAATAGAGGTAGTGTGGAGGTGTCTTACCTAAGACCAAATAATTTGCTATATCAGCATACCAAGGTGTTTTGATAGTAATGGAAAATAGGTGCTCATATGGGAAAGAGTCATCAACCACCTGTTCTTCATCATTAATATCCATTCTTGAAAGAAAATTTGGTACAACGTTTTCCTTACCAGGCTTATCCACAATAGTGATAACAAACTCTTGCAAGCGAAACAACCATCTAATTATTCTGCTGCTCACAACCTGTTTATTGATCAGATATTTAATTGTTGCGTGATCAGTCTGAATGAATACTGGATAACTTGTGATGTAGTGCCTGAAATTATTGATAACATACACAATTACTAGGAACTCCTTCTCTGTTACTGTGTAGTTGAGTTTAACATGTTACAAGTTCTTGCTAACATAATAAATTACGTAGTTGAAAAATCCATCCTTCTGTCCTAACACATATCCAATGGCATGGTCTAAAACATCATTATGAATGTGGAATGATAGATTCCAATCAGGTCTTCTCAATACAGGGTTTGTGGTTAATAAGTGCTTCAAGGTTTGAAATGCAGTTTCACATTTTTCAATCCAATCAAATACCACAGGAAAGATGTTACACATACCCCAATGATGATACAGGTCTCCTTGCAAGGTGTTTGGAATCCAGAAAAGCTCGCCAAGTATACGTTTGTATCCCGCATGCCCGCTCGGCCTCTGCATGCTTTGTTTTTCCCTCTACCCCCTTTTTCCTTGCATTTTGGTCTTCAGTGACGAGACCGCCACCCTGCCTGGGCGGCGTTCCCGTGACCGCCACCCAAGACAGGGCAGCGGTCCCGTAACCACCGCCCTGCACAGGGTGGCGGTCCTGTTCGCATTTTCCAGAAAGTTCTGACGATCGCGTCAAACGTAAATCTTCAATTTCTACCCGCATTCTTCAGCTACTTTGCTTTGCATTTATGTTTTGGCCGCCCTGTGAATAGTGTTTTCCCTTTGTTTATAGTAAAAGAGTTCAATTGGGAGTTACCCTCTGGTAAATGCATTTGCTATAAATAGCCAGCTTGTTTTCAAACAAATGGCCCCTCTCCTTCTCAATTCTATTATTCAGTCTTTTGAGTTTCTTCAATTAGAATTCCATAGTTTCATGTTTTGCTTCCATTGTTAGTTTTCCTTTGTTGTTTAGAGGTCATTTGATCTTCTTGTTTCAGTCTTGCTTCATTGTTGTTCCATACAAGTCAGTTTAGAGTAAATAGTTTCATTTGTAGATTGGAATCCATTAGAGTTGCAGGTTTTGTTCGTCACAAAGGATAGTTTCAAGAACTCTCGGCGTACTTGTGTTGTATTCCCGCAATAAATCCCGCTAGGAATTGCATAGTCAAGCTCTGTTCACTTGCGCTATCCCTCTCCTACTCGCATTGTATTCGGTCTATGTCCAAAAGCTGCCATTGTTCAAGTTCCTTCTTCTGTTGATGCTATCATATACATGCTTTTCTGGATTCAAGAGAACACGAAGGAACGAGGAGATCACACTGAGGGGACAAAGTCACACACAACTGGATTTACCACTGTTCTGTAAATGCCAGGTTTGAGCTATCAAAGTTCTAGTTACAACGTATCAAATAGAGTAGTAAATTATTTTATTTCAGTCAAAAGCTCACTCTCGATATCACCAGGGAAGCTGTGGGGATTGATAGTTTCTGAGAAACTGTGATTCATTCCTCACTTCTGAGGTAGGATCGAGAGTCTTTCAATTTAAAATAATTAGTTGCTTAGATATTTAGGATAAAATCACAACTGCACAGGCAAATAGCCACACCAGGCTACTTTGTTTGTTTTAATTTTGTTACTAGATTAGTTGTCCATTTTCTAAATATATTAGAGTAGCTGCTCTTTAATTTCATTAAAATACTTCATCGAAAATACAAAAATATAAAGAATACATGCATAGTGTAGATACATCTTTCATAATTAGTTTATTAATTTTAGTTAAAAGTTGAATCGTTTTGTATGACAATCACAGGACCTAGAGAGCCTAGAGAATATATATTTGAACCAATAGTGCCTCAACCAAATCTACCCACAACATTAGCTGATATAGATCAAGACCTTAGGATACAGGTCTTTCGAGCAATGACAAACCTACAAGCAATTAGTGAACAACTGAGAGGGTTAAATATCGAAGACGATAAGGCATACACATTTTGGTCAAATCATCCTAACTATAGACTGCCTTGATAAAATATCCGAATGACTGTACAAGGATTCGAAAGAGAACAAGTATTTGGTTGCGATCCTTTAGTTCCACAACCTGACGCAGGAGACCTCCTCATTGACATAGATACTAGCTTACGCATTCAAGTTTCCAGAACACCTGTAAGGTATTCTGAGAAAATTATACAACTTCTAGTTCTAAACATAGAGGCTGAAAAGGCGTATGATTATTGGATAGTCAGAAGAAGGGATTGATTCTTCACATGACCATAACAGGTCCACAACAACCACGAACTCACGGTTGTGATCCCCAAGTCCCACAACCCAATGGGCCTACAAATCAGTTAAGTATTGATACCGGTTTACGAACACTGGTATTTAGATCCTCACCACTCCCGCCAGATATCATAACGCAGTTCTCCGTATTAAATATAGAAGCCAATCAATCTAATATTTTCTGGACTAGACCAGAAAACCACCCATAGTTCACTACAAATCCACTAAACCTCCTATCACCATTTTCATGACCTTGTCTGGAGATATATACGAAGCTCCCACAGGTCACTTCCCACGTATCCAACAACCAATAAACAGGATCTCGGCAGAGCTCGACATTGATTGGAGCCTCCGAACAACTATTATATCCGAACAAACCATTACACCAATTCAGGTTAGGAGGGCCTTCTTTGCCTTAGATTTGCAGATTCCATTATTGCGTATTGAGGATATAAGATTACCCAATTAGTTTGTCTGTATCCATTTATATTCCACATTCACCAGTTGTCTCGGCATGACCTCAGGAGGTCGGGTACGAGGAAGAGGTACTTGTAGATTCCCATGCTCGCATGTCACTTTTCCATCGTACAAAATTGGTGAACCCGACGTGAAACAAAAATATTCCTCTTTTATTTTTCATTTCTTTCATCCACCTTCGCTCTTTCCCATTATTCTGCGGGTATTCATATACCCCCCGAATATGTCGGGATACGATGCATATGGCAGACCTCTCTCAGGTCTTGAAAGCAAACTATAGTCAAACAAATAGACAACCATCACCCTCGCTTTCTACATGGGCTGATAACTATTCAAGTAATTACTTGTCATCTCAAACTCCCCCTCACAGAACTAGTTCTAGTTCTTCGTTCCGAATTGAGGAGTTAGATCAGCTTGCACAAACACAACAAACAGAGCCCTCAGGCTCTAACAATATGATGTTTACTGGAGAATCCATTTCATCTCCTCGGGTCTTGTTCAGACCACAGATCAGTAGACAGTCAGATCCACTCCCATTTTTGGATGAGGAGTACTTAGCACGCTATGCTAAAAGTGAACAACGTTTCCAAAACATGTATCCACCTATAGGGAGTTTACAAATACAATCTGATACCCTATTCCAAGAAAACACCCCCATTCCTCCACCTATGGGAAATACCCTCGGTGAAGCTTGGCAGGGTAATGATCAATTCATAGCAGGGTATCACACCCCTTTACAACCTCAAGGTATACAACAAACGCCATTAAGGCAAAGCACTGTGTCTTCACCAATAGAGGTCATTTCAGCCTTAGTTGAAAAGGTTAGAGGGCTGGAACTTGCTCAAGCAAACCAAAATTCATATTTTGGGCAAGTAGGAATCCCCAACCCTCCACATCATCCCAGTCAGGTTGACCTCCTTACAGGAACAGGCACGTTAGGCATGCCTCCTCAAAATCCTTATAATTACCCACAGCAAACACCAACTAGGACCGCATTTTCAAACGCCGCTCCAGTTGAAAACATGACACCTCCCGGCTTGGCACCAAACAACCCATACCAGAACAATGCTCCTCCTTACTTAAACATTTATTCAAAGTCACCACAAGGAGACATGTTCTCTTCTCCCGGGATGTTCGTTCAACCACAGGGATTCCCTTATGCCCCTGCAAATACATATGCTATGCCATATCAACAAACCATGCCACCCCCCACCCCCTCAGCAAGCACCATCGATGGTCGAGGCCTACGTAGTAGGGACTTATTCAGAATATTTAAAAGAGCCCCTAGACTTCACCATACGAAGTGTTATGCTTCCAAGACCTCTTCCCGATTTACCCAAATATAAAGGGGAAGGGGATCCAAACGCACACATTAAGGCCTATGCCACAGCCATACGGGAATTACTCCCTTGGGATGGGGTTGTTGCTAAGATATTCCCTAAGACCTTAGAGGGTATTTCCCTTGATTGGTATTACAGAATACCTGAAGCCTCGATACACTCATTTAAACAACTCGTGTCAGAGTTCATCAAAGCTTTTGACATGAACAAATTGTTAAGAACAGGAATCAGGGAATTCTTGCATATTAAACAAGAACATAATGAATCCGCTGCTCATTTTATCCAAAGATGGCGTACGGTTCTCTACTCATCAGCAAGTGCTCCAAACATGGATCAAATGGAACTATGTGATTTATTCCTTAATTCTCTCAATAGAGAGATAAAGGAAGAAGTCCAGAAGTTCCCACTAAGAACTTATGATGAAGTACTCGAGAGTGCTCTCTGAATCGACCAAGCAGCGATAGATAGTGGTCGTAAGACATATGGGACAAATGGGAAATTAACCACTCCCAATCAAAACACCGCGGCCTATCCTAATACCGGGAACGCTAATCAAGGACCTAAGATCCTTAACAAGAACCGCGGAGTTACAACAGATGGGGTAACTGACCAAGTTAAAAGGGAAAACGTTGTAAACATTTCGCCACCTGTTAATAATCAGTGAAATAACAATTTTACTCCAACAATCAATGCGGTGGATTTTAATCATCCACGACAATGACAACAAAACAACAACGACAACGAAAAATCCAAACACAAGGTCCAAATCAAAACCCAACCGGATATCAGAGTCAAAACCAAAGGCAACAACCTCAAAATTTTAACTCTAACAACCAACAACCTTATCAGAATTTTGGGCCACAACAGGTTTTAAATCAATAGCCTCGAAATTATAATCCCAATTTGTATTGTGGCTTCCACAAGATTCAAGGCCACGATACTAGGACTTGTCGTGACTACAATAAATTCATGCAGCGTTTGCCAGAAGATCAAAAGCAACTCTTTATAGATATGTTTTTAGCAAATTCTGTAGTACCCATGCCAAACACTTATACAGGGGCAGTTTCCCCTCAAAATGCACCCCTCAAGATCTTTAATGATCCACTCCCAAACCATTCTAACAATAACAGGCTAGATCCTAGCGGAACAAACAAGGGTGTTATAACAGGAAACAATGATCATGAAGCTTCAACTTCATTAAATCCACCAGTCGCACCCCAACTAGGAACTCGACCCCAAACCAAGATAGTTGGTCTGGTGGAGTTAGACACCGAGCTACCCGTAGAAACCATAACAAGAACACGGGATTATTCTTCTCAACCAACTCCAAGTTATCCATTGGAGCCAGACAACATTCAACAAACGTTGGTAAAACCCATAGGCACCTATGATTTAATTAATGACTTAACTAAAACCTTCTCTCACATCTCCTTTTTGGATTTGTTAAAAAACTCTCCCACCCACAGGGCTGCCCTCTTAGAAGCATTAGGCCTTGGTCATTTAATCAACATCACTCCTCCTCCGGAAACGCAAGTAAACCATGTAGACTTTGACATCTATCCTCCAGGGCAGCCAGATAGGGATACTGAGTTTATATTTGATATAAGCAAAATGCCAACAGACGCTGAAATTGCACGAAGAGGCGACCCAACTTTACATTTACAAGTATGGGTTTACAATAATTATGTTAAACACGCAATGATTGATGATGGGGCAGCAGTTAACATAGTCCCCTTCACTTTTCTTCAAAAGTTAGGATATGGAGAGACAAACTGTTCCACAACACGAAATACGCTAAGAGGTTATGATAGCCTCAAGGCCACTTCAATTGGAACCATAGTTTTACCAGTCACTTTAGGACCCAAGACGGTCCTCACCGAATTTTATATTATAGATCGGGAAACCAACTATAATATGATCCTTGGTCAGCCATGGATACACCGCATGAAGGCAATCCCTTCCACGTTATTCCAAGAAATAAGATTTCTACACTTAGGGAAAATATTTGTGGCACAAGGTGACCCAAAACCCTTTGATATACACCTAGCTGATTTGAAGAAAAGACCAGGTGTTCACTCCGAGTTTGAACTCCCAACAAATCAACTTATCAAACCAATTAATTCAAAACCAAAAGAGAAGTTGATACCCACCACAGAGTTGGAAATTACAAATCTAGCCGAGGACATTCCAGCACTCAAAAATGAGACCAACGTCATAGAAACAGTGTCACTAGGGACTACCTGCAAAAATTGTTGAGTTGCTAGAGAAAGACTTACCTATTCTCCTACCATTTGATTCTATGGGTATGGGACGCACCCTGGGAATTGCTTCTCTTCCATCAGACGAAGTTTTTATGGTAGAAGTAACCGAAGCAAAAGAAATAGATACGACAAATATCCCAACATCCATTTTTCCAAGCAAGTATTGGACTCTCCACTTCGATGGAGCTAGATGTCGCTTTGGAGCTGGGGCAGGAGTGATCTTTACTTCACCTGAGGGAAAGATCCTACCTTTCACCTTTAAATTAAACTTTGAATGTACAAACAACGGGGCTGAGTACGAAGCTCTCCTCCTTGGCCTCATCCTAGCCAAAAGAATGGGTGTCGATAACATTAGAGTGCTAGGAGACTCACAACTAGTTGCAAACCAAGTCTCTGAGGTATATGAAACTAGGGCTGAACATTTACAACTATATAAAACAACGGTATTAGATCTAAGCAAGGGATTTAACTTCATATCAATTGAAGCAATCCCACGAGAGCAGAACCTTCTCGCAGACTCAATAGCAACCTCAGCTTCCCGTTTCACTCCAAACAGTGAGTTGGAAGATACAAATTTCACAGTATCACTTTGTACCGAACCATTAGTGCGTAAAATATCAACAAACTCACTCCTGACTCATGGAGAAGCTGAGGATGATTTTTCTATCATGGATCACTTTGACGATGATAGGGTCACTCTCGAATATCTAAACGCCTATGCGGAGCTACACCTTGCTCACCGCATAGTGGATCTTTCCCTAATACCACATTCCTCTTCCTATTTTGGAAATCCCATGGTAGAGTCTCCTCCACAGAAGGATCTCGATATCTACGAGATAGAAAATGGAGAAAGCTTGGAACTACCTCCAGCCCCACCTGAATTTGAAGAAGGTAACACTTCTTTAATAGAAGAAACCATTGACATAAACATTGGAACGGAGGAAGAACCAAAATTTTTGAAGTTGGGATCCTCGTTAACTCCAGAGGAGATAGAAATACACACCCAAATCCTCAAAGAACATCAAAAGGCTTTCGCATTTAACTATAAAGAAATGACGGGCATTGCACCACATATCACGGTACATAATCTTGTCACTAAACCAGATGCAAAACCAATTAAACAGAAGTCAAGACCAATGAAGCCAAAAGTGGCTCTCATGGTAAAAGAGGAAGTAATAAAACTTCTCCAAGTGGGATTCATCAAACCTGTTGACTATTCACAATGGGTATCTAATATCGTCCCTGTTCTAAAAAAGAATGGGAAGATACGCATTTGCATAGATTTTCGGGATATTAACAAAGCTTGTCCCAAGGATGACTTCCCATTACCATCCATTGACGTTATCGTTGATGCAACAACTAGATTTGAACTGTTGTCCCTCATGGATGGGTTCTCAGGGTATAATCAGATTAAAATATCTGAACAGGATCAAGCCAAAACTACATTCATAACTCCCTGGGGAACTTATTGCTACGTTGTCATGCCATTTGGTCTTAAGAACGCCGGCGCTACGTATCAACGGGCAATGACATACATATTCCACGATCTTATCCATAAAATTGTGGAATCCTATGTGGATGACTTGTTGGCCAAGGCCAAGAAGCGTTGTGATCATCCAGAAGTACTTCGTATCATCCTCTCACGATTAATTGAATATGGCGTCACATTAAACCCAGAGAAGTGCGTGTTTGGTGTGACAGGAGGCAAACTTCTGGGCTACATTATATCTTCACGAGGGATTGATGTTGATCCAGCCAAAATCTGGGCTGTTCTCGAAATGATCCCACCATCGGACGAGTCTGGAATCAGGTCATTTCTTGGGAAACTCGGTGCAATCCGAAGGTTCATCCCAGATTTAAGTTTTTCCATTCATCCAATCAACAATCTATTAAAGAAATATTATAGCATTGATTGGACTGAAGAATGCAATGAGGCCTTTGAAGCAGTTAAACGCTTCTTGTTGTCTCCACCCATGCTAATGCCTCCCAAACCAGACCACCCTTTGATCCTATACTCACGGGCCACTGATGTCTCGCTAGCCTGCATGCTGGCTCAAGAAGACAATGATAAATGAGAACGTGCGGTCTATTTCATTAGCTGAACGTTGCTCGATTATGAAACACGTTATACACAGGAAGAGAGAGAATGCCTTGCCATAGTCTTTGCAACAAAATGTTTAAGACATTACATGTTAAACCAAGAAACAAGGGTCATTGTAAAGACAGATCATTTACGAACATTCCTCACGCAAGGGTCTTTATCTAAAAAGGCTGGGCGTTTCATAACCTTAATGGGTGAATTTGAGTTGACATTCGTAAACCAAAAATCCATTAAGGGACAAATCATTGCAGATTGGTTAGCTGACAATCCACTAGATGGAGGTGATCTGGTAAATCTGGACTTTCCTGATGAGTGTGTATACTTCGTCGAAACCAGGCCCCCCATCTCTACATGTCCCTGGTACATTGATATCATCAATTTTATCATAGACCACACATACCCGGAAGGTGCCACATCACAACAAAGAAGGCGGTTACGCATTATTACCGCTAAATATGTTGTTTTAGAACAGGTACTCTATCGTAAAGCCTTCGACGGCATGCTTCTAAGATGCGTCGACACAGAAGAATCCAAGAAGATTCTTCATGAATCCCACAGTGGGATATGTGGAGGCCACTTCGGTGGTCACGCCACTGCTCGCAAAATACATCGGATGGGCTATTTTTGGCCCACTCTCGAACATGACGCAGTGGAATTTGTACGTAAGTGCCACAAATGCCAAGAATTCTCTCACGAGATTCACATGCCAGCACAATCCCTGCAACCAATAGCGACCCCGTGGCCCTTCTCCACGTGGGGTCTGGACTTGATAGGGAAATTCTCTCCCTCATCAACTGATGGCCATAATTTTATAATTATAGCCATGGAATATTTTACCAAATGGGTGGAGGCCATGCCTCTCACCACAGTACCAGGTTTGGTAATTGCCAAATTCATTCTGAACCAAATCATTTGCAGGTATGGTGTCCCACAAGTCATTATCTCAGATAATGGCACGTCCTTTAAAAATGATGAGGTCCGTGAGTTATGTAGCAAATTCAAAATAAACCATCACACGACCTCTCTTTACTACCCTCAAGCCAATGGGCAAGCCGAAGCAACAAACAAAACATTAAAGGCTATTCTCCTCAAAACAGTCAAGGAGAACAAGTGAGATTGGCATTTAAAACTATATCCGGCCTTGTGGGCCCATCGAACCTCAATAAGAACACCAACAGGAGCAACCCCTTTCTCGTTGGTATTCAGGGCAGAAGTAGTTCTCCCACTTGAGGTTGAAATACCCAGTCTCTGCATCTCATTACAAGGGATTCTGGATGAAGAAGCTTATAGGGAGGCACACCTCTCTCAACTGGAAAGCCTTGACGAGGCCAGGTTAAATGCTGAACAACGGCACAGAGCCTATGCTGACCGGATGTGCCGGTAGTATAACAAAAAATTCTATGAGTGAGAAATATATGAGGGAGATCTAGTTCTAAGGCTAGACAGCCAGATCGATAAGAAAACCGGCGAAGGAAGGAAGTTCCGGCCCAAGTGGTTGGGCCCATACCGAGTCATGAAGGACTACGGAAATGGTGTGTATCTTTTGTGCACACTAGAAGGTGAGGAATTCAATGAAACTGTCAATTCCTTGCATCTTAAATGGTTTTACGCATAAGACATCAGAATCACCACTTGTACATTATAGCTACCTACATTGCATTAGTCATTTAGCTGTTTCATTTTGTCCACTCATTTCGTAAAAATTGTAGTCCAGGAACTTACTCTTAAGCAATCTATTACAAATTTATGAAAGTATTGGCAAAAGCATTCAAATCACATCTCTTCAAACATCATCAAGTATTTTCAAATCTTCTCATCAAGTTTGACAGACAAGTATTGACGAAAACCATACCAAGGCCTGCATACTTGGTTTTGCTCTTTCTTTCTACTAGGTGAAGTTGTCCTTACCTATGGTCTGTTCTAGAAGCTTCTTGGTGTCACATCTATCCCTCTTAAATCTCTTTGAAAGAAAGGATATCCCAAAGTCACAGATCAGAAATGTCAAAATCAAATAGAATCAAAGTGCCAAGCAAAACAGAATATTTTATTTTACACACTTCTTTGCCCCACCAACCTTTGGTGATAAGCCTGCATCTCTTACTAGTGGTGTGAGGTTGGGAAAGGAAAGAAGTGCCCTTACTCACCTATATCCTGCCTTTGGTGACAAACCCGTGCTTCTTACTAGTGGCATGGGGCAGGATATGGGGGGTCCATTCACACAAATTAACAAATCTTGGTATGCTAGAAGCACAAATCAAATTATATTAAGAGAAAACAAATGTCCAAATTCTAAAGAGATCAAATCCTCAAAACCAGATTTTGTCAACCAGGTTGCCATTTATAAATCTAAGTCTAGATAAACTAGAAAGTAAGTGGCCTTCTAAGCTTGGTGGTAGTTCTGAGTAGGATAAGTGTGTAGGTCTAAGTTTGGTTTCTGTTACTGGTTTGTCTGTCTCTCATCATTCCATTCAGTCAAACTCATACAATTTGTGCCCTTCCTCACTCTTGGTGTTGAGCCCTCACATCTTACTGGTTGCGTGGAGTTGGGAATGGGGCAAATTCATCTCTTTATCACTATACATTCATCACGTTTTGCCAACATAAGAAGAAATCACAGACATTGCCCAAAGAATTCAAAATGTTCAGTACTACAATGTGTTTGTATCATCTCATATCAGCATTACAAAAGCATACAAAGTAAAACATTCTGTTTACTATCATTTGTTATATCCATCCATTGCATACATTCTAAAAAGCATGAAAACAAATACTCTAAAAACATCTAGTATACATGTGGAAACAAGTCACAAAATTCTAGGCACCAAAAGTCTAGATCCAAAATCTATATATATATATATATATATATATATATAAGATATATATATATATATAATCAAGTTTTATATACAATGCCATCATGCACTAGGCATGGTCAAAACACTCAATGAGCCCGAAAAGTACAAAAACACTCATATAAATATCTGAAAAAACACTACAAAAATGGCCTCTCAATCCCTATGGGATCCCTCAGAAGGGCGCACGACCACGTCTAGGACTCCGGCTATGCCGGCGCTCCGAATGCACTGAGGGCTCGCGGTCACGGCCAGTAGCTACCGTCTCACTATGAGAATGACTCCTCATCAAGCGCTCGGCCGTCCTATATCCAGCTACCTCAGCATGGAGAGAAGTCATGATCTTCGCCGCCTGCCAGACAGAGGAAAAAACATCGGTATGCCTACCAGCTGCTGAAGGCTCCCCCACATCCACAGAAAGCTCAGCACGAGTCTTCTCAAGGGGAGCAACAAGGTATCTGTGCATACTCGGTGAATCAAGTCTCGCCACTCATCAACAGTCGCTGCAAATAAAGGAGAAAACAAGTTAGAAAATGATCAAAAATAAAACCAAGGATAAACAAAACAAAAAGAAATAAACAACTAAGACAATTCTAACTAAAACAAAGTCAAGAGAAGAGTGACAACTCACTCAGATCTCCAGGCCTCCAGGAAGGATCTCTAGGATCCACGCCTGCCACTGATGCTGCCACTGACTGGACATCTCTCTCCCACATCTGGGGCAATGTGACGGCCTGTGACGGACTCGCCATCTCCCCCTAAATCCTGAGAGAGACAACTCCTCTGAGACCAGAGTCACCCTCTCTGTGCTCCGCTCCGCCCTCTCGGCTCGTAGGATGTCCTGAGTGTCATGCCACTCAAAATCACTATCATCCTCCCCACCCATCCCTCTGATCTCCATCTCCTCTGTCTCCTCCTCTGTCTCTCCCCCAGTGAACTCCTCAGACTCGGAGTCCACGTCAATGGGCTCATCGCTGCTATGGGCGGGACCGGTGGCAATCCGAAGTAAAGGTGCCTGAGGAGCACCGGCTCCCCCTCGAGCACGTACCACCCTCCTGGCCGCGATAGGAACACCAGGGAGTAATAGTAGTCCAACCCCGGCCTCTAGGACCTCCCCGAGCCTCACGAATAGATCTATAACACTGGCCCTGCTGGAGGAAGCATGTCAATATAGGGGAGGCTGAACTACTGTGGTACTCTGTCAAAGGGGTGGATCTCCAACTTCCCCACCCTGTCTACCAGCTGACTGGTAGTTCTGACAAGCAATCAATGTGACAGTCTCCTCTCCCCATAACCCTGCCATGGCCTGGTAAGGAGTGGCCTCCATGTCTGCAGTGGTCAAAGAGGCCATTGGCTAGTGAGGTGCTCTAAGAACGGTCATCCCTGTCCACCTCGCTGCCCTGACGGCCCCGAGATCCTCCGCCTCTACACCTCTCCCATATGGAGTGATATGCTCATACACCTAACTCATGACAAGAGTGGGGTGGCTCAGTGACTGTCCTTGTAGTCGGACCACCTGTATAAATCATGGTAGGTGGTCCCGAGGATGTCTGCTCCCCAAGCGTAAACGTGTCCATGGCCCTCAATCTGTGCAATGATGTGGGCCCAACAATATAAGAGGGTGTCCCCTCCCTTGTCCCCGATCAATCTCGAAGCAAGGATGCCCATGATGGCCTTGCAGAGCACAGGAATGTCTATCTCAACAATGGAGTGGATCCTCACCCCCTTCTTCGACCCCATCAAAACAACTACATCCCCCATATAGGTGGCCCACTGAACCACCTGAGATCTCGATACTGCTGTCTTAAGAGACAGCCGCCGCCCAAGGATCGGAACCCCCAGTATATGGTAAACATCCTCTAGGGTGATGGTCCACTCACCCCTAACTCCTGGCAATCGAAAGGTGTTTCGATCCACATCCCAGTATGAAAATAAGTCACATAGTATGTGACTAGCAGGTGCAACGTGAGGGACCTGTGCAATCCTCCAAATGCCAGCCCTCTGAAGAGTATCTCGCTCTACCTGAGTGAGTGCCTCTAACACTGCTGGGAGCCAATCACACTCCCTCTCTCGGCTCCATCTAATGTACTCCTCCTCCTTCTGCATACACCCAAAAACACAAAAAAGGAGTAAGTTAGTATCAAAATCATGATTGGAAAAAATATCAAAAACATGTGAAAGTGCTAAAAATTTAAAAATAAGTAAAGGAAAGCATTGTTTTTTGCTTTCTGTCGTGAACCGCCGCCCTGTGCAGAGCGGCGGTTCTGTAACCGCCACCTTCTAAGGCGTAACTGCCGCTGTCAGGGTGACGTCTCAAAACCACAAATGGCTTGGAAGCCCTAAAAGCATGCCTAAAAACAAGCAAAAGACACCATTTTAACCAAAATAAGGACCTACCCTATGGGCGCCCCCCCTAGAGACTCATTTAAAACTAATATTTTCAAAAATAACCCCCCCGAGACAAAGATTTTATCATTTCTACATTTTAGGTTCAAAAACAATAAATTGAGAAGAACTAACCTGAGACTTTGTGGGTCGATGTTCTGCTCTTGGAGGCATGATCACTATCTCACCATGAACATTTTGACTATACTCTCGTCGAAAACCGTCACCGTGGGTCCCAGAGCTCAAAAAATATCAAATCAATCCACGCAAATGAATAGTGAAATGAGTTCGTTTTATATATATAGCCTTTTAAATTGATTTTAGAATGTCTTTCACAGGGTCGGAGTGTCGACGGAGGTAAGTTCTAAACCCCGCGTAGATGGTAAGTCCTCATTTCATATCAATTTTGTTTTTATTTCTCAAATTGTTTTATCTAGCTGCACTTGAGTCCCCTTTTTTTCATTTTGCAGATAGCGAGATTTTGGATGGTGACTTTCCAACACACGAGTGCATGTCAGGTATAACTCCTAACTCCCCATTTCGGGACCACCATACTCGGATCCACCATTTTACGCCTCTTCATGGCTAAGATGCTTCTTCGAGGGGGCAATATGTACGTACCCAAAATTGTAGGGTACTGCACCGTTGGAAAGATGTTACACATACCCCAATGATGATACAGGTCTCCTTGCAAGGTGTTCAGAATCTAGAAAAGCTCACCAAGTATACATTTGTATCCCGCATGCCCCACTTGGCCTCCGCATGCTTTGTTTTGCCCTCTGCCCCCATTTTTTCTTGCATTTTCAGCGATGAGACCGCCGTCTTTAGTGACGAGACCCCGCCACCCAGGACAGGGCAGCGGTTCCGTCATACATAGGTGTTCTTGTTTACATTTTCCAGAAAGTTCCGACGATCGCGTCAAACGTAAATCTTCAATTTCTACCCGCATTCTTTAGCTACTTTGCTTTGCATTTATGTTTTGGCCACCCTATGAATAGTGTTTTCCCTTTGTTTATAGTAAAAGAGTTCAATTGGGAGTTACCCTCTGGTAAATGCATTTGCTATAAATAGCCATCTTGTTTTCAAACAAATGGCCCCTCTCCTTCTCAATTCTATTATTTAGTCTTTTGAATTTCTCAATTAGAACTCTCATAGTTTCATGTTTTGCTTCCATTGTTAGTTTTCCTTTGCTGTTTAGAGGTTATTTGATCTTCTTGTTTCAGTCTTGCTTCATTGCTGTTCCATGTAAGTCAGTTTAGAGTAAAGTAGTTTCATTTGTAGATTAGAATCCATTAGAGTTGCAGGTTTTGTTTCGTCACAAAGGATAGTTTCAAGAACTCTCGACGTACTTGTGTTGTATTCCCGCAATAAATCCCACTAGGAACTACATAGTCAAGCTCTGTTCACTTGTGCTATCCCTTTCCTACTCGCATTGTATTCGGTCTACGTCCAAAAGTTGCCATTGTTCGAGTTCCTTATTCTACTGATGCTATCATATACATGATTTTCTGGATTCAAGAGAACACGAAGGAATGAGGAGATCACACTGAGGGGACAAAGTCACACACAACTAGATTTACCACTGTTCTGTAAATGCCAGGGTTTGAGCTATCAAAGTTCTAGTTACAACGTATCAAATAGAGTAGTAAATTATTTTATTTCAGTCAAAGGCTCACTCTTGACATCGCCAGGGAAGCTGTGGGGATTGATAGTTTCTGAGAAACCATGATTCATTCCTCACTTCTGAGGTAGAATCGAGAGTCTTTCAATTTACAACAATTAGTTGCTTAGATATTTAGATAGAATCACAACTGCACAGGAAAATAGCCACACCAGGCTACTTTGTTTGTTTTAATTCTGTTACTAGATTAGTTGTCCATTTTCTAAATATATTAGAGTTGATGCTCTTTAATTTCGTTAAAATACTTCATAGAAAACACAAAAAAGATAAAGATATATGCACAGTGTAGATACATCTTTCATAATTAGTTTATTAATTCTAGTTAAAAGTTGAATCATTTTGCATGACAATCATGGGACCTAGAGAGCCTAGAGAATATATATTTGAACCAATAGTGCCTCAACCAAATCTACCCACAACATTAGCTGATATAGATCAAGACCTTAGGATACAGGTCTTTCGAGCAACGACAAACCTACAAGCAATTAGTGAACAACTGAGAGGGTTAAATATCGAAGACGATAAGGCATATACATTTTGGTCAAATCATCCTAACTATAGACTGCCTTGATAAAATATCCGAATGACTGTACAAGGATTCGAAAGAGAACAAGTATTTGGTTACGATCCTTTAGTTCCATAACCTGACGCAGGAGACCTCCTTGTTGACATAGATACTAGCTTACGCATTCAAGTTGCCAGAACACCTGTAAGGTATTCTGAGAAAATTATACAACTTCTAGTTCTAAACATAGAGGCCGAAAAGGCGTATGATTACTGGATATTCGGAAGAAGGGATTGATTCTTCACATGACCATAACATGTCCACAACAACCATGAACTCATGGTTGTGATCCCCAAGTCCCACAACCCAACAGGCCTGCAAATCAGTTTAAGCATTGACACCGGTTTACGAACGTTGGTATTTAGATCCCCACCACTCTCGCCAGATATCATAACGCAGTTCTCCGTATTAAATATAGAAGCCAACCAATCTAATATTTTCTGGACTAGACCAGAAAACCACCCATAGTTCACTACAAATCCACTAAACCTCCTATCACCATTTTCAGGACCTTGTCTGGAGATATATACGAAGCTCCCACAGGTCACTTCTCACGTATCCAACAACCAAGAAACAGGATCTCGGTAGAGCTCGACATTGATTGGAGCCTCCGAACAACTATTATATCCAAACAAACCATTACACCAATTCAGGTTAGGAGGGCATTTCTTTGCCTTAGATTCGCAGATTCCATTATTGCGTATTGAGGATATAAGATTACCCGATTAGTTTGTTTATATCCATTTATATTCCACATTCACCAGCCATCTCGGCACGACCTCGGGAGGTCGGGTATGAGGAAGAGGTACTTGTAGATTCCCATGCTCGCATGTCACTTTTCCATTGTACAATGCCTATCATGTACTGTGAAATCATCCATTGTAATCATTTTTCAAATATGAGAAAAATGCTTAAAAATGCCCTTTGGGACATAACAGGTGCGTTGCAATAAGCCAAAAGGAAGGACTGAATAAGCATAGATTTCCCCATGGACATGTGAAGGTAGTTTTTTCATGATCCTCTGGGGCAATGTGAATCTAGTTATATCCACTATATCTATCAAGAAAAGAGAAATATTTCTTACCATCTAGAGTGTCAAGAACTTGATTAATGAAGGGAAGATGAAAATGATCTTTCTTTGTTGTTGCATTTAGGTCTCTCTAATCCACGCATATCCTCCATTTAACATTCTTATTCGGCACAATCACAAGGGATGACACCCATTGACTATATGAAGATTGGATATATGAATCCTTGCATCCAATAATTTTTTTAATTCTCCTTTTACAATCTCCCTCAATGTTGAGTTCATTCTTCTATGTGGTTGTTTGATTGGCTTAAATTTTCATTGATATAAATCTTATGCGTGTAGAGCTTATGCATGAATTCCACACACATCTCCACATTCCCATGCAAATGTTATGTTCTATGTTTTTTAAGAAGATTTATTAGCAACTTCTTTTGTTGTGTATTGAGCATCTTGTTCACATGTTCAGTGGCCTTCCCTGAGGTTATCTCCACTTGCTTTGAGAGATCAATCATGGAAGCATATGTTCTTGCTCACAAAATTCAGTATGCAGTCATGGGGAAGGATTTGTATGAAGGATGCAATTATTACCAAGAACATCCATAGTGCTTTTTTAATGATAGAACATGATCAGAGGGAAAACTTAAACACTTTAGTTTGATTGTCCACTTCTCTATTTCTTCCATAGTTGTTCTGCAAGACGTTTGAAAAGAAGAACATATTCTTCTTGTACTTCAATTGTACATGAATTTTCCAGCATCATGATTTGTCGTACAGAGACTTTGGTATTCTTCTAGTTTCTCAACCCAAACGGTTTGATCTTCTTCATTCAACAGTTGTGTAGGAGGATAAAGCATAAGATTTTTAGTGTCACTTCCATTATAAACAATCATATTACCAGACCTGCAACCTATGAATGCATCATTTGTGGCCAACCATGGCCTTCCTAGCATGATAGGATATCCTCCTAAGCTTTGTTTTTTGGTTGAAGAACAATAAAGTCAACAGGGTACTCCCAAGAGTCTACCACTACCACTATGTCCTTCAAGACTCCTTCAGGTCTCACTATTGATCTATCTGCAAGTTGTAATACTGGTGATTATTTGGCCTTAGTCCTTCCAACTTCAAATCATCCATGATTTGCTTGGTCATGACGTTTATGGTTTCCTCCAAGTCAATCATAGTGTTCTTTATTGTTGTGCCATTAATTGAAACATTTACCATTGGACTGTCCTGGATCTATATATTTGGGCAAGATTGAATTTCCAAGCATAATATTAGCTTGATGTCCAATAACTTATACAATAGATGGATCCTTTTTCTTCCTTCTTGGATTCTTTATGCATAAGTCCTTAACTAACTTGTTATAAATATGGCATTTCCTTAATGGCTTCAATCAATGGAATTTTGACACAAATATCCCTTAGCTGGTTGAAAAAACCATAATCAGATTCTGATTTGAGGTCAATCTTCTTTTCTTGTAGTATTTCGGGAAATGGTGGCTCATTAGGCTTATGTTTTATCCTTGTTGGAATTTTGTTCAGGTTATTGCAGATCACCTTCCAGCATTTTCTGGATTTCTTGTGGTTCGGTCTACAACGTGTTCTTATCCTCTTTGTTGTGGATCAGTATGTAGTGATTCCTGTAGGATTCATCTGCAACTATCTGTCAATAGTGTAGTCTACTTAGTGGAGGAAGTGATCTTCTTGCTCCATAGTTGGATATTGTCAGACATCAACTGAATATGAGGATCATTGAGCTAGTTTAGTGGTCATAGGATAGCTAAGTAAGCTTTGATTGATTTAGGGGTTAGCCATTGGTTGAGCTGGTATCTGACTGACCTTTGGCTGAGAGTTTACTTGGGGATCTTCGCATCAGAGCTTGTTCCTGAGGGTACTAGATGGTTAATCATAGGATTCTTGCTAATTAGGAGGTGGGTTATTACCATTCTTTGCTACCTGGCCTACAGTAGTCCTGAAGATTATTGAGGAACTTCTCCTTCATATATGCCCAAGTGGTTACGAAATTTCTTTCATAAACCCATGAACCATCTCAAGGATGCATCCTTTAGTCTAGCAAGAAATAGCTTCAACTTATGTGCATCTGTGGTATAATCATAGCTCCTATATAAAACATCAAACTCAAATAGAAAAGTGTCTAGGTCTTCAGTTATGGATCCATGAAAGTTAGGAAAAGTCTGAGGGAGAAATATTCTTCATAGCAACAGCTTCATCATTGTTGGTAATGGGAAACTCAAAGGTAGTTTCCCCATTTTGAGCATTTTTGGTCTACTTTTTCCGCCATATTTTGCTACTCAAGAGAAGCTTCAGAATTTTCACTTGGAGGATGTCCTTCTATTATCAAACCTTGTACAGAGGAAGATGTGCTTTCTTCAGAATCTGATATGGAAAACTCTGTGCTACTTGTGGATTGGGTAAAAATCTACCATGAGTATCTCTCGGACGGTACATGCATCAACTACTCAACTTAGTCAACATATATTAGTGGGGGGTATGGAGGTGAATTTCTTAAAACCTAAACTGCTTCTAAGAAATGAAAAACCTCTCAAAAACCTGTATAAATTAGCAGTATCCCTGGCAGCGGCGCCAAAAATGGTGGTGTAAATTAACTTGCAACAATTAGTATGTTGTTCATTAATCTACAGTCATTTAATTATCAAACCAAGGGATGTATACTTTCATTAATGTCATTTTTGTATGCACAGTTACAGATATTTGGGTGGTATAAAGATAAATTGTTGTCACTACAATTTGAGAAATAACAATGCTTGGAAACAAACTAAATTCTGAATGGAAGTAAAATACTAAGTCTAAGGCAAAGACATGCAAAATCAGAATGTAGATAACGAAATTGAATTATTGCTAATCTAATCATGCTATAAATCAAATCATCAAACAAAGGAGAGGGTTAGCAAACCACGAGTGGGCTTTGTCTTAGGTGTTAATCCCTCTTTAAGGCTTGTGACTATAGAAAATGGACAGATAACTCATATTTTTATTTCATTAGCATGAAGATTACAGTTGGAAAATAAAGTCAAATCCTCTATCTACTTGATCAATCCCCTTTTCAGCATTGAGCATTCCCTTTTTATATCTTTCATTACAGCCAAATTGTGAAGAAAATAGAGTTCTAGTAGGAGTTCGAGTTAGATTAAGTAAAATATCTTAACCAAAAAATTCTAGAGACTACGATGCATGCAATAGATAATACTCAAGAAGCTTTTTTACATATCAATCACATAACTTAAGTAACTGATCAATTTGATCAACCAGTTATTAAATCATGAATTAAATCAGATAGTTCTTTTTTAAGTTGTAATGCATAATCAGATGATGGCAGTTGAGTCATCTCATAGTTCTATTTTAGTCATAATTTCTTCTTCCATCGACGCGTGAAAAATTAGAGTGTGATATCCACGTCCTCCACAGATCCTTAGAATCATGACTTTATTCATGTGTGTGACCTCCTATGGTTGCGGACGCTTCGCTGCAAACGAGTTCCTTTGGTTGCATGTCAGTTGTTGTGTATGATGCCTTAGTTGTAGATGATTCCTATTTGCTATGGATGGGTTGTTGAGCATGGATCCTTTGGCTCCATGTGAGTTGCTGCATAAACAATTTGCTTACAACATGAGGCATCTCATGCATCATCAATCAAACATCTTATTGTAATCTAGAGAATAAATGCATACTCAAAATACCATAAAATAAAGTTAATTAGTGATAACTATATTAATAAGTATTCATGCCATAATGTTTAGGTTATAATGAAATGTATTAACAGTATAACAAGGGAATACAAGTGTTAGGCTACAAATGGCTCAACAAAATACAGAGGATGAGTTGATTTAGAAAGAGAATTAAACAACTCATCACTAAGTGTGAAAAATAAGGTGTATATATTTTACACCCCACCTAAAGATCATTGTAAGTCACAATTGTACATAGTACACCAAAATAAAATGAAATGAGAGTAAATGAAGTAATAAATGAGAACTTAACCAAACAAAGTATACTTACTTGAAATTTCTGTCTTGAGAAGCTATATGCATGTTCAAATTCATGTCTTGATTATGGAGAGTGAGTGGTTTGCTAGTAGCCCAAATGATACAAAGACTGAAGAAACAAGATTAGAAAATAAGTTAGTACGATAAGTTCGCATAAACAATATAAATAGAGCTCATATGAGGGTGCTAGGACATGTATGGATACGAAGACTAGGCTAGGTGATGTATCCCAAAATATATAGCTTAAGCAACCCTGCACTATGGAGGAATCACATGAGAATTTGAAAATGCACAAGAGGAGAAAAGGAGAGTGCTAGAAAGATGTGCATGACAGAATTTTAGGAAGGACTACCGAGTTGAAAGATAAAGAAGGTCTCAGAGAGGAGACATAGGTAAGAAATGGTGACTTATAGCCACAAAATAAGTGCAAAAGCACGTAGGAGATGCACAATAGTATGAGGAGCTTCTAAGAAAGAAGAATGTTAGATTGTTGACCATGAGGAAACTAGTCGAAGAAAGAAGAGGCCGTGAGAATTCGACCATGAGCAAGGAGGGTCGCTAGAGAAAAATGAAAGGATAAAAAAAAGATAGGTGGCATAAAGCCACAAAACATGAAGGCATGCGTGGAAGAAATGCACATGAGACAAAATGTGGTGCACAAGGAGGGTTATGTTAGGAAAAGAAAGAAGAGGCCGAAGAAGTAGGTTAAAGGGGTGAAGAAACCAATGCGCATAAAGAGAAGGAGAGAAGGGTGGCATGAGGAAGTCATAACACACAAAGAACAATTGTCCATGGTGGTAACCAAGTAAAGGAGGCACAAAGAGTACGTGGAAGAATATGTGTCAAGGGCTGTAGGGGACCCAAAATGTTTAAAGATGCACTAACATAGGAAAAAATGACAAGCAAATAAGAGAACACGTGAAAGTTTTGAAAGGAAACAAGGAATCAACAAAGCACGAAGAATACAACCAAGAAAAGGGAAAGAAAGAGTGTGAGGATCTTGAAAGAAGTCATATCCTAAGGCAAGGGCGAAATAAAGGTGTGAAGAAAGAGGCCCGAGAGGATATGAATATAGTGATATCTGGGAGAAGAAAGGACAAATTGAATGGATCTGTATTGTCACGTGGTTGATGGAAAATGGATGATGGAATGGTGAGTAAGGATAAACCAACCACCAGATGACGTGGCGTGAGAGGATTAGCCAGATGCAGATTACCATAGATAAGGGAAATAAATATGCTAGAATAAAATTCAAAGACCAAACAATAATTTTGAAGGATCCAACACAGAGGAGAGAGAAGCGAGAATATTGGGCATGCACAAAAATAAATAGGAGGAATACCACCAATGAGGGGATTAGTTAGTTTTTCTTGGTCGTGGATATTGGAGGTTGGCTAGATGGTAGGAAATGGATGAGTTGTAAAAGGCACCAAGAGATGACGGATGAGACCGAGTGTAGATCCAAAGTGAGAGGAGTTAAGTCTGGTTAGCCCTATGAGGTGCCAAAAACTTTATATTCTTAGAGGGAAGAAATTGTATATGTCGTATGGCTATTTCAAATAATATAAGGAAAACCAACAATGAACAAAAAAAACCACCAAAACCTTGTGTGGAGGCTTTTTTCCCTCTCTGCAATTTTTTGAAATTCTATTATGACTTGTTACTACTTCAATGGCGGATCTGACTAGGCCGTCCCCTGACCCCCCTCATGACTCTGTTGATTTCTCTAACAGCTCCTGGAAGGACGTTGTTGTTGGCTCTTTGAAATATTCAGTCCTTGGAAAACTCCACCCTCAGTGCATTGATGGGACTTTGTCCTTACAAATCCCTTCCTCGATCACTGAAGCTACACAAGCCTTTAGGGAGCTGTTGCTCATCGGTAAACTTATGAGACCCAAACCACCCTTAGAAGAGATTCACATTTGGGTACGTATTAAATGGGGATCCTTGTGGTCCAGTTGATATTGTTTCCCTTTCCAATGGGGTCATGCTCTTTACCTTTTCCCATAAAGAATATTTTTCTCGTGCTTTGTTGGGTGGCTCCTGGTTCTTTGGTTAGAGAGGATTTTACCTCCATTGTTGGATGCCCAAGTTTAATGCTAAAATGGAAACCATGTCCCAGGCTCTGATCTGGGTTTTGTCTTCCTGATATCCCCTTGGAGTTTTGGCATTCTGTTGTCATTAAAGGCATTTCCCTCTCCATTGGTTCTCTAATAGTAATGAATCAAGCTACCAAGGCAGGTTCTAGATTTTATTCATGCCATATTCTGTCAATACCTAACATTAGTTCACCCTTGTCGTCCTCCATTGATCTCCACTCTAATTTGGGAACTTGGGTTCATCCCATTGAATATGAATATATCCCTCAAGATTGCTCCACCTGTAAAAGCATTGGACATCATGCTCAGGCTTGCACGTCAAAGCTAGCTCCAAATACTAAAGAGTGGGTCTGCTCCCTGAAGAACAAAGGTAATTTCATCCCTAAAGTTTCAAATACGGTTAGCACTTAAAATCCATTTTATATCCTTTTGGAGGAGAGTGTTCTCACGTCTTTCTCTGCTCCGCTCCCCCCTTCTTCCACATCTCCTCTTCTGGACCCCCTGTTTCCTTCTGGGTGTCTTTGTTCCTCCCTTATCCCCCATTGGTTGATCCTTCTCCCCCCTCCTCTTCTCTGCCTTCTCCTTCCACTCCGTCTCCATCCTCCTGCCCTTCTTTGGACTTGTCTCTTACCTTCCCTCGTTTTGGTTCCTCTCTGTCTGTCTCCTCTCATCCTTCTTCCCATTCTCTTTTGTAATTTTTTGGAGCCAGTACTTCATCGTGGTCCCCTTGCTCCATTTGTTTCCCTTGTTGTTGTTGCTACTACTCGCTCACCCCTTTGGGAAAACACCCTTATCTCTTCTTCTGCTTCACTTTCAGCGGATAACAGTCCTACTAAGAATACTAGAAACAACACTAAGTTCAAACTTGATGTGGGATCTAAGAAATCCAAAGGGAGGCACACAAATCAAGCAAAGCTTAAGGAGGAAGAATTTCTCAATATAGCTCAAGGAACACATGGAATTCTTGCCATCCTAAGTGGAGGTAAGACAAAATCAAAGAAATGAATATTTTCTTTGGAATGTTCGAGGATTAAATGCGCCCCAAAATAAAAGAATCCTCAAGGATTTTAGATTCAAAAATTGTCATGATATCTTGATGTTATAAGAAACCAAACTGAAAGAGGAGGATATGCTTCATAAGTTCTGGCCTAATGCCTTTGTTGCTTCATTGGAGTCTATTGGTAATTCTTGTGGATTGTGCACTTTCTGGAACCCAAAGGTTCTCTTTGGGGAATGTATCATTAAAAACCCCCATTTTTTTGGGGATTATTTTCTAAGAGATTGGTTCTAATATGGGTTGGATTGTTGTACATATTTATGCTCCTAATCTTGAAAACCGAGGGAAAAAAAATTGGAAGGATTTTTTTGGAATTTCGCTCTTCTTGCAAACACTTCAAGTGGCCTATAGCTAGAGATTTCAATACTCCATTGTATTTATCTGAGAAACAAGGTGGAACTATTGTCAACACTAATAGCTTAGAAGCCTTAGCTGACTTTATCAGATTGGATGAATTTTTTTTACATTGATCTTCATGGAGCTTATTTCACCTGGTCTAACAAAAGACTCGGGATCAACCATATCCAAATCAAATTAGATAGATTCCTTGTCTCTATGGATTGGATCGTTCACTTTAACAATTTATACCTATAGGCTCTACCTAATATTTCCTCTGATCACCGCCCCTTACTATTCACGGCTTCACAATCACAATGCTCAAAACATCCCCCATTTTTCTTTGAGTTTTCTTGGTTACAAAATCATAATTTATAAAAAATGATCAAGGGCTGGTGGATGACTAATATTCAGGGCTCACCTATATACAGGTTTGCTAAGAAGCTTAGTTTTGTTAAAATAATCTCAAGAATTGGAAAAATTAGGTTTTTGTGGATATCCGCAGAAGGAAGGATTTGCTCACTCTAAAACTTGCTTCTATTTCAGAGGAGATCGACTTGAAAGGAATATCCCCTCAACTCCATCAACATGAACTTTCCCTTCTCAGTGATTATCACAATACTCTTGTTGAGGAAGAAATCTCCATAGCTATATGGCTTAAGCAGGGAGATCAAAATACGAAATTCTTCCATATGACTGCTACAAAACACAAAAGTCGGGATAAAATCAAAGAGCTTGTCACTATGGAGGGCTCTTATCTTAATAAAGATGATGTGATTGCTGTTGAATTAATCAAATATTATTCTAGTCCCCTCCAAGAGGGCCCTCCCCCATGTGAAGTGGATTGTTAGGAAATGCTCTAACATATTCCCAATTTGATCACCGATGATATTAATGCCAAAATCACCCAGCCCTTCTTGGTGGAAGAAATCAGGAAAGCTACTTTTGACATGAAGAGTGATAAATCACCTGGCCTTGATGGTTTCCCTGTGGCATTTTTTCAAACTTACTGGCATATTGTGGAACTTGATCTACATGCTTCTATTTTGGACTTTCAGCAAAATGATCTTTTGTTAAAGGAGTGGAATAATAACTTTGTAACCCTAGCGCCTAAGTCTATGGGATCTAAGTTGATTTCTAACTATAGGCCCATTTGTCTTTGTAACACTTCCTACAAGATCATAACCAAAATGCTAGCATCTAGGCTTAAACCTATTATGACTAGCTTAATTTCGGAACAACAAAATGGGTTCATTGGTGGTAGATTGATCAAAGGTGCCATCATTAATGTTCATCAAGAAATGCATTCTGCTTCCCTAAAAAAATCAGCTAGTATGATTTCCAAACTTGATATACAAAAGGTGTTTGATAGAGTTAACTGGCCCTTCTTAGTTCGGGTCCTGGAGAAATTTGGTTTTGGGGAGAAAAGGAGATCTTGGATTTACAACTGTATCTCAACTCCAAAAATCTCCATTCTCATAAATGGTATCCTACAAGGTTATTTTCAATCAAGTCATGGAATCAGGAAAGGGGATCCCCTCTCACCCTTCCTGTTTATACTCATGGTGGATACTTTCAGCAGAGCTTTGGAAGCTGCTAAAAGAGATGGCAGCATTATGGGCATTACTACTACGTCTAGGGCTCATGTAGCTTCCCACAATCAATTCATCGATGACACTTTTCTTCTTGGTATAGCTTCAGTTATGGAAGCTAAAGTTCTGAAATGTATTTTAGATTACTATCAATCATCTTCTGGTCAAAAGATTTTTTTTAATAAGAGTAGTATTGCTTTTATTAATACCCCTGCCAGCAGACAACGGAAGATTGCTAACATCTTTGGTTGCATTATTATGGATCTCCCCTCTTCTTATTTGGGTCTTCCACTTTTCTTGGGAAGACAACTCAAGATTATTTGGAATCTGGTTATTGACAGATTAAAAAAGAAACTTGCTGGTTGGAAAGGTTCCCACCTCAATCAGGCTAGAAAGCTACAACTGGTTAAGGCCACTTTGTAGAATTTTTTGATTTACTTTATGTCTTTACTGAAAATGTCTACCTCTATGGCTTCTACTATTGAACAAATCCAAAAAACAATCCTTTGGTCAAGGTCAGAAGAACGAAAGAGAATCCACTTAGTTGCATGGAATGTGGTTTGTAAACCAACTGCTCTTGGTGGTTTAGGCCTACGTAGAATTGCTGATATGAACTCCGCTATGCTTACAAAATTGGGTTGGGAAATTACTACTAATGGAAAGGCCTCCTTGACATAGATGATGTTCTCAAAATACCTTTCTTCAGTGGATGATTTCTATGCTGAACACATTCCAAATGGTTTGGCTATTTGGAACTCCATCAAAAGCACCAAAAATATGATTCAGGCAGGCACTAGATGGAAAATTAGTAACGGTAAAAATGTTGCTTTCTGGACTGATAGATGGATTGGAGACAATGATTTATCTACTGAGCCTTCATGGGATCCTCTAAGATCTAGGCTCATTAGTATTTTCGGTCCTTATGTTTCTAACTACATTGATCGATCCTCTTTTTACCCATGTTGGTTCATACCTAGCTAGGATGGAAAGAGTTGTTTCCAGCTCCAACTGATTGATAAAATGAAGCTTTTATTGTCGCAACAATTCTTACACATTTCTTCTATGGAGGATGCTAGAATATGGCCTCTTTATGTTTCTAGCTCCTTTTCTGTTAAGGCTACTTATCTCTCCCTGCCTCACCGCACGGAGGGCCCTGCTCTATCTCAAATATGGTTGCCTCATGTTATCCCAAAAGTGGGATTTTTAACTTGGCTTGCTTCTAGAGATGCCTTTCTCTCTGGCAAGAATCTCAAGCGGTGGGGTTATTATCTCCCTAGTAGGTGTGTTCTTTGTTTTGACGCTCTTGAATCTTCTACCCACTTACTATTTCATTGCATTTTTTCCTTTACAGTATGGAGTCTCATTCTTAATGTTTTTGGAGTGTCTTGGGTCTTTCCTAAATCCACCTCGAAAGCTCTCAGTCAATGGGCACCTCTCTTTCGGCATAAAATTATTAATCTTTCCTAGAAACTTCTTCTTCCTCACATGTTATGGAACATCTGGAAAGAACGTAACATGCAAATCTTTAAAGATCTGCACAATACCCCCAACAGTTTTTCACTTTGGTGGCAACCGGTCTTCAAGAGAATCTAAATTGTTGTATTTAGAAACAACATAAATGTAAAATTTATCTCAGCATAGACATACAATGGTTGCAACAACTTCAGATATCCCTTCAGCCTCCCAAGTCAACAACTTTAGGGGTTATTACTACCTGGACCCTGTCATCAGCAATCCGGCACTATGATAATTCTTCACCGGGAACTCCTCGTGCTATGATTATTTACTAATGCACAGCCTTTAGTTTGGTGGACGTAATCTAGAAACAAAACCACAACATAACACAAGAATACCATTGACGATGATAAGACAGAATGACGACAAATCTGAAATATCAAAATAAATTATAATATTAAACATGAAACTGTTACAATCTCACCCATGAGATTCTTCAACAAGACTATGGGAGAAACTTTACAATTACACCTCTCGATGGCTTCTTCAACACACCTTTAAATGATGGCTTCCTTCGCACACTTCCTACAATATTTCTCACTACTTCTTTCTATGCTAAATGAGGGGGGTGGCCTCTCTATTTATAGAACTTCCAGGCTTATCCATCCTATCTTTAAGATAGGATAAGAAATCCACTCTGACGAATCATATTCCATACCTTAACTCTTATCTGTACATGTAAGCTTATCTGTTAAGATAAGATAAACCTTATCATTTTACATGGGTTCCACATTTTTAGACTTTTTACAAATAAAATACACAAAATATTTATGACCTCACTCCTTGTCCTTATTACCAATATAATATTTCTAATTCCTAATCATGTAGACCCCTACTTCTCTAATTACCCAAACTTTGACATTTTAACATTACCAGGACCACTTACGACAAATATTTACTTTTTACAACATTCCTATTGTACTTTGACTGTTACCGTACTCCACATTATTGGCGGCACCGTACTGACGGCGCCGTTATCTTCTATCGGACGCTACTACTAATTACACATTTATTAATGAAATGGAAATTTTGGAGGAAAATTTTAGTGTCGACATCTTCCCCCTTCCTAGCTTCTACTCCGTCCTCGGAGTAGACTATTCTGGTGCTTGGAAAATCTTCAACTTGTCGTGGTTGACCCATTTCGTAATGGGAGTGCCATCCAATTCCTCCAGTCGGTACGTACCATTTTCATGCACAGCTGCTATTTTGTAGGGCCCCATCCATTTTGGAAGAAATTTTCTCTGTCTTCTTTTTTTTGTATCTGGAATCATATACTAGAACCATGTCATTTACTTGAAATGGAGACCACCGGATCTTTTGATCAAAGTACTCCCTTCTTCATTTTCCTTCTTATGGCTTGTATCCTTTGCTATTTCCCTCATTTCCTCTAGCAAATGAAGATGTACCAACCTTTCTTTTACTGAATCACTTTCATCCATCCTTTCATTTTTCAATAACTCTCGCAGTGGGAATATCAAACTCAATAGGAAGAACTGGATCAATGCCATAGGCCAACTGAAATGGGGAGTATCCTGTTGCTGACTTTGATGTTGCCCTATATGCCCACAATGCTGCATGAATCCTTTTATCCCATTTATGTACCTGCAAGGCTGCATCTTTTGCTAGAATTTGACACAGCACAAAATTTGTTCGTTCCACCTGTCCATTTGTGCTTGGCTTGTATGTTGTTTCCATTCCTGTGCTTGATAGAAAACTTATTGACTAGGGCTTCTACCACCTCATTAATGAAGTGGCTTCCTTGATCTGTTACAATTTCTAATGGACAACCAAATCTGGTGACAATGCGTTCATATATGAACCTTGCCACTTCATCCATGGAAGCTGCTTTCAATGGTCTAGCTTCAACCCACTTGGTTAAATAATCTGTGGCAACTACAATATACTTATTTTGACGTGATGTAGTTGGAAGTGGACCTACAATGTCTATTCCCCATTTTTCAAAGGGACCAAGGGGAAGAATAAGACATAATGGAGCTGATGAAGTCTTACGGTTACCATGTGTTTGACAAATATCACATGTCTTACAATAATTATAACAGTCTTTAAAAAGAGTGGGCCAGTGATAACCTGCATCCAAGATCCTTCTTGCTGTAAGTTGTCCAGAGAAGTGCCCTCCACATGTACCATTGTGGAATTCTTCTAGAAGCTCTTTTCCTTGATCACGTCCAACTGCCCTCTTGTACTGTCCATCAGGTCCTATTCGAAATAATGCTCCATGCAGAATAGAGTATGGACGACTAGCTTGAGTAATCTTTCTCTTAGTCTTTGCATTGGCACCATCAGGAAACTTGAATTCATTCAGATAATTCCAAATATCTATGTATTCACTAGGGATTGTGTCAAGGGAGAACAATGCTGCATCGGGAAAATCATCATCATCACAAGATGATCCTAAACCATCATAGGCTCGAGAGAGTGCATCTACATTGACATGCTTCTTTCCTGGCCTATCTATAATATCAAATTCAAATTCTTGTAGCAAAATTATCCATCTTGCTATCCTCCATGATGGGTTAGGCTTATTGACAATATATTTCAGAGCCTGATGATCCGTTACAACTATAAATTTCTGCCCTAGCAAGTAATTTCTAAACTTCTTTACAGCAAAAATGATAGCCAGAGCCTCTTTTTCAGTTACAGTATAGTTTACCTCAGCACTGCTCATTTGTCTGCTCCCAAAGTAAATTGGATGTTCATTCTCATTTTCATCCTTTTGGCTCAAAGTACTACCTAGTGCTAGCATCTGAGGCATCAGTGTACACAATGAATGGCTTGCTCCAATCTGGATTCTTCAAAACAGGTGAAGACACCAAGGCTTCCTTCAGTTGTCCAAAAGCTTCATGCGCCTTGTTTCCTGGTTCATAAGCAACATCCTTCTTCAAGAACTGGGTTAGTGGCTGTGCAATCTTTGAGAAATTCTTGATGAACCTTCTATAGTAACCCACATGGCCTAAAAATGATCTCAACTTACTTCTATTTATAGGAAATGGTAAATCTTTGATTTTTGAAACTTTATCAGGATCAGTACCAATACCATCTCTAGATACAACATGCCCTAACAAAACGCCTTTAGAACATCCAAAGACACACTTTGTAGGGTTTAGTGAGGCTTGTGCTTCATCTAACCTTTGAAATGCTGTCTCCATCTGGTGCAGGTGGTCCAACTTGCTCCCAAAGATGCAAAAATCATCCAGAAATACTCTGATGAAGGTCCCAATGTAGGGTTCGAACACCCTATTCATTAAACACTGGAATGTTGCTGGAGCATTACACAACCCAAAAGGCATAACTCTATAAGCAAACGTTCCCCAAGGAGTGGTGAACGTGGTCTTCAGCTGATCTTTCTCTGCTATACGAACTTGGTTGTAGCCGCTATATCCATCAGCAAAACTATAGCACTCCTGGCCAGCTACTTCGTCCAAGATCTGATCTGAAAATGGAAGAGGGTAATGATCCTTCTTTGTTGCCTTATTGAGCTTCCTATAATCAACACAAATGCGTAGCTTCCCATTCTTTTTTATTGAGATCACAATGGGAGAAACCCCATTTTGAATTCTCCACAGCAAATATGAATCCTGCATCAAGCAACTTATCTATTTCTTCTTTTACAGTCTTGGAAAAATTAGGATTCATTCTATATGGCATTTGCTTTATGGGCTTAGCACCATCTACCAGCTCAATACAATGTTCTACCCAACTTACTTGGCGGAGTTCCTTGTAATCAAAAGTGAATAGGTGTATGTACCTTCGAAAGAGCTGGAGGTAGGATTCCTTCTCACTCTCTATCACATCATCACCAATATTTATTTGTTGGAGACGATCATCAACTTCTTCTTCAAATAATTTTATGGGGTCATGAGTTGGTGTGACTGGCAGGATATCCATGACTGAAACATCCACCTCGCTTTCTTCATCTTCAGTGTCCACTTCACTGGTACTAGAGTAATCAGAGGATGTCCAATCATCAGTTTCATCACTTGAATCCACAGGTTCTACTTTATGATGTCGAGGGATCACGTTTATCTTCACCCTCTCTCTACCACGTCCAAGTGTCATGAAACCTTCATTCCAGTAGTTTCTTGCATGAACTCTCCTTAGCCATGGTCTTCCCAGCAGCATTGGGTACGCAACAGTACCATTTTTTCATCACCTGAAAGTCTACCACACATACCACACCCATAACAGATATTGCCACATTTGAAATTACACCTTCTGGTTTAGTTTTTCCCTTATTTAATGACCTTAACATAAGTGTTGAAGGGCGATCAATTTTTAACCCCAACATATTCATTACAGACTCAGTCATTACATTAACTGCAGCACCTCCATCAACTAAGACATCATGAATTGAAATACCATTACATAATACCTCAGCTTGTGGAGCATAGGGATCTGCCTCTGCCTCCAAAACAGGGACCTCAACCTCCTTCCTTCTTCGAGCATTGAGTCCACCTCGCAACTCCTGCCTCTTCTCAGAAGACATAGCCAAGAGTTGACCATATGTAATATTTGCAGGGCCTTTTGGACAGATCTTCCAAGATGGAGTATGGTCCTTGCCCCTGTGAAATCAGAAAATCCTGCACACCCAACTTTCTTCTCCTATGTTTCTTACTAGTTTCTTCTTTCATCTTCTTAGGATCATTTCCATCTTGATTATCTTTTTCTTTCTTTCTTTTTGTTACAAACACATCTACTTCATTATTTCTGCTCTTATCTACTACATCAAAAGAATTCACAGGTGCTTTTCCTTTATCATTATCTCCCTTACTAGATGTAGAAGCTCTATCTGGACAATTATACTTATAATGACCCTTTTTATAAAAAACACCATAACAAACAACTTCAGAAATATTTCTCTTTGGACCTCTATCTCCTCCCTGAGAACTAAATTCCTTTCCTTGAAGAAGATTAATAGTTAACTGACCCATCTTTTTTAGCAGATCTTCATACTCACTAGATGTATTAGGAGAAATATTTGTGCTCACCGGGAGTGGTTGTGGGATTCAGGACCAAAGGTGCTGGTGTAGGCTCTATTTTAGCAACAATTTCTTTGGGCTCCTCTTCCATGCTTTCTTCTTGCCTTCTTGCAATCTCCTTTGCTTGTTCAATGGTGGCTAGGGCGGTCATACTTCACTCGTTGTCTGATCTCTGGCTTCATCCCAAGAATGAAGTGCTTACAGAGGATATTATCCACGCCATTCATCAACCCATCCGCTAGTCCTTCCTTCCGGATCTGGGCATCGAGCTTCCTCCTTAGCTCTAGAACACGAGCATGATAATCCCTTATCTTCTCCTTCTCCTCCTTGGGATAGCTTTGTGATCTCGATCATGAAATCTGCATATTTCTGTTGTTCACCAAATTCTTCAAGAAAACTTTCAGTTAATAAATCCCATGAATTTTTCACATTATCACCTAGTGTTTCAAACCACCTAAGTGCTGAACCATCCAAAAAGGTAGGAAAAAATTCAGTCCATTGTTCCCTTCTTATAAGGCCATTACAAATACAAGATCGTTTAAACTCTTGAATGAAAGAAGAAGCATCTTCATTAGATTGAGCTGAAAAAACAGGAATCTTTCCCATTTTCAAAAGTAACTACCGTGAAATACCAACCCACAAGTACAATTAACAGGACTTATGTGCACAAATAATTGGAATCACTATACTAGAAAGTGACCTTTACACCTTTCTACAGTAAAATAGAAATGACCACGGTAAACTATGGTAAAACTTGACTTACTACGGTAAAAAAAATGACTTTACTGTGGTAAACACTATTCACAGTAAAAAGTGAAGTTACTGTGGTAAATACTATTCATGGTAAAAAGTGACCTTACTGCGGTAATTACTATTCCCAGCAAAAAGGACTTTACCAGGGTAACTACTATTCATGGCAAAAATGCCTTTAACATGGTAACTACTATTCACGGTAAAAATGACTTTACCATGGTAACTACTATGCATAGTAAAAACAAAGGTTACCCTCCAATTGATTTTTGACTTAGTGAGAATATCTCTCCAGAAAATCCACCAACGAGGAATGGTCCTGGCAACGGAACCAAAATGTCATCAGCAATCCGGCACTATGATAATTCTTCACCGGGAACTCCTCGTGCTATGATTATTTACTAATGCACAACCTTTAGTTTGGTGGACGTAATCTAGAAACAAAACCACAACATAACACAAGAATACCATTGACTATGATAAGACAGAATGACAACAAATCTGAAATATCAAAATAAATTATAATATTAACATGAAACTGTTACAATCTCAGGTCCATGAGATTCTTTAACAAGACTATGGGAGAAACTTTACAATTACACCTCTCGATGGCTTCTTCAACACACCTTTAAATGATGGCTTCCTTCGCACACTTCCTACAATATTTCTCACTACTTCTTTCTATGCTAAATGAGGGGGGTGGCCTCTCTATTTATAGAACTTCCAGGCTTATCCATCCTATCTCTAAGATAGGATAAGAAATCCACTCTGACGAATCATATTCCATACCTTAACTCTTATCTGTACATGTAAGCTTATCTGTTAAGATAAGATAAACCTTATCATTTTACATGGGTTCCACATTTTTAGACTTTTTACAAATAAAATACACAAAATATTTATGACCTCACTCCTTGTCCTTATTACCAATATAATATTTCTAATTCCTAATCATGTAGACCCTACTTCTCTAATTACCCAAACTTTGACATTTTAACATTACCGGACCACTTACGACAAATATTTACTTTTTACAACATTCCTATTGTACTTTGACTGTTACCGTACTCCACATTATTGGCGGCACCGTACTGACGGCGCCGTTATCTTCTATCGAACGCTACTACTAATTACACATATATTAATGAAATGAAAATTTTGGAGGAAAATTTTAGTGTCGACAACCCCTCCTCCTTTAGGATGGCTTAAAGTCAACACCGATGGGGCTACTAAAGGTAACCCGTGCATCTCTGGTGGACGTGCCACTATTACAGATGAACTGGGTCAACCAATGGATGCTTTTGCTTCCTATTTTGGTAAGTGTTCTAATCACAGATCTGAAGCTCTGGCCATTTTAAAAGGTATGGAACTTGCTTCTATTTTCAGCAGGATCAACATACTTGCGGAAAGTGACTCCCTAAATTTGATTAAGCTTATTAAAAATAAGGGTGTCGCCAGGTGGACCATTAGCAGTATCATTTCTGATATCAGACTTATCCAATCTCAATTCAACAATGTCCAATATCAACACATTTTTAGGGAAGGAAATAAAGTGGCCGATCTATTAGCTAATATTGGAGTCTCTCATGAGAAACAAGAAACATGGGTTGGCAATTTTCCTGAATTACTGTTAAAAGCCTTGAATGATGACTATTCTAAAAAGTGCTAATTTAAAAAAGTATTGTCTGATCACTACTTTTAATGATCACTTGGACTTCATATTTACCTGGCGGTATCCTTCCTCCACCACTGGCGATGGTATCATTTATTATGATTTTAAGGTTTTTTTTTAATTTTATACGTCTCACGTGAGAAGCCGGGATCTTGAATTTTGAGTTATTAATGGGGAATTTTAATCATAAAGGGAAGCAACCCTTTCACTGGAAGGCATGTGGCAGAGGGGGTTCATGGCATTTTATACATGCCAGTGTTATCATTTTATTTCATATAATCTTTTTTCTTAGTTATTCGGCTCTGTGAAATTGGGGGGTGCTCTGGTTCAATTGGAGCCTTCTAATTGTGAAGATTTTAAGAAGGATGGAGTTTTCTAGAACTTGCTTGGGGAAAAGGGGGTTACGATGCTCATCAAAAGGATTTTAGGGCATTTTTTCGTAGTGTCAAGCAACATTTTATCTTCCTGGAAGTACGGCCATGTGAAAGTGGGCAAAACTAAGTTCAAAAGCACTACAGAGAGTATTGCTGCCACTATGGGGCTTCCTAACGATGGTGATATCTATTTTAAGAGGTCCTTAAAAGTGGAAATGATGGACTTTCTGTATAAGAGGAAAGAGAAGGTTATAAATCAGGCTATGAACGAACTTCTTTGAAGGATCCCTGGGATCATGTGGCCGAGCAAGTTATGCATTACTTTATGCTAGAGGATAGGTGCAAACTGGTTTTCAGTCCCCAACTCTTAATTATGGCTCATTTCTGAAATGTTGGTAAGGTGAACTTAGCCAATTTTCTATACCAGTCTTTAGTTCCATCCATTCAAAAGGCTCACGCTGGTGAAGGTAATTTGCTTCATCAAGGTTTACTTTATCTGCTATTTAAGCATTCTACTAATTCTCACGTCCTGCCCCATTTTCCCACTGTTGCTAGTTCATCCCACCACTGCGCCCCTTCTCCTCCTCCTCCCCGTCCCACTCTTCACCACCTTCATCGCCACCTAAATCCCCAGCCTTCCTTCGACCCAGAATTTGAAACACGGGTCACCGTGACACTGCTTCCTCTTCCCCTACTTGCTCGCCGCCCTCTTCCCCCCGCTAGGTTGTTTCTCCCCTAGTGGCGGCTCCTAATCCCACTCCTTTTTCTCCCTTGCTTGCTGCTATGGGTTATGTTCTTCCCATGCTGGGTGCTTTGGGTTCTGCGAATGAAGATCCAATTCCTGAGATTCTACTCGGTCTTTACTAATGCCTACCCGGAATCTTCAATCCCTTATGGGACTGGTGAAAAAATGGATTGCTCTGATGATGACAAGGAGGAGTCTAGATTTTTTGAGGATGCTGCTGCGGATGTTGAAGATTTTGTTGAGGATGTTGTAGAGGATGTTGCCGATGATGCTGCCAACCCCGAGGCTGATTTGGACCACCATGTTGATCTGGACAATTGAGCTAAAGCTGCCATCAAGATGATTCATGGATTTTTCGGTAACATTAACAATGATCTCAATGTCATTAAGAAATGGAAAGAATATACTGATGAAACCTGAGTCCATCTCCAAAATGGTTGCAAGGAACTATCAAGTGTTACTGAAACTCTTGCTGGAAAATTTGTAGATTTTGCTGTGATTGAAGTTGTTAATGAGCTTAATAATATTATACCTATATAGCCTAGGGTGTGGTATTTTTTCATACTTTTTGGATTATGGTTACTTTTTTGATGATTGTATCGCTAATCCTATGTTTTTCATGTCTATCTAGTCATTTGGGGCCTTTTGTAACTAGGATGTGGGTCCTAGCAAAACCCTCACTTTTTTACCATAATCTAAAGAAAGATAATATAAGAAAAACATAAATAATTTTCCATTCTCTGTGTTGACTCTTGAGAAGAGGTAGGCTAGAGGAGTATCCAGTAGAGCTGGTGCTTCATCAAGTTATATCAGAGATGGTTCTTTCGGGTAGGAAGGTGAGGAAGTGGAACAACTAGCCAATCACTGAAATTGAGGTAGATGGCGTAGAATTTGTGCTCTCCATCATGGATGAAGGTGTGTAGAGAACATGTAGGAGAAATATCTAATGACACCAAATAAATAATACATGTCAGACCTGATAGACATGAATAAGCTCAAGGAATAATGAAGTTGCTTCAGGGAATTTGAGAGGTGCAAACTTGACTAGAGAGCACCATAGTAGATCGCTTAAGGAAGAAAGGTCTCATGACCAAGGGTGGTGTAGATGTGAAAAGAGTAAAGGACTTGATAAAGATTCAAAGGCATGATGGAGAGAACACGTAAAGGATTCTTGGAGAGCATCATAAGAAGGCTTGTGTGAAAGCACAACTAAAGGATGCAAGAGAAGAGCACATTGAAGAAAAAGAACCCAGTGCAGGAGATCCATCAGGAGGAATAGTTCAACTACAAGAGTATCGTAGGAAGATGTGCAATTGGAGGTGCATCAGCTGGTAGCATGTGAGAGTATCGTGCTAGTGAAAGAGATTACTCAGGAAGAAAGAGATATGGTCTTAAGAGAAACACACGAAGGAGAATGATGTGAGAGGAGAACGTGGTGGTGAAAGAAGGAAAAATAAACAAGACGCACACAAGAAGGAAACACACTCATAATACATAGGAGATGCATGGGAAAACATCTTGGAGAGATTGGAGGAGGAACGTACCACAAGGAGTGCAAAGGAAGAAACCTCGGTCAAAAGGACGAATAGATGAGGGTGTGTACGGAAGAAAACTATAAGAGGAATAGGGGAGCGTGAAGATGAGAAAACACATAGAAATGGAAGTACCATTATAAGAAAAGTTGAGAAATCATGGCAGATTGCAAGAGTATGCATAAAAAAGGGTATACCCGATAAGGAGATCTAGGGAGATCTTGAGAGGATGCGTACAAAAGAAAATGAGCGTGTGAATCCAAGAAAGTGTGATGAAAATTCAAAGGAATTATGGGATAATGAAAAGGAGGAAACCAAGATCAAGAGATGTCGGGAGCAGTCTAGCCTAGAAGAATTTGTGCCGAAGGTAAAAAATGCAAAGCAACTAAATACAGTTACTAAAGTACATATAGGGATATGCATATAAGGAGGAGAAGATATCCATAGAGATATCAAGGAGTCTCCCTATGGATAGGATCAAAAAGTCTTGCACAAGGAAAAATGCGCGTGAGATAGAGAGGAGGTAAAAGAAGGAGGTTCCACAATAAAGTTTCCATGGAAATATGGAGAAGAGAACATGGGCCATCAATAAGAGTGTGGTCTAATAGAGCCCATAAGGTGAGGAAGATAATAATGCCTCAATAATTCCATAGGTAAGAGAGATGTGGAGGTGCAAAAGAGTTGTGTTGATAGAAATGCACAAACGAATGTTTGCACAAGGAGTCACAATGAAGAAGTGATCAAGAATAAGAGAAGAGGTGTGGAGTCAAGAGACGTTGAAGATACCCAAGGAAAGAAGAGAAAAAGGGAGAAGCATTGCACAGGGTAAAAGGGCATGGAAGAAAAGAATCATGATGGAATGGTGATAGAGAAAAAAATGTGAGTGTGAGTAGATCTGTGCAGGGAAGAGATAAATGAGAGGAAATACACACAAAGTAGAAGTATCATGGAAGAAGCCTTATGAGGAGGAAGATGGTTCGAGGTAAACAAAGACTTTTGCCAAGGAAGGTTGAGAATAAACTCACCAAGGATGAAAAGGAAGAATCTACCTAGAGAAGAAAAGATCATGGGAAGGAGGCACCACAAAGTCACTAGGGAGTGGTTAAGGATTGGAAGAGGAGCCAAAGGAAGCACAAGAGAGAAATGGATCAAGGAGTGAAGGAGCTAGGACTGGATGTCCAAAGGGTATTTTTACCACTCACTGAATCCACTTGAGGAGGACCACAATTTCAAAATACCCCATTTATTTGATGTAGGGGAATCCAAAGCTTAAGAAATCCTACATAATGGAGGAAGTGTGTGAGAATTAGAGAATTCATAAGAGGAGAAAAGGAGAATGTTAGAAATATGTGCACGATAGAAGTCTAGGAAGGATTTCTGAGTTAAAATATAAAGAAGGTTACAAAGATGCGACATTGGTAAGGTGACCTATAGCAATGAAATAAGCACCGAAGCACGAAGGAGATGTGTGGTAGGATGAGGAGCTGTCAAGAAGGAATACTGGTAGATCACCAACTTTGAGTCAACTAGTCAAAGAAAGAAGAGGCTGCGATAAGATGGCCATGAGCAATGAGGGTCACCTGAGAAAGTAACAAGGACAGAAAGAAAGAGGTGGCTTAAAGCCACAAAACATGGAGGCATGTGTGGAATAAATTAACATGAGACCAAAGGTGGCACACAAGGAGAGTTACGTTAAGAAAATAAAGAAGAGGCCAAAGAATTAGGATGAAGGGGTGAAGAAAGAAATACACACAAAGATAATGAGAGAAGGATGAATGAGGAAAATCGAGACACACAAATAACAGTTGTTCGTGGTGCTAACCAAAAAATGAGGTGAAATAGTACGTGTTGGTACTCAATCTTACACCCCCCGTGGGCCTGAAAACATTATCAAGGAACTTGAGGCACTTTGAGAATGATAGACTTTGGGGTGTGAGTCATTTACAGTCGGGAATATGTTTAGCAGACTCTTTGGGACCAAGCTTTAGGGTAATTGAGTGACACGTACAAAGAGGATGACCTTTTCCTGCTACTTTTGGTCCTACCTTTGACCAGGGTGAGAGGAAACACGGGGTAACCTGAATGGAGAGGGGAATATGGAGTCTTTGTTCCTCAAGTTATTTAATTGATGGACTAGTCTGGGACAAGCATGGCCAAGGATACAACACTTTACTTTCACAAGTTGTCACAAAAAGTGATGCACATACTTATGTTACCAGATGTAGGTTACTACATACAACATAAATCCATTTCTCTTGCATGCTTTGATGGGGGACGTGAAATTGAAGGTCCCTTTTACTGGTACATACAAGAAAAGCAATAGAGTAACAATTAAAGACTAGTATAATGGTATAGGACTTGTAATATGCTTGTATTTATAAATATGAGGGATTATATAATGACATATTATTTTGTAACATAGCAATCAATCACTCACTAAGACAACATGCTATTTAGGAAAGTAAAGAACAATTGATCAAGTAGTCATATTTTCAACAAAGGAAGATTTGAATTTATTGATACTCAATAAATGCAAAAGTTTTCCACAATCCCTAAAATACAGGACACAAAGGCTCATGCAAGTATTTTAATAAAGTATTTATTGCTTTTGATCTCATACGCCTAAGATTCACTCAAAATCTTATGAAAATCCATCGACAAAATTGTTGTAGTAAGGATTTTATAATTATACTCAATATAGTGAAGAAAATGCTCACAACACAATATTGAATAAATGACCAGAGCTCAACCATGAAGGAAAGATCTAGTGTAATTCAGAGAAGCAATAAACACAAAAATTGTAGTGGAAAATATAATTCGTTAATCATAAGTTCAACATACAAAACCCCATAATACAGAAACTAAGCTCATAAGCATGCATATTTCATTAATATCTTCCAATTTCTTGACAAGGGAACACAAACAAATGATCTCAATGCCTGTCAATGGCTGTAAATTGCAACCATCTTGACATAAGAACTTTAAAAACCAGAATTCATATGTATTTCATTAAATGAAATTTTGCAGTATTACAGTAGAATTTATCAACCTTTTCCATAATAGAAAAATAAAACCCCTTTCGTATGAGAACATGCCCTCATACTTATACACTTTTGGAAAATCCTTATGATTCAATTCCCCCCCCCCCCCAAAGTGGTAAGATAATATCCTCATATTCGTGTAGAAATAATTTTGATTGGAATAGAATTACACGTGATCCAATTAAAAATATTCCCCTTTTCCGTTAGCATCTTCTGGGGATTAATTCCATGTACTTAATGCCAGATGTGATCATATCTTGTTGGAAATGACCAAAATATATTGTCACCTTTATTCACTTTCTAACGTCACCTTTCATATTAATTTGATTTCCTTCTTTTCGAAAGTCCCAACTTAGGAAACGAACAAATTATTTGCAAGTATATTTGAATTTAATGGTCAAACTCATGTCACACTTTTAGTTGGGTTTAATGAGATGCCATTTCACTAGACTTGATTGCTCTTTTATTTCATTACATTCATGTTGCATATCCAACTTAGATCCCAAAATTAATTTTATCTTGATGGCGCACACACACTGCTCTAGAGTTCTCCTTTTTTATGAATCTTCCATTCATAACCAAATCTACATATTTTCTAAAACAATTCTTGTGAGTTTATCTGCAGAAGTATCCTCAATTTTATTCTTTTTGAGAGATGGCTAACATGGATTTTGAAGGAAGTTTGCAAAATCTATCTTCAAAAGTACTCCATTCTATTTTTTCACTTTCAAGTACGGATGAGAACTTTATCTAAATGTTATTCTTAATTGAATAATGATAAGATTCTAAAGGACCATTCTCCCAACATTATTAAAGTGGCCCTGATGAGGAAGCTTGCAATGTGACCTTATTTTTCTCATCGTTCCAGATCATGCTTCATCACTTTCTTCCGCCAGAAGACGCTTAAGCTTCTGATCAATTGAAGTTATTTTGGCTTCATTATAGACCAACCATTAGTCCTAATATTGCACACTTTTCTTTACTGATGAATTGATGGACAAATAAATTCTAGTCTTTATTCTTGTGTCATTTGATTATGATTCCTCATAAAATGCTTTAGTGTCTCATTCCATTTCGGAAGAACTGACTAATCCTTCCCAACCATCTTCATTTGGAGGGATTGGTCTTTTGGAATGGGTTTCTTATTTTTCCATAAATACAAAATTGATTAGTCTTTTAGGGAAAAATAAAAAAAGCACAGAAGAAATCTTGGATTTGGGTATGTCTCATGACTTGGCCAAAAGGATTCAAGTTGTATATCTGGTCGATAGTCATGTAACCTTTGAATCTAGGAAAAAGGAATTATTATCTTGCATCCCCCTATTCAATGAGGGTGATCGACTAATCACTCGCTAGTTATAGAACTCTATTTGTAAAATGTATATTTATGTATGAATGTAACTTTCCAAGGAGTAGGGACCCTATAAAACCCCATTTTGTCTTTTTTGTAAAAAAAAAACAATACATTCTTTTGCACTATGTTACGTATACAATTTTTAAATTGGCTAATTAATTATCCAATTTTTTTGAATCAACACTTTAACATTATATGCTTTAAATACAAAATTGGAAAGTACAAAAATTGATAAGAAACTATATGAAAAAGATAAATTTTGTAGGGAACAAGACTATATTTGATCAGGCTTAGTAGCATCAATTTAAAGTTCAATGACATCATTCTTTTTTTCTTCAACTACCCTTTCTCTGTGTTGTCCTCCCAAAATTTCCCCTCTTTTGAAAGTCAGAAATTTGAAATTTTTTTTAGTTGACACCCTTTAGTAATGTTCTAGTGAAGTAAAATTTGAGGAGATAGTGAAATTCACATTTATTGGAGTCATTTTGGTGATTTTTAGGTCTGTCAGACATTTTTGTCCCTCATGTCCCAAATACTTCCAGGCCTTCTATTCGCCGATCGGCCGCTTTTCTCGTAACTCCTTGACTGACGGATTTATCGGAACTTTTTGGCCTATTTGTCCCAAGTTCGTCTTGACTTCCTTTTCCCACGATCACCCACATTACCCACATCAGAGTTCTTCATGCATACTTTTGTCCCATCTATCCCAAATGCATCTGTGCTTTCTGTTCCCATGGATTCCCTACACCGCACACATGCACATTGGCTAGAATCGCATCTTCACATCCCTCACGTCCTTCATGTTTCTGAGTCTCTGGACCGCTTGTGCTCATTTGGCCCACATTCCCCACATCGCCCGTGCATCATTGGCCAGATCACATCTTCACATCCCTCATGTCCCAAATGTACCAAAGACCATCTAGGCCAGTTTTCTCTACTTTTCCCACTTTTCATATTTTTGAGTCAGTGCAAGGTGAATTTAATGCACATTTAATGACCTTCTCTCTCCTGAATGGCTATTTAATGGGACTATCCCCTATGCATTTGTCACATTGCTCGCTTGCCATTTCTTGCTCAAATCCTTGCCATTAAAGTCACTTTCTCATGTACCCCTATATCCCTTTGCATTTTCATCGTAATTTTGATCTTGGAAGTCTATTCCCCTACGCATTGCAAAAAAATGAAGATCAAGTTTCAAGGTCAAGAACATGTGTCACCTCTTGAGACCTCTATACCTAATATTGGAGATAGTGAGGTTCGGCACTTAGATTTTGGAGATTTTTGGGGTAGACTAACATGCTCTAATCCTACTCCCATGGCACAAATGATCAGTGTCTAGTGGAATTACATATGCGGCTGGTTTTCCTATCTCTGTACAGTGTGCCGACACCGTGCTTTCCTATGGATCCCATTTTAACCTGGATACCAAGGAACTTACTAATGTGCATGGGGAATTAATTGCTAAACTAGATGTTGCTGCCATTGTTGCTGCCCTACGCATTCTAGAGACTGAAGATTCCATAGTTCTCACTTGTGCTCAAGCTCAAACCCTATTCAATCAAGACAGTGAGAAATACAAGGCCTGAATAGAAAAATCATGGTTAAAGAACCCTAAGAAGGGAGCGTCCCGACTCTCCAAGGCATTATTCAGAGTTGATTTTAATGAGGAGTTGTTTGATTTTATTATTTTTCTTCCTGTATCATGGGATTGCCTTCCACCAATGAATTTCACTTCTGGATGTGCCCCTTTATAAATATCATCTATGAGGGCAAGCAGAACATTAATTGGGCTGAAATTGTTTGCATGAATTTGACTAAGCAATTTTCTAGTGTTCAACAGACTAAGAATTTCTATATGAATTCTTATCTCATGTATACCTGGCTGCATCCTGATAGTGGTTTGGTTTCACCTACATGGAGGGCTGAGAAGAATGAGCCTATTTATGCATACTGCCCTTAGTTTACCCTTGAAGCTAGCAATCACAATTTCAGAAGAGTCAATGATGCTTTCACCATGTATATTGTAAGACTCTTAGAGGGTAACACTGCTAGGAGATTTTCTGATGAAGCTATGAACCTGATAGCCAAGTATGGGGCTTTCTTCATCTAATTCAGGAGGTTTTCATACATCAGGTTGGCTAGCTATGAAAATACACCCCTCAAGCTCCCCATGTTTTGCAATGATAAAATGGCTCTGGTTGAAGTGTGTAGGCAACTTGATAAACTCCATAGAACCTACAGGGACAAGAAGATCATTGGCCTACATTTCCCTATCTCTTTGGGAAACTATACATGTAAAACAGCTTTGGATGCCCAAAATGTAGAAAGGGATTATCACTCCTCTCACTATCCATTTATTCAAACCTAGAACTTGTTTTGATCTAAAGAAGTTTATTGATCAGAACCTCAAGATAAACTATCATCAAAAGCCAGATACTGAGGATTACTGGGCTGATTGTGCAGATGATTTTGAAGCCAGACAGAGGCACTATGGGAGACTCTCTCTACAACAAATTAGAGATCTCAATCTCTACCAAGTTCTTGAAGGATTTAAGGATGATGATGAGGACTTATAGTCCTTTGAATATGAAACAAAAATCAAACACACTCCTTTAGAAGATTTGGATTTGTACAAAAAAGAGAGAGATGATTTGGCTGAGATTATTGCCCCTGTTCTTATAAGAACTAAAGTTTGGTTTGATAGGAAGGTTCATGAGCTCAAGAAGAATTAGGGTGGACATTCTTCCAGAGATACCTCTACACCAGGGAAGGAAGCACATACAACCAGTACTGAGGTACTTGAGCAAACCCCTCATTATTCCTCAATGAAAGAGCCTGAAGTCATCTACTCCCTCTTCTTCTACTCAAGTGTATCAAAAGAAGATCAAAGAGGTTAAACAAGAACCAATTGAGGAAGAATATTTTCTTGAGCATTCAGAATTACCTTCAGGACCAGAGAACATTATTGTTCTTAGTGAGAGTGATGATAGTGAAGTGCCAAATCCTGTGGGATCTCCTAAAGAAATTGTTGAAGAAGAAAAGGAAATGTCTAGTACTGAACCTCCTAATACCATAGACTCCTCTATAAAGGAAGCTCCTGATGCTCCATCCACTTCTTTGCTAGAGGCAACAGTGGTTAATACTCTAAGTGCCATGGGTTCACTTTGCTCTTGGGACCCTTGTTCCTTCCTCTTCTTCTTCTACCTTTGCTTGATGTACAACCCATGGTTGATAGCAAGAAGAGAAAATATTCTTCTCGTCTAACAGGGCCAAATTTTGATGTTGTGGCAGCTCTGTTGAGTACTGCCCCTCCCCCTCCAGCAAAGAAATCCAAGACCACTTCAAGGTTAGTAACTGATGCTCAGGGCCAATAGATTTTAGAACTTGAAAAGCCCAAGGATGATAAGGCAAAGCGGGATCTTTTGGTCTCTGATTTAGAGATTTCAATGATCCCAATGAGAGAATACACTGCTTAGAGTGAGATTCTTAACCTTCAAAAAATGGTAACAAGGTTTATTCAATGAGTTGAGAAGGGAAAGAAGGCCATAGAACAGTTGGAAGAATAGAACCAAGTTCTTTCAAGCTTTATCAAGTCACTATTGGCCAAAGATAAGGTTTTGGATCCTGCCCCACTGGTTGCTCTTCCACCCCCCATGATTTTTAGCCAGGATGAAGTTCAGAGCATCAAAGAAATACATAAGTATTCTACTTATGGGAAGGTTTTTGAGCCTATGATATATGATATGATTATAGCAAGCTTGAATTTCATTGAGGAAGCCTTCAAGGCCAATGAGACGGTGATTAATCTACAACAGAGACTGACTTCCTCAATCAAAGCTATGGATAAAGAGTTTAAGCTCTGGAGTAGTTGTATTACAGATCTTCACCTAGTGGGCCAAATTGATGAGAAGATTTCGTTGGTAAACAATGTATTTGATGATGCCAAGAATAACTTGTCAAAGGCATGGATTTTCAGTGTCGAGTGGAAAATGAAGGTTCTAGAAGAAGCACTGGGAGAATTAAGAGAACGTATGGCAGAAGGGAGAGTCTTATAAAACTTGTGTTTCATCTGCCTTTAAAGATATCCAATTGCCAAATTCAAAATGAATTTTCAGGCATTGCCTTCTCTCTTCAGGAAATCAAATCTCACTTCAAAACATTTATCAAGGATGACTTGTTCAGAGAGGAGTCAAATACCAAAGAGAAGATAAAGGACATTTTCTCCCTTCAATCTGTAATTGCTAAGGAAAATAAAGAATACCTGGAGCATACTAAATTCAATAAAGATATGGATAAATCTCTAAGCACTTGGACTCATGCCACTTCCAATACCACAATTCCAAGAGGCATGGAAATAGACAGAAGCATTGAATAAATTCAAATATCAGATCCTCAAATCAGTGGGCCCTCCTCCAGCCATAATCAGATGTTTCTTCTTCTAGCTCCTCTTTTTCTTCTTCTAATCTTAGTGCTGAGCTCCTTGTAAATTAATTAAGGACATTGTTTTCTATGCATTTCCTTAATTAATCTTTCAGTTAAAAGAAATGGTTACCAAAATGTAACCAATTTGTAAGCTATATAATGAGCTCTCCACACCATTCTAAAGGGACTGGAACTTTTATTATCTTTGAAAGTGTAAAAGAGTTTAAATCTATCAATATAAGAAGATTTCCCTTTCTATTTTTATGTGTGCTTATTCATTCTTTCCTATCTATTATAAGTTATTGAATCATTAATCTATTTTACATCAAGAAGCTTTGTATTCTTGTGGATGTCATCTCTCGAACTTTGTGTGTGTGAAATAACATCTTATGGTTTTAACACAAATGATTTTTTTTCAATACGATCCTAGTTCGGCATTTATAAGGAATTATTATGCTATCTATTTTTCCTGAGAATGCTATTCTACCTTTTCCCATTCCTTAGTTCTTCTATCCTTTTGTATTGATATTCAGTCATTTGAAATACTTTCATGATATCAGATTTCCTCTTTAAAACTAAACGTTGTACATTTGTAAATAAGCTTTTTCCTTTAAATAAGGGAACCTCTCCCATTTTAAGAGGAGGGACTTTCTTTCCCCTGACTGTTGCTTTCATTAAAGTCCTTATTTGACAACCAACACTCTGTAAGCATCGTATCTTTGGAACATATGGAAAATGCACTCTTCATTAGGTCCAACATGGAACATGAATACCAGTGTTTGTTCTCTCAACGTTTGATAAATTTCATGCATTACACCTTTATTCCTTTTCACCCTCTTTGATAATTTGGTTATTTGTTGTTCAAAGTCAACAAATTTTTTGATGGTGTTATAATTGAAAATTTGAGCAACAACATTGGGATCTCCAAAAATGCGTTGACCAAACAATTGTATCAAGTTGTTTGCACCCAAATATCCATAAGTGATTTTGTCTTCTATCAGAACCATTTTCCTAAGTCCATAATCAAGGCCATCAATGCATTATGTAATTTTGTATCTTTCTTGGGCGAGCCTTCCAATAAACTGATTTAGAGTTTTTATTATGAGATTGATGGATCCTTCACAAACGTGTTTTATTCCTCTTTCTTCAGGGAGGATAATCCCTTATTTTTCTACCAAATCATCATCCAATTGAGTTAATGTTTCCAGTTTGGGAAGGATTCCTTCCCAATAGTGCAATTCATTCTCACATTTTTCCCTTTGATCCTTTGCATCATTAACTAGTTCAGTCAATTGATCGTAGTATCTCATAACATCCTCTATGATTTTGATCCCCTTCTTAGATAATTGTTCTTTCCATCTGTCCACAACACCCATTGTTTCTCTTGATATATTTACTGCACTTAAGGATTATGGTGTAATTGCAATAGAAATATCTTGTCCTTCCACAGAGGGAAGTATTTAATTTTGTACATAAGTTGATAATACTTAAATATTTTCCCTCAACTGTTTCTTTGTTTCCTTATCTTTGTCAACTTTCTGAATAAGCCCTCCAAGAACCATTGTAACATCCTGCTTCAAGTTTTCGGTAGTTGGCTTCCCCAGTTGCATGTGTGTGACTTGGTAGTTACCCATGGTAACCTTTGTCTTTGACTTGTTTCCTTGTGGGACAAAAAATTATAGTGTTCTAAAACCCTGTTGATCAACATGTGTCTTTGATAATATTTTAACCCTTTTGGGAGTTTTTGTGGGTTTTGAAAACACAATACTCTTAATGTCAACACTTTCCACTTGAACTGCCTCCTTTTCTCTTCCTAGCAGGAGTGCTCCCAACCATCCTATTGTTGGGAAATTTCCCCCACTTGACATTTGTAATGGAGGTTGTTGTGTGCTTGAAAACAATACTATTTCTTTGGACACTTCTTATGGAACTAGTATTATTACAAGTGGGATTTCAATTTCCATTTTTTGTTCTTTTTGTTCAACATGCAGAACACTTGTTTTTGTATGTTCTTCTTTTTTCTTTTCTACTTCAGGCCTTTCGGTTTCCTTTATTGTAGTGGTTAACTCATGGGCCTTATCCAGCTAATATCTTTTCCTCTCCCTTAGCCTCTATTGAACTGACAACTACCTTAGTAAATTATTTCAAAATATCCCTTGCATGGATTGCAATTTTAATTGGTTTTTCCATTATTGTAAGGCTTGCCTCTTCTTGAGGTTGCTTCTCTGTGGGAAGAATCGATTATTCTGATAACTTTTTTGCAACTCCTTGACTTACTACCTCATTCTCAATTGTTGGAATTGTACTTCCAACTTGCACATCATGAATATCTGTACTTGTTTCACCATTCAGAAATGTTGGAGTCTTTGGCAATGTGGCTTCCATCAAGGCATCAACTCCTTCTTTTACTATAGCCAATACAAGCAATAAATCTGTAAATCCTGATGCATAGGATTCTTCTATTTCATTCACATCTATCACTTCAACTGATGTAGTGGCTTTTTCTTGATGTGTAGTGGCCACAACAAGTTCTTTCTCTTCCACTTGTGAAAATGATTGAATTTCCTTGATTCCTTCTTGCTTATGTTCTTCCTGGATTTCCATGGACTAATTATTTATCAAAATATCATCAATATTATTTTTGATGGATACATTAGGCATTAAATCTGTAGGACTTGATGTTGTAACAATGGCTTCTTGTAATGTGGATGATGTGATGGGAGCACTCACCTCAAGATGTGTCATGACTGTTTGTTTTTTCAATGTTGCAATGAGATTTTGTTGAGCTTTGTTTAGTAGAACTGGGTCAATAACCTCTGGTCTTTTACTTGTATGCTTGTGTTCTTTTGTGTTTGGGACATCCTTTGTCCTAAATATTTTGTATCTCTTATCAATGGAGGTATAACCTTTGTATTTTTAGCAGCCCTCTTAAAATACCTGAACTCATTTCTTTCTTTCTCTATAGCACTCTGCACTATGAGTTGTGGGTCAATATTTTGTAACCTTCCCCTCATCCTTTTGCATGTACTCGATGACCTGGGTAAGGTCACTATTGGAGTTCTAGGATTTGATGTGCCTGTCGCCTTAACTTGCAGTGGGACTGCTTGAGTAATGGGAGAATCCTTCATGGATTTTAATAACATTCCTTCATATTTTTGGGTTAAGACTGACATGGGAGTTCCTATTTTTTTGTAGCTGCAGTCCATTCCTTAATGATCCCAGTAGTTGGCTTCTTGGATTATAGCTGAGGGGCCTTTCCTTTTAGTGGGTCAATTTGGTTAGATCCTTCCCTCAAAGGAGGGATATCCTCATCCAAGATTCCAGTATCCTTGTACTCTGTTAATACCTTAGTATTATACAAAGATAAATCCAAACCTTTCATTAAAACAATCATTACTATATGATGTGATTTTGGGTTTAATGAGCCCTAATTGCATCATTAGTTAAAAAATAGTGAGATGGTTCAATCAGAGAGGTAATTTGAGCCATTAGAGCACCATGAAATTTATTGTGACTATTTACAATGTGATTTTGGGATCAATTGACCCCATTTCATCATTACACATACTAATTGGTTGATTTTCTCAGCTAGAGTGTCAATTAAGGCCAATGTGAGACACTAATCATATTTGTGACTATTTAATGTGCTTTTTGACTCAATTGGTCCTCTAATTATATCATGAATTGCATAGTTAGTTGATTTGTTAAAGAAGAGAGGGAAAATGGGTTAATTTGAGCCATTTGAAACTAGTTGCAACTTTATGATGTGATTTGTTGCTTAATATCCCTAATTATAACTTTAAATGAACTAGTCAGTTAATTGGTTTGAAATAGAATACATTTTTGATGTAGGGGCAATCAAGGTGTATATAAGTGCAATTTGGTTGTGTGGATGTCTAGGACCTTATTTTGTCCAATAATACATGTAATGTCTTTTCTCCTTGTTATAGATCTCAAATTAGCTTGAATCAATTTTTCTAGCAAAATTAAGAATTTGAGGCCATTCTAAGGTCTAAATTTTGTTATCTTTACATGTTTTCATCACAATGAGTCAAGAAACCTATTGACATATATAAGAATGTTTTATCAGCTTGTGTCTTTCATAGACATCTACTAACCTAAGAAAAACCCCATCATTATCATCTTGGGTTGATAAAATAAAGGGGTTACGTTCCTTGTAAGTAAATTTTTGAAAAAGGAGGGGTGTGAATCTCATTGATGTGAATAAAGAAGGCTTCAAAAACTTGGAAGAATAAGATTTTTTATCAATTCTATCTTATTAATCCCACGAGGACTTTCCTAAGGATGTCAAGGATTTAATAACAATGATTTGGTCATGTATTTTATTCTTTACTCAATGATTATGTTTGTAATTTCATCAAACTTTGTTTCCTTACATAAACATGACTATGTGGTGTTTCAAAATTTCTCTTGATATACCTGAATATGTATGTCGTTCCCTCAAGACTGGTTAAGTGTGTAGATGTTAGTGGTTTGTTATAAATCTCTATGAACCTTCCATATGTCTCAAGGGAAAGTTATCAGCATGTAGAGTCTCTACCAAAACAATAATGTGTTTGTCTTAAGCTATTAATGCTTATCTATTAGATTACATCATTTATCCTGATAAAAGGATTTGTTAGCCTAGACTCATAATTTAGAAGGTATATTGGGTATGTAGTAAGAGTCTAAGGTATGATTTCCTAAATAACTTTGTTTTCTACTCCCATTTTAGTAGAAACCCTTATTTGAGGTTGGAAACTAACTAAAACTATTGTCAACTAGGCGCATTCAATTGGATCACTACAAGAACTTGGATAAGGGTCAACATAGACTTTTGTTTAAGTGAAAAATCTCATATATGATGGAATCCATGCATTTAGTCAAGATTATCACATCCTGACTTCTATCTCATCAAGACACTTGTTCGAATCCAACTTATTGTTTAATAATTTAGAAGTGAATAAGAGGGATTACATCTTCATCAAGGTAGAATTTTAGGAGTATCTAATTAAGTCAAATATCTTGAATCCATGTTTCTCCAATAGTAACTATCTCATATTGATTGTAAATATCAAGAACCTTGTTTTAAATTCATTCTCCATTACCTTATGTATGAGATAACGTGTCCATATTTATAGTTAAAAGAGTGAAATGAATACTAGTTTGATGGTGTAATAGTAGTGATAAATTCCACAAAATATTTTTTTTCATATCTCGGACACAATAAATATGAGGGGATTATGAATTATGTTTGGTAACTGTTAAATCAAGAAAATTTACAAATTTAGTTTCTCTCACATGAGACCCCCACTTTAACAATTGAGAAAGAAAACATAGAAAAAAAAGCATGCTTAGAGAGTTATTTGATTGCAAAACCTCATTATTCAATTATTGCAAAATAGTGATAGTCTCATTTTGATCATTAATCTTTGTTTAGATGTTAACCCATGTTCAAGTACTAGAAGGTGAGATCGACAACCATTGAGACTCCATCATAGGACAATATAAAATAATTAGATATATTGTGTAAGTATTGAAATTTTAGCTTTAAAAGGGCACATAATATTGTAATAAAATGGAGCAAGGAAAGTACAATGTAGAAGTTGGGCGATGACAACGAGTGCACATGGTTTGTATAGATGTAGTGTGCAATGGTTTGATTGCACAATGCACATTGGTTGGACGAGGTAAAGAGGATTGTGTTTCCATGAAGTTATGAGGGAAAGGAAGATTTTTATTAATTGTGGTGTTTTCTCAATGTTTACAAAATGTCACGATATAGTCATGTGGGTCTAGCACAAATCCTTACGTCAATGGATAACCAACACATAATAATAGTACACATATGACATGACTTTCTGAAAAAAAATGTTAGAGGAGTGAAAAAGAGTCATGAAAAGAATCTATTTATGGAAATGCATCACCAAAAGAAAAAAGGTCAACATATAGGAACGTCTCACAAATTATCTTGTATATATATATATATTGTGTGTGTGTAACAAGATCTCAAGGATTGATTATCCTCAACCACCAGATCTGAAAAATGTAGTAGGTCATGCAGAAAGACAATGTGGTTTTCTAGAGGGGTTATTGAACTCAATTCTAATGCAAAAATATGTAAAACCTGATAAAATATAAAGGGATTTAAGTTCACCATTTGAGAGGGTAGAGTGGTGAAAAGAAGAGAAGAGAGCAAAAATGAACCGAACAAGTGAATATTATGAAGGGTGTTAGAGAAACAACATTGTAATAGGTCTAAGAAATTAGCTCATTTTATTTGTAAGAGTCGTGATAATGGGAGTAGTATTTGTAGATGTCATTAAGGATGTTAAAATTGACATAAACCTAACTATATGTGTGTGGATCTAATGTGTATTCTAAGACAATTCATGTGTCCATATATTCAAGGAAATGTCAATATATTGGGAGCTATGAGGTATGTAAAATTTAATTTTGACACATACAAAATTCCTATAAATATAAGCAACCAATCTAGGAGGCCAAAAAACCTAGAAAATGACCATATTATTTCCCAAAATAGACATCACATGTACAATCTTTATTCACCATAAGAGTTTTAGGTTAAATTGTTGGAATCATAAAAAATGAATAAGTACTAACCAAATGAGATTTTGAAACAATATCTTCTAAACTGTAAATGTCATGGATATATCGATAACAGTTTCTATAAGATGCAGAGATGACCAAGTAATTTATTATGTATACTTTAAAAATAAATTATAAGTTTCAATTTATTAATATTTATAATTAATAATTATTTTACTAAATATGGAACCCTGTGCTTCCCTCTTTTTTGAGACCTTGCAAGAATACACTAATAGGAATGTGTTTGTGTTATAACATGTATGTTTTCGTAAAATTAGGAATGAGTTTTCATTATAATTCCTTTGCATTCCTTAAAATTAGGAATTCATAAGTTTTATTGAAAAATAGGAACACATACGTGTTATAGCATATGCACATTATAGCGTGTATGTGTTTTTGTGCATACACGTTTTTGTATGTATGCAATTTTATGCAAATGCATTCCTCGATTTCTTCAAACAAACCACATACCTACTGGGCCTGAGAACAATCTTTGGTTTCCCAACCCTAAGATATGGAAATATTCAATACATATCAACCCGTGCATGCTTTGGAATGAAAACATGTATAAATCCATCTTCTTTCATTATAAATCGTACAAGACACAATCAAGGCCTTTTCTTTAAAATATGGCTATAATGTCAAGCCACACTCTCCTCTGTATGTATGTATGTATGTATCTGTGTGTGTGTGTGTGTGTGTGTGTGTGTGTGTGTGTGTGTGTGTGTGTGTGTGTGTGTGTGTGTGTTGTAACTATCGTAAGGTTTCCATCTATATTTATTTCAAACTATGTATTTTATGCCTCTATTTTTAGTGATTATACAAGTCTATATTTCATCATCTATATTTTTTTTAATTCATCTAAATTGAATAAAATTATACAGTCACAAACTAGGACTAATTCTATACATATTTAAAAAAATCTAAGTTTTGATATTTTTTTGAGGTAGTTAGGGGGGCATAGTCAGCTATCCCTTATTTTTTAAATTTCAAAATCCTTTTACTTGAAAATTAGTCAAAAAATATTCACTAAATATTTAGGAAAAAAAATCTATCCCAAAGTAGGTGGTCCTATCCATCTTTCCACCAAAGGGTTTTAAAAAATATTAAATAGTGCTCAAAATATGGGGGGGGGGGGGGGGGAGGCGGGGGGGGGGGCATGATAGTCTTTCTACTATCTTTTTTTCAAAAAATAGGATCACATCATAGAATTTGAGCTCTTTGATCCACTTACACTTAACCATTTGAAAAAAAAAGTAGTTTAGAAACTAGACTATAAATTCTAAAATGCATGCTCTTATAACATCTTCAAATTTTGAGTGTAGTTATCTCAAATAATTCGTACAAGTTAATGTTTCTTGTTTTTCAAAAAAAGTGACCACTTAAGACCCCCTTTCGGCCCCCATTTCCATGTACTTATCCCACTTTCATACTGCCAGAATTCGCTCGCTTTATCTAACTTGGAGAAATGCCTTTGACATAATAATATTGCTTAGGGTATTTTTCACATTTTTCTAGACAAATAAATATCTCGTTTATTAGTTTATCTTTTTTAATTTTTATTTGGTATGGCCTCGTCAACATTTAAAATTTTTACAGTGATTAAATATAGATATTTGTCGTGTATATATTCCTACACATGCTAATTTAAAATCTTGGCGTTATGCGACTCTTGAATATGATGGGGCATCTAAAAAAAGATGAGAGAGACCCAAGAGTATGGATATTCTCATATCTTTTGTAAGGAGTTTATCTAAATATGATTAAAAAAGTAGATGCAAGGACTACATCTGCTATGATGAATAAATGAAAAAATTTGTTGACATTTAGATCAATGGTCTCTATCCTATACATTGACGTTCTTCCTTCTAAAAACAAATGATAAAAATGGAATCATTTTTATTGTCACTATTTGTGACAACAATTCTCATTCAAATATGAAATTTGAAATTGTATGGAATTATTTTTGATAAAAGATGTGAAATTGCAAAAAAACATTCTAATAAAGCTCCAGAAATCATACAAGATGATTTTTCACACTAACACCATTTGTTTAGATGTTACGACCTTAATCATATATCTTACATTGGATGTATATAGCCGATTTCTGGCTATCATAACTTCTTATCATCATGTATCTCTTTCATATATGTTATATTATCATTAGTGGGTCGGCCTTGGTGTTTGCCATAGCATAGGAATAGTATATATAGGGGTTAGTAGGTAGTATTTTATTATCATATTGAGCATTTGAGTCTTATTGTTTGGTTTGGAATTTGCCCCCCTCGAAGTGGCTAAGCTATTCTACTTGCATATTGAGATCATTTATCTAAAATATTGTGTTCATTTGTGTTCTATTTGCTGCTAATAATCATATTTATAAAAGTAATTCCATTACAAGTGGTATCAGAGCTTGAACTCGGCCAACGTTGCGTCAAACCCTAATTGTGAAGGTTCAGCCATATCTCAAAATTGGTAGCGTTTTTTTCTGCAAATTGTTTTTGTGTTATGGAAAAATTAGTAAAGTAAGCTTCCTCTCCAAAGTTCAAGAATTTTTGACCTGTTTTGCCAACATTTATATCGGTTTTGTGTTTTTTCATAATTAGGCTACCTAGGGTGCAATTTGTGGAATTTTTCCAAGTTATTTACATTTCCAGAAATAATGATTAAAAATTAGTTTGAGTTCGTTCTTTGAGTTTTTTCACATTTGGCAGAATTCCTATTGAAATCCCAAACCCTAAATTTTGACCTTGATCCTTATATCTTACCATTTTGGGGCATCATGGTTGGGCCTTCGACAAGAGGCAAAAAGAATCCCATCACTCCGGGTAAAACCCTTGATAAGGATGAGATAATAGTTGAGGAGTTGTATTTAGAAGGGGTATCTACAGAGTCCTCAGGGTTAGGGTTTACTTTAACTGACCATAAGGTCAGCTATCTTGAGTTAGAGTTGCGAAACCTTGAGGGTAGAGTGGCCAGCAAAGAAGATGTAGAAAAGATTGGACAATGATTGGAGGATTTCATTCACCAATTTAGTTACAATATCACGGGTCATCATATCCTTCCTAATCAGCCATAACTCAATCGTACTCATATTAACCATGGTGGATCTTTAGGTCAAAGTAATAGACAAACTAGCCAGGGTGGATCTGTAAACATGACCAATCCATATACAAACACTCTGCAAGCCCGTAACATGATTCCAAAAGTGGAAATGCATAAGTTTAATGGAAAGGATCCACTCAATTGGATTAACCAAATGGATAATTTATTTGATCTTCATCAGATTCCATCGGGACAAAAGGTTACCATGGCATCGTTGTATCTTGATCCTGACCAATTCATTTGGTATTGATGGTTATGTGCTCAAAGGAAAAAGAGTGGCCTCAATGTTACATGGACAGTATTCACCAAAGAGTTGTAATTGCACTATAGTTCTAGTGTGTCAGAGAATTATTTCAGTCAATTACCAAATCTCAGACAAACAGGAACAGTCAAATATTACATCCATCAATTCCAAAACCTTTCCTTACGGGTGGAAAATATTCTTGAAGATAATTTGAATGACTTATTTCTTGGGGCTATTAAAGAACAAATTGAGGCCGAGGTGCGTATGTTTAATCCTCATAAGGTTTCAGACTCTATGATCATGGCATGTAGGGCAGAGGAAAAATTTCTTTCCAGTAGGAAATAAACTGTCAATAATATCAGAGATTGTAGCACCCTTCCACCATCATTCCCTCAGCCAGTGAAACTGGCACCTCAACAAATTGAAGAAAAGAGATCCAAAGGGTTATGTTTTAATTCCGAAAAAAAATTTGGACAAGGACATAAGTGTGCTGAACATAAGTTGTTTTACATTGAGGGACCTACTAAAGAAGAAGAAAATGAAGAAGACGAAGAGGTAGAGCCAGAGGAGGAATTAGGAGATCCCCAGCCAACAATATCATGCCATGCAATTTTTGGTATTAGCACTCCCCAAACTCTCAAAGTAGTTGGATTCTTAAAAAAATAGAGGGTAACAGTGTTGATTGATTTGGGAAGTACTCACAATTTTATCAATCATAAGTTGGCAGTACGCTTGAACTACTTTGTTTATCCAGCTCCAGAATGTCAAGTCATGATCGATGATGGGAAAATTGTTAGTTGCTCAGGAAAATGCCATAACATTAATCTCGCCATGGGAGATTACTTTCTAACTAGCAATATGTTTGTCATTTCCATGTGAGGAGAAGACATTGTGTTAGGAGATCAATGGCTTACCACCTTGGGAACCATTGAAATGAATTTTCAAGAGTTGTTCATGCAATTTCAGTCAGAAGGAAGGACTTTTAAACTAAAAGGACTAAGAGCAAAGTCCCCACAGATGGTAAGTTCTCATCAGATACAAAAATTGCTTAGAAAGGGTGCAGAAGGGTTTGTGGCACAACTATTTTCATTGGAAGCACATCATTTCAATACATTTATGCCCATGGATATGCAAGCAGTTATAGATGAGAACTCAGTGGTGTTTGGAGAAATGCCCAAGGGTCTGCCTCCGAAAAGAGACCATGACCATGCCATCCAGCTAGTACCAGGGAGTCAACCACCCAACATCAGACCTTATAGGTACCCCTATATGCAAAAGAGTGAGATTGAGAAGATAGCTCAAGAGATGTTAGAAGCGGGGACTTATTCGTCATAGTCAAGAGTGCTTACTCTTCTCCTGTAGTGATGGTACGAAAAAAAGATGACAATTGGCGCATGTGTCTAAATTATAGGGAACTCAACAAGTACACAGTTAAAGATAAGTTTCCTATTTATGTAATTAGATGATGTTGCATGGTGTTGTTTACTTTACAAAACTTGATCTTCGTTCTAGATATCATCAGATTAGAATCAGGGATGAAGATATTCATAAAACAACCTTCAGGACACATGAAGTGCACTATGAGTTCTTGGTAATGCCTTTTGGAATAACAAATACACTCTCTACATTTAAAAGCTTGATGAATTCCATCTTTAAGCCATTTCTTTGAGAAGTTTGTTTTAGTGTTCTTTGATGATATATTAATCTAGAGTAAAACATGGGAGGAACACCTGCATCATGTAAATAAGGTGTTGGAAACTCTTGAACAACATAAACTTTATGCAAAGCCTTCTAAGTGTTCTTTTGGTGTCAAGGAGGTTGAATATCTGGGTCATATTGTCTCTTATGAAGGTGTTAAAGTGGATCCTAACAAGATAAAATCCATGCTTGAATGGAAGGTTCCCAAAACCCTAAAAAATCTCCAAGGATTTTTGGGTCTTACAGGTTATTATCGTAGATTTGTAAGGAATTATGGTAGCATCACAGCACCACTCACAACTTTATTGAAGGAGGACTCTTTCCATTGGAATGAGCCAGCTACTATGACCATTGAGAAGTTGAAGGAGGCCATGTGCACCACTCCAATACTAGCCACCCCATATTTTTCCAGAAACATTCATTGTTGAATGTGATGCTTCAGGGTATGGTATGGGGGCAGTACTCATGCAAGAAGGGTGACCCATTACCTTTGAGAGACATCAATTCAAAGGAAAGAATATCTCTAAACCAATTTATGAGAAAGAAATGTTAGCAATACTTCATGCAGTGAAGCAATGGAGACCATATTTAATGGGTATGACATTTCAAAGTAAAGACATATCATGATAGTTTGAAATACTTCTTAGAGCAACATTTATCATTAGAAGAACAACAGAAATGGGTCTCAAAAATGTTGGGGTATGATTTTGAGATAATATACAAGAAAGGGAAAGAGAATGTAGTTATTGATGCTTTATCTTGGAAGGATGAATCTACCCAGGCATTGTTATGTGCCATATCTATATTACATGAGGATTGGATAGAGGATGCAAGGTTTGAATGGAAAAATGACCTAGGTACACAAAATCTCATTCAGAATCTCCAAAAAGATCCAAGCATGTCAAAAAAATTTGTATGGAAAGGAGATGTTTTATGGTATAAATATAGATTATATCTATGTAAGAATTCAATCCTTAAAAATAGGGTTCTATCTGAGCTCCATGCTTCTCGAGTAGGGGGTCATTTTGGCTTCTTACAGACTTATCATCAAATCAAGCATGCTTTTTTTTGGGAAGGGATAAAAGGAGATGTCCAAAATTTTGTGGTAGAATGCATGGTTTGTCAGCAAAATAAGGGCGAAACAATTAAGTCCCCAGGTCTTTTACAACCTCTATCTATTCCTAGCCAGAGGTGGAAAGAGGTGTCCATGGACTTCATCACAGGATTGCCTAAATTAGAAGGTAAAAATGTAATCATGGTGGTGGTGGATAGACTCACCAAATATGCCCATTTTTTTGCTTTATCACATCCATTTTTTGCGAGTATAGTAGAAACGGCCTTTAGGGATACAATTCAGAAGCTACATAGGACACCAAAGATGTAAGTGATCGAGACCCTATCTTTACTAGTAATTTTTGGACTGACTTGTTCTCATGCTTGGGAACACAACTATCTCGTAGTTCCTCTTATCATCCCCAGTCTGATGGGCAAATAGAGGTGGTAAACAAGTGCTTGGAGGGATATCTTCGTTGTTTTACATTAGATAAGCAAGCAAGATGGATCCAATGGTTACCGTTGGCGGAATGGTGGTATAACACCTCCTTTCATACTTCATCTAAAATGTCTCCTTTCTTGGCATTATATGGGTACCATCCACCATCTATCACTTCATATTTGAGAGTCCAACCAAAGGTTTGAGTAGTTGAAGAACATATTCAACACCAACAAGAGGTGCCTTCTAGTCTCAAGGAGAATTTGGCCATGCCACAAAACCACATGAAGTAGCAGGCAGACCAACATCGTAGTGAAAGACATTTTGAAGTCAGTGATTGGGTTTTTGTGCGTTTACAACCATATTAAAAAAATGTCCTTAAAACTACAGAAAAAGGATAACAAGCTTTCACCTAAGTATTATGGTCCTTATCAAGTGTTACAAAAGATTGGCAATGTAGCATACAAACTAGAACTTCCTCCGGCTACTTGAATTCATCCAGTCTTCCATGTATCTTGCCTAAAGAAGGTAATTGGACAGATAGTATCAACCCAGATAATGTCACTTGAGCTTGATGAAGAGGGTAGAATCATCCTAGAACCAGAATGCATCCTTCAGACACGCACTAAGCAATACTGAGGACAAGGGTCATCACTGAGTATTTGATCAAGTGGAAAAATCTAGACAATGAAGACGCGACTTGGGAGGATATAAATTTCCTGCAGTAGCATCCATATCTTCTCAACATTTGGGACAGTGTTGCTTCGAAGGGGAGGGGTGTGCTACGCCCTTAATCATATATCTTATATTGGATGTATATAGCCGACTTGTGGCTATCATAACTTCTTATCATTACGTATCTCTTTCATATATGTTATATTTTCATTAGTGTGTTGGCCTTGGTGTTGGCCATAGCATAGGAATAGTATATATAGGGGTTAGTAGGTAGTAGTTGATCATCATATTCAACATTTGATTCTTATTGTCTGCTTTAGAGGTTGCCCCCTCGAAGTGGCTAAGCTATTCTTCTTGCACATTGAGATCATTTATCTGAAATATTGTGTTCATTGGTGTTATATTATAGCTAATAATAAGATTAATACAAGCAATTACATTACATTAGAATTGTTATTGCAAGAGTATTTTATCAATATCTTTGGTTACGAGAGAGAACATGTCTATGGGATTTGTATTTGGATTCACATAATTTTTTTGAATCCAAAAAAGAGTAATAAATTTTCAAGGCATTCGCCGATATATGGCATTTTTGCACCTTCGATTATATTTCCAACATTGTCTAGGACATACGATATGAAGCGAGGAAATTTGAAGGGGGTAAAATCCAATCCAAGGGAGATAGTAAGCCTAGTTGAATTCCCCCATTAACTCAAATCCCTCCTCCATCTCTCAAAGAGTACACAATCAAGTAATCATCAAAAGAATACATTAACATGTAAACATATAAACAAGAATTCTGAGGTTGTTTAGACATATGTACACTCAACAAAAAAAAGTAATCTTCAAAATGTAATTTAAAATTAAAATCTTTCAAACTTTAAGATAAAAAATACAAATTTAAAAAGAGAAAAAAATGAAGGCACATACACATCAAATCAAAAGTGGTGATTTAATTTAATTTGAATTAAATCTAATTACAAAGTAACTATGTGAAATAAATGATGTATAAATGCTAAAATACAATATGACACAAGCAAATAACATGTAAAGTATGAATGAAACCCTAAGAAAGAGGAGAGGTGATAAGGAACTTAGCTGATTTTTGAATGGAATGAGGCCAGTGATCTAGGTGGGTGTGAGTGATGAACAGACTGTAAAATAGGGTCGTTATTGGCTCACTATAAATTCTGGAATCTTGAGAATAAGAGCCAGACATGGGCGCCCAGTGCAAGGACAGAGGTGCCTGGGTGTTGGTGACTGATCCTAGGTGTTGGTGACTATACAGAATATTCGAGAATATTATTTCTTTTGTGTTGCAAGGTCTTCATTGTTATTCATGTTGATTGCCTGATATTCGCACTATGATTGTTGAAGGTACTTGTAACCTGCAAAAGAGAAAGCTCACCTGCACAAGCCCACAAACCACATCAAACCTAAAAAGGAAAATGCAAAATGGGGAGTCAGACTGACCCCAGTGGTCACCCTGAGAGTGAAATTATGACCGAGCATTACACTACATCTCAGACTCCATGTAGTTCTTATGTGTGTGTGTGTAAGAATGATGTCCCTAGGATGCCCTTGTGCAAGTTGCACTTGATAGCGGGTTGTAGCTAGAATGTAGCAATGTAGTAATATGTGTGGATGGAATAGAATGAACTTCCCCTTCCTATGTAGTGTATGCAGATTTGATGCAACCCTTGTCCCTTGAATGGATGTTAGATGGATGCCTTTTGAGTGCTTTAGTGCCTTTGGAATGCAAGCTTAGGTGATGATAGTAATGTTTAGTGCTTGGTCCTTTATTTTGAACACATAACTATGTATTTATATAATTCCCTTGTTTGAATTTCATAATTGACAACTAGAAGGCCGACCCATAAGTGAAAAATATGCCCAAAAGATAAAAGAGACCCAAAAAGAAAAGTAAGGAGAGAAAGGGTCAGGGGCACCCAGAGGGACAAGAGCCTTGGTTGTTGTTGACCTGGATGGGTACTGGTGTCTGAAGCCATGAAAGATAAATAAGTAAAGTTCTGACTTGGTTGTAGGGTGTGTAAGACCAAATAAAAAAAAGAGACAAATAAAAGAGGCCAAAGATAGTTGTCAATTACTAGTTTTCTTGCTTAGGAATCATGTAAATGCTAGCATGCTTTTAGGACCTAGAAATGTACCCAAGTGCATGATTTTGTGTCTACATTTTCCCCCACTTTATGTTGTTGAGTGAATACTTGATAACATAAAGTAGATAAGAGATGTGTACCTTATGATCTTGTAGAATGTGTGGCGAATAGTGTTTTGAGTGGACAAGTGAAGCATGGAATGATGCAAAATGAAGCGTGGAGACTAGGAAAGGAAAGTGACCCTAGGGGTGAAGTGTATGTGTTGCTTGTACCTATTGTTGTGCTTGTATTTGTTGTTGTAGGTATTCTTCTTGTTGCGTATTAAGGACAGACCTGCAAAATAAGAGCAAAAGAGTAGTCAAAGTTTTGTATATGAAAAATATGAGCAAAGTATGCAAAAGTATGTAAAAGTGTGTAAAAGTAGTAGTAAAGGAAAGTGTGCACCTGATGTAAAAGAGTGTAAAGGATAGAATTGTGTCCTGAAATGTTGTGAAGAGTGAGTTTTTTGGGAGATCTCACATTGATAGTGAGTTTTTTTGGGTGATCTCATGCCAAGTGCGAGTTTTTTGGGTGATCTCATGCCAAGTGTGAGTTTTTTTTTGGGCAATTTCACATGCCAAAGTGCAAGTTTTTTGGGTGATCTCACACCAAAGAGAAAGTGTTGGGGAGAGAGGTCTAGTTTTACTCTCCTTCCATGACTCTTCCGATAAGCACCACTATAGATGGTACATCCCAAATTTGTTCATTTGTTCCTTTTGTTCCTGAATTTAGTTCTGAATTTGTTCTGATTGTTTGATTGTACTGATTGAAGGAGATAGAATGCATTTTGTAACTAAAGGTTTGTGCTTGTAACTGTAGAACTACTCTGAAGACTTATGTAAACTATGTTAATCTGAGAAGATGATTGTATGTCCCCCAGGACATTAGCGCCCAGGGGAGGACAACAGGCACCCAGGTGCTACTGTCTGATTCTGGGCACTGGTGTCTGTACTGTGATTTGGACCCAAGTCAGATTCTGGGTCATTCTATGATGTGTGTTTCTGTACATTTTCTATATTGTTTATGTTGTATTATAGCTCTGAGTTGTTGTAGGGATGATTTGTTCACCCAATGTATGCCCCCCCTCATTTGGGGTGCATGTGACGATGGTAGGAGAATGCGGCCCAAAGGAGAGGACTTGATGTTAATGTTGAAGTGGATACCTGTAGGGGGTAGGGGATGTGCATGGTAGAAACCAAGGCACATGCAAACAAAGTGGCTAGTAACATGTGTTAGTAGAAAAAGTAGCAAACATGCAATAGAAGACAATGTAACAAGCAAGTGTGTAAACAAAGATGGACTGTGAAAAGTGGGTTTCAAACATGGGACATCACTCACAATGTCACAAGACAATCAGGGTCGAAGCGGCCAAAATCATACAATGATCAAACAAGACATAGGGCATAGCCCACAAACAATAACATATAATAGACAAACAATATCAAGCAAAGTGTATCAGATAACCATGGTGGCATATAGTCCTGCAAGGAAAATGTTACACATGAAGCACCCGTTAACATGTTAGAAAGATAAATAGTATGTCAAGGCATGTATGTATCAATCAGTGAAAGGTAAAGTAAGTGTAATGAGAAGTATGAAAAAACAATAGAACCTGTAGTATGTGATGAGTATAGTAAAGGTAGATGCCCCCAGGAGCCTTGGTGGGACTGGTAAAAGGTATATGTCAAGCATCATTGCAGCGTGTAAGAACCTATAAGAGATTTGCATTCACCACCTAAAATACCAAGTGAATGCATGTGTATATATAAAGATAATGACATACTAAAGAATTGTCTAGCATAGGAAACAAAGTGTAACATGTAAATATAATAAGCTAGCAAGAGTAAATGCAACCAAGATATGAAAATGCAATGTATGAGTGTGATGGAATGGTATGCAAAGTGTGAAGATGATAGGAGCAACATCCCCCCAGTGGATGTGTATGAGATGAGGTTCATTTATAGGAACCCTCAACAGTCAAGAATGAACCATAGAACAAGAGTGTGTCATCGGGTAATGTGTGTGAAGAGTAGATGCTAGAAAGATGTATCATGAAGCACAAAGTGTGAAAGTGTAGAATGATGTGAGGTTCATTTCAGAATTAGACCCTCAACAGTCAAGTATGAACCATGGAACTAGAGTGCATCATAGGGTAATGACGATACAATGTGTGTATCAAATGTTGAGAGTGCTTAGAAAGATTAGACATGAAGCACAAAGAGTGAAGTATATGTAGAAGTAGAGACAACTGATAGTAATGAAGGGGCTAGAGAAGTGTGATCCCCCCAAGTGTGAGTGATGGAGATCTATGTGATGATGTGAGAAGGACCATGCCATGGTGGTGAGAGTTTGAAATGTGTCTCGGCCATCAATGGTAAGGATTAGCTTGGATTTTAACAAGGAGAAGAAGGTTATCTAGTGTTTTTTGGTCTTTCTTAATTTGGAGGAGGTTGGAGAGGGATCTTGAATGGTGGCAACTTATTTGGATTGATAGCATTGTAGAAGACTTGTAGAGGAGGAGGAGGATGGATGATTTTTAGAGGAGGTTGCTTAGTTGGAATTGGTAATTTTTGAGAGGAGGAGGATGGTTTCTTAGAGGAGGTTGCTTAGTTGGAATAGGTTGGATAGGATTCTCTTGACTTACCGAAGAAGGAACATTAGTGATTATGGATTGATGCTCATTAGACATAGAAGGACCAGATTTAGGATCCCATTGGGATTTAGCAATTGGAGCATGTAGTAGAATGTTGTGAAGCAAATGAAATAAAACCCTAATGCTCAAGGTGCTTAATTCTTCATTTTAAAGCATATAAATCATTGTCATGATGTCCATTAATTCTATGATAATTACAAAATGGGAGACCTTGGTATTTGGAAAGATGATAAGGAGGGTAACAATGAGTAGTTGGCAAGTTGATCAATTGGTGATTGAGGAGCTCAGGAAGAATATCATGTTGCTTAGCATTTAGAATCAAACTTGAGAGGTGCTTGGTAGTGGTAAGACTTGGGGTTCACTTATATGAGCACATGTAGAAGACATAGAAGTAGAATGAGATGTAGAAGAGAACTAGCATGGGCTTGAGAAGCATCCTTGAGATGTTGGATTTCAGCTTTAAGAGATGTAATTGTTGTTTCCATAGCTTGAATTTTGTCTTGAAATAAACAATGTAAAGCTTGAATTGACTCTAAGATGGGTTGATTGGATGGAGGATTAGGACCGATAGAGTCATCAGATAGATGATCAAAAATGGCACTTACTTGAGTGGGTGGCGTATTGTGAGGGAGATACATAGTGTCTAGGGATTTTTGGAGAACATATTTGCAAGGTGGGTGCATTTGAAGTAAGTCATGCAAGGAGATTAGAGGATTTTTAGGAGCCATGAAAGAAGATTGGGTAAATAGGAAAATGAGGATCCAAGTGTATGATCATGAGTGGGGTTCACCAAATGATTTAATTTAATTTGAATTAAATCTAATTACAAAGTAACTAATGTGATAAATGATGTACAAATGTTAAAATATAGTAATGACACAAGTAAAATAACATGTAAAGTATGAAACCCTAAGCAAGAAGGAGAGATAGAGGAACTTAGATGATTTCTGAATGAACAGGAAGTGATCTGGGCAAGTGAGAGTGTTGAATAGATGTAGACAGGGTGTATTGACTGTTCACTGTAAATCTGGATCTCAGAATAGAGTTCTAGACAGGGGCGCCCAGTAGTAGGACAAGGGCACCTGGGTGCTGGTGACTGATCCTGGGTGTTGGTGACTGTGCAGAGCTCTTGGAATCTTCTTTCTTTTGTGTCACAAGTTTTCATTTTATTGGTTTGTTGATCACTTGATATTCTCACTATGAGATCACCGAAGGTACATGTAACCTGTAAAATAGAAATTCACCTACACAAGCCCACAAACCACATCAAACCTAAAAAGGAAAATGCATAATGGGGAGTCAGACTGACCCGACGGTCACCCGAGAGTGAACTTACGACTAAGCATTGCACTACATCTCAGACTCCATGTAGTTCTTGTGTGTGTGTGTAGAGAATGATGCCCTAGGATGCCCTTGTGCAAGTTGCACTTGATAGCGGGATGTAGCTAGAATGTAGCAATGTAGTAGAATGTGTGGATGGAATAGAATAAACTTTCCCTTCCTATGTTGTGTATACAGAGTTGATGTAACCCTTGTCCCTTGAATGGATGCTAGATGATGCCTTTTGAGTGCTTTAGTGCCTTTGGAATGCAAGCTTAGGTGATGATAGTAATGTTTAGTGCTTGGTCCTTGATTTTGAACACATAACTATGTATTTATATGATTCCCTTGTTTGAATTTTGTAATTGACAACTGGAAGGCCGACCCATAAGTGAAAAAGATGCCCAAAAGATAAAAGAGACCCAAAAGAGTGAGTAAGGTGAGAAAGGGTCAGGGGCGCCTAGGAGGGACAGGAGCGCCTGGTGAAGTTGCTGTCTGGCTGGGTGCTGGTGTTTGAATCCATGAAAGATAAATAAGTAAAGTTCCAACTGGGTTGTAGGGTGTGTAAGACCAAATGGAAAACAAGAGACAAAAAAGAGGCCAAAGATAGTTGTCAACCACTAGTTTTCTTGCTTAGGAATCATGTAAATGCTAGCATGCTTGCCCCTAATTATTTTTTGCAATGAAGCCTCTCATGTGTGGTAGTGAATCCTTCACCAACGACCATGATCCCTCTTCTCTCAAGCTTTTGTTTTCCTTTCTCGGTGCCAACATCCAAAACATTGGGAAAAAGGGTCGTTGTTAAAGGCATCATAGGTTCAAAGGAATAGAGGAGAATAAAGAGTTAGAGGGTACGTTCAAAGGGGTCGAGCATGCCATTCCAGTGGTTTTTTTTGTGTATGGCTCTTCATTCCTTCATCATGTTCCCAGCTGCACCGGATATTTCTTTCTCCCTTGTTGTCTTCTAAAAAATACTCATTCATTATATAGGTACTCCAACTCCTCCGATATCAGACAAAAAAACTCATTGGTGCGTTGTTATTAAATAATTGTTCTCATTAAGGGAACAAATAATAATGGATGGACAACACAAACCATTTAAAATAGTTCATACCATTCTTAGTCACCCTCTTTATAGATTATTTATTTTCTTTTGATATTTTTTATATAATTAGGTATCACTTAATTTAAAATGTGTGTAGTCACTCATAGTACATCACTAATTACTTAATAGGCTTTATTATGCGGGGAAAGCTTTTCTTGGAAATTTATTTGATGCTAGAAGTGTATAACCCCAGAAATAGTGCACGACCCTTAAAAATCTATGTTTGTTTGGATACTGTTACAACATGTAAATTTGATATTCGTTTACATGTTTTTCATGATGATTGGTCAAAAGGAAAAGATTATTATTTTTATTTCTATAATACCTTTGGTACTTATAACGTGTCATTTTTTTCACTCATAAACATGTGTCCCAATATATCATTATCATTATGCCAACATGGGTGATGCAGCAATAGAAGTGCTCTCTCACTAGCATAATGATTGATTCATTACGGTATAGGTGTGCTTGCGGCCTTTCTACCCAAGTCGTAAATGCCTCTTCAATATATCTTGGAATTGATTCTAGGACTCTAAAATCATCATTCAATCAACAAACTAATCCCACAGTGGTTGTCTGGCATGGCCTCCGGTAACAAATAAACCCCAATACATCATAATTCCTTGTGCCAATAGGGGTGACAGCCCAATCAAAGTGGGCCTCTCACTAACATAATATATTAATAGGGATGTCACTTACTATTTGACTATTAACATAAGCATTACACCTCCTTTTAGTACAAGTGTTAGTGTAAATTAAGTCTAAATACATATCTTAGTAATAAAGTCAGATACCCTCATAAGTGTATCATTAAGTTGAAACCTAAATCAACTTTCTACCACCTCTAACCTCATTGAGAACTAAATAATTAAAAAAATATACACATTTCTTCTCGATGAGGAAAGTACCTCACCTATTTACAAGAAAAATCATAAAATAATATGGCTCTTATCAAGTAGGTATAAATATAATTTTTAAAAGAAAAACACATTTGGTAATAATGGCAATCCATCCCATAAAAAACGGACCTGGTTTTCCTAGCTTGAAGAGAGCTTCCCCAACTTTCCAGCCCGCCCTTATATATAAAAATCGTCATATTTATTTATTTCAATTTTTAGTTGATAGGACTTTCTAAAGTGGATTTTTAAGTGATAGTATTTTAAGGTTTTTCCCCCTTTTTATTATTTATTTGTTAGTTTTAGTTTTTTAATTTTTATTTACATATTTGAAATGTCAATCAGAACAAATTGTTGGGCTATAAGAGCAAATTCGGAATGCTAAAGGTCTACGTCGCTCTAAAACAAATAACATTATTTAGTATTTTATTTTTAATTCAATATATTTAAACGATGCAAGAAAATTAAGCGCCAGTAGTTTCATCTCTATCTATGAAGTCCTTTATCATTGTTTGCAACAACATCTTTCTTCTATAGGATTTTTCTCTCGTTCTCCTTAGTGTCCATCCATGATGTTGTTAAATAAGGACATATAATTTTTATCGCAAACACAGAGAGCTATGAAGAGGCCATCTTCACATACTCACCCACCTTCATGGTTTTCTTCCATCTTAGTTTCCTTTTTGCTTCAAAAGAGTGGTTGGTCAGAAGATCAAGTGGCGTCGAAGCCAGAGTAGGTATCTTTGATGTCGTCACTAAAATTCACAAAAACTATAATTTTTTTTTCCTCAAGTAGCTTCTCTCTACAACATGAAAAATGCATCTAAGTCATTGGAATATTTGAAATGAGTGAGAAGTAGTGGAGAGGACAAGAAGAATTCCAAATCTAAATCATATAACACATTCTCATCTCCAATGGTTGAAATAAAGGGAAGGAAAACGTGCTTTAATCTTGTCAATTGGCTTATTGGTTTGAGAGGATTCATTTTTCCATTTGAATATTGTTTGGCAAGTGTAGTTACTCAGCCATTGTTGTCAATTATCAATGTCTAGATGTCTTGTTTTTCCCCCTAATTGTCTCCTCAATGATCATTACCTCAACATAGTTCTTTTTTGGCTCACGGAATTTAGGTTAATTTTTTTTACATATGATAATGAATTAAGAGTATATTTTTTTTTCAAAGCACAAAATTTTATATGGTAAGATTTAGGATTACCCCTTTGTGGTTGCGACTGAATTCGTATAGCCATGGATAATTTTTGGTTGCGACTGAATGTTAAGGCTTGGGATCATGAGATATATAATACTTTCCTAATTACACTTAAAAATCCAAGTTGTATTTTGTTTAAGTTCTTATTTTTTTATTAAAAAAATTGACCTTTTTGTTTCTATAGCCATACCAATATATTCTTCAAATTTTCATTGATATTGTAGATCTATTATTGTAATTGTCATAAATGAAAAGTGGTTCCATTCAAGTATTTGTTTGTATTGTAAAATAAATAGAAAATAAATAACCAGTCTTTTATATACTTGCCTACAGATAACAACATATTTTATATTCTACATTACAATTTAGAAAACTCTATAATTTTAGCAGTGACTAAAATTTTACTCAAATATTTTATACAACAATATTTAACATTGTTTTTTTTAATTTAAATTTATTTTATGAATTTACATATATTTTTATATTCAAATAATGAGAAACTTCCTTTCTAATGTGTTACCCTTTTTCTTGTTTAAACTATGAACAGTTACCATCCTCTTTCCATTTTGTTTTAATATTATTCTAAAAAAATATTTGTTGTGTTTTTATACTTCATACTTTTATGGATTGTATATGAAAACAAAAATGACGGAGTAGTTATAGTTTTGAAGAAATATATCCACTCTCATAATTCATATCAGCATTTCACAAACACCTAGATAATATTGCTATTATAAGAATATTATATTATAATTATACCCACAAAATATGGGTACTCAAACTCCAAAAATCAACCAGAGCCTGGTCTCATCTGCCATTAGCCTTAACTAATACCACCACCATAGTCATCCTTACATGCACAATGTACCACAAATGCAGGGGGCATGGTAAAAAAATACATACATTCCACATATTGCAGACTGAAATAGGAATTTTCAATGACACAAACCACTCTGTTAATCTGACGTCCACATTATCCATTCCGCACCACCTACTCCAGTTACATATGCACAATAATTGATAATAATAATGATATTATTATTATTGATTTCCATTGGTTAGCATTCCTGACCCTCCTGAATCCATGAATGCTTGAGAGAAACAAGCAAAACACGAAGGTGCACGCTCACAAACAACCTGATGAGGCTTCATAAACCATTAATGACCACACACTAAACCATGGCACTACGCAAATGGCGATCACAAGGCATTAAGATTGTTTGATCGATTAATTTGTACGAAAATGCCCACAATGAAACCACTAACAAACATGATGGTCTTAGAACGGCTTTCTTGACCACACATGACGAAGGAGTGCACTATAGAAAACCCAATGGAAAAGTACCTTCACAAATGTGGATGTTTTCTTGAAAATGGCATTTTATTGTTGGACGCCTCCCACCTAATTATATTTATGGTCAATTTAGAGTATGGATTTATTATGTTATTTCTGATTCCGAATTCATGTTTTTAGTACATTTGTGTGCATGTGCAAAACAATTTAAAATTATTTATTTGTTAATTAGTATCCAAATTATATATTATTAATGCACTTTTGGGGTTTTAATGGGGTCGTGTTCTTCTCCCTCTACCCTTCTCATATGCATCTCGATGCTTATAAGCCCTCTTTTTGGCCTTTTTGAGACCAAATGCACTTGCCCCTTTTGTTATGTATTTTTCCTTGTTGACTATTAATACTGGTAAGCGCACAACTAAAGTTCTAATTTGAATTCAATAATTTATAGATACACATGAGTTGTACTTCACTTGTTACCAAGAAATATATGGAACATTTATAGAGTATTTTGAGCATTCACGTAGATTTTAGAGAGATCATGCAATTATTAGAACTTTTGATATTTGTCAAAACTAAAATTTCATACAACATACTTTTGGTAAATGACATATAATTTAATTATTGTTCTCTTTAATTGAACAAAATTGTCGTCAACTTTTTAATTTAATTTTGACAACTACCTATAACTTTTAAACAATTTTTAAATATCACTATTCAAATTGGGCAAAACAACACTATTAACATAATACTCATAAAATAGGAAATGTGGCCAACATTTATTGTAAAAGTTTTAATATATGCTTATGCATATAAATATGATTTGTATACAACTTTATACTAGCAATTGCAAATGAGTTGCAAGTTACGCCGGAGAGGGGAATGAGATTTGTGTATACAATATAGTATGGGTACAAGGCAAAGGTGATCTGTGTTTGTATTGCATTACAAGTGGGGTTTGCGTATATATATGTACAACTCTTAACTTATTTAATGTTGGAGTTTACCAATGGATCCTAGATCGTGGTATTGTTTTGTGTGCATGATGGGGGAAGGAGTATTTCCATGCCTTGTACGTCGTGTGCCAATGATGTGTTGCAAAGTCTTTTCTCCTCCTCCTTGCGTGATTTTACGTTCTTGGTATATCTCATTCATGCGTAGCGTTCAAACGTAAAAGCTGGTTGAATTTGTAGATCGTTGATGGCACGAACTCTTGACATTGTTGTGAATGTTAGTCCTTGACGGTCAATGTTTCCTATGTCTACTGTGGCCTTGTCAAGAGTTAGGCCCTGTGATTTCTGGATGGTAAGGCCCCAAGACATTTTTAGTGGGATTTGGCGACGATTTTCCATGTGTGACAGGAGGTAGGGGCAAGTGTGTTGGGTTGAGTATGTCCCATGGGGGCCCTTGGTAGTGTTCGAAGTTGACAACAACAAAGGATGACAAGTCTGGTGGTTGTGTTTCTGGGTTGTACATGATATCTATCACTTGCCCGAGTGCACCATTAACCAATCCTGAGCTAACCCATAAGTTAGATGTCAACATGATCTCTTGTCCTGTGCATAGGAAAACTACCGGTCTAGTTGAGTTTCGTTGATGTCTGAGTCAGAGTTATGTTTGCTTTGTTTTGCGATGCTCATTGCAATTGGTACATGCAAGGATTTTAGCATTTGTTTATTGTGCTTGTTTGTTAGGTCCTTTGTTGCAAATAGGTGCTTCTCAGTCATGAACATGGATTGCTCTGAGGTAGACATGCACGACTTGGTACGTGACATGAGAAGAGACCAATCCTTAACGGTTGCTTCTGCGTTTTCTGATGTTGGTCAACATTTCTCTGAATTCAAGTTGTGTCGAGTTTAATCCTTGTTGCCTAAAGTTTGTGTCCAAGGTGATCACGGTATCAAAAGCATGCCAAAGGGAGCTTCCTACTTTGTTGCCTACATATAATGGTACATCGTTGACTGGAGGGAGTTGGCCTAAGTCTCCCACCAAAATCATTGAGCAGTTACTGAACGCATGGTTACTATGTCGGGGGAATGCCTCACGAAGTCTTTTGTTGATGTTGTGTAACATTGTAGGACCTATAAAGCTCATTTCATCTATGAGTATGTAACGTATGGGACTCATACGCTCTTGGAAGATTGCTAGGGCTTGGCCTTCAAGAGGTTTCATGTCGGATATGGGTATTCGGAGGGAAGAATGTATAGTAGATGATTTTATATTGAATGCAACAATACCTGTTGGGGCTAGTACAAGGAGGGAAGATTTTAATTTGCCAGCCATATTTTCAAGCCCGTTTCTTATGCATTGTATGAGGTATGATTTTCCTGTACCAGCGGTTCCCTGAATGATCATCTTCAATGGTGGGTGTTCCCCTTGATGAGTTGCATGGGAAAGCACAATTGAGTAGGCAAGGTGTTGTTTTGATGATAGCTGCAGAGTGTCTAAATGGGTAGGTGGAGTAACAACTGGTGGTGAATTTTCAGTGTGGGAAATGTCCATGAATTTAGGTGCACTTATTTTTAAGGCAACAGGGATTGAATGAACCTTCCAATCGTGGTTAATGTCAAAGTCACAGAGGCCTATCATGTCTACATCATCAATTGTTGTATTGAGTGTTGGGTGCATGCGTGATATATGCTCCCATTCAAATAGTTGTGCATGCAACGGATTAGATCCTTGCGAGTCATTGTCGTCGCTACTTGCCCCAGTTCCAATTTCTTCTAGAGTAGTGGCTCTATTAACATGTAAAGGGGCGTAAGAGTTTTTCATTTTTTCCCATTGGTTAGTTATTTCAGATGTGGAGATGCCAATGTCTGTTTGGATATGTCGAAAGGTTTTATAAAGCAGAAGCTCTGTCCAGCAGAAATCCTCATAGTGTATCGCATCTGGGGTGGGGACATCACTGTATCGGGGGAATACGTGGACGACAGCAGGGGTTCTTCTTTGTAGCCATTGAGTAACTTTCCTTTGGCTGTTGTAGGACCAGGAACGAGCAGCTTCAAAGAGGGAGGTGTTCTCTAATTATGTAGGGCGTTTTATGTATGCATCTATGAATGGAGGGAATTGGAATGCGTTTCCTAGGTCTGGGAGGACACGTTTAAATACCTGCTTACCGACGGATAGGGTAATAAATGTTCGGCTATAAATGGAAAGGGGGAGTTTTTGTAACATGTGGCATGTTTCTTGTGCTCCAATGTCCCGGTCGACAATAGTTTCAGAGAGGAATTTGTTGTAGGCCGTCTTTGTAGGGTGATCGATGCTAACTTCATTAGATATCCTTGTCAACATGTGATGGTAGCTTTTTGATTTCTTCTCTGCCTTGGCTGCATATTTTGCAATGTATCGTAAGACCGCATGTCGTGACACAATGGGCTGGCAGTCGACATTGGCTCGCCATAGTGCTAGCATGTCTGAGTTGTGTATGTTGACCCGTGCATCATTGCGTGCAGGGGTGTACTTTTTTTTACCGGTTTCATCTAAGCCCAAGCTCGAATACTCTTGGAGTGGCCAAGGGGCTTTATATCTACATTGAAGTGTCCCATTTTTTTTCTGCGAGCAGGTTGCCTCTCTTCAATTTGTGTTGCGTTGCACGCGGTTCAACAAGTTCTCATAGTTAGCTACTGGGTTGTTTGTAAGTATCCCATATGTGTCTAACAAGCACGGGTCATCTTCCTACGAACGATGTATCTGACGTTCTCCACTCTCAGGGCCCCTTGGATTCCATGCAGTTACTAATTAGTCGAAGTAAGTCTTCGCCGCATCAAGTTCATAGGGGTTGTCCCAGTTTAGGTCCTCCATGATTGGTGCATTTGGAAGCCATATAAATCCGTGGATATGAGCCGAGCCTCGGTGTTGCCATTCGTACCTGTATTTTGCACAAAGAGGGTCCAACTTGGTAAATGGGGTAGGCGGGGTATTGTATTAAAAACTAAGTGGTAGTGAGCTCACCTGTACCAGTAGTCAGTGCAATGCATTTTTTTTGAAGCACCTCCTCGCAAAATATTGTAAATCTTTTTTCCATGTATGCAGAGACGATATGGGGGTGCATGTTCAAGTTCGCGTTTCTCCACTACTGGCTAGTTGTTGAGGGTGGCGTCGGTGTTCCTGGCATTGCTTTGTGTAAATCTGGCCATTTAGTATCTGTTGCACTTAAAGTGAAGAAAAGTGTAGGGCTTTCTAGTTGGGTTATCATATATGTGAGTTCATGTCTGCGCTTGCACCAAAATGATTTAGTTCCTCACAAGTTGGACCCAAAGCGCATTAGTTGCTCTGCAATGTGGGCATCTGGGTAGTGTGCAAGTTGCTAGCGTAACATCGAAACTGTGGTAGGCAAGTTGTCGCCTATATTTTTTTTTGTGAAAACAACAGATGTTGATTGGCTTCTGTGGCGCAACATAATGTTGAGAATGAAGTAACGAAAGCGCGGATGGCTTCCAAATCTGTTATCATGGTAACGTAGTAGGTGTAGTGCGTATTCATGCATGTGAACCCTCTTGATGCGTGCTTGGTGGAACAATGCAACCCCTGTAGGGAACAATGTTGGAAAAGCCATAGATAGCAAACCCTCAGTGTCGTATTCGCTGACCGCGGATGAACCAATGTGTGGCCACTCAATTGATTGTAGCGGAGTTTTTTTTCTGCCTTCGATGAAATTTGTTATTTGGTCAACTTCTGAAGTGGCTGGAGGGAGGGAGGACACAAAAGATGATGGCTGTCGCTCGTGGGTATTTGGTGGGGAACTTGGGCGAAGCTCTGCTTCTGGTTGTGCTTCAGCATTGTCGGCGATAGTTGAATTGAAGTGTGGTAGGGAAGTAGATATATCAGTACTGTGATGTGGTAGGGAATGCAATGCAGGTTGGTCTAGGACAACATCCTTGTAGTAAGGGTCATGAGCTATTTTGAATTGCAATGCAGCCAAAACATGAGATCTGCTTACAAAGTAGTCGTAAGCTTTATTTGTTGCTCCGATTCTTCGGATGATTAAGATGTCCAAGTCTTCGACGCGCCGAGGCAAGTGTTTAGTTATGGATGAAACTTCTTGGGGGAAGCATATGGTGTGGCCCCTATATTTGTATTGGCCACCTACAGCGTGAGTCACTTGCAATATTGGGTTGACCCTTGCTATCAACATTTCCTCAACTTGTGTAAGTGAAGATAACACCTTAGGTTGCGGGCCTGGGTCCATGTTATTCCAACTTGAGAAGCGGCGATCATCCTTTTCAACAATGCATCTGTGATAGGTATGGGCACCTTTGTAAACCCTTGTACGTAGCCCAACATATAATTCATTACAACATGAACATGTGTTTGGAGGCGGGAGGTGATCTATTCTTTGGCGGAATTGGCGTTGTGTATCTTGGAGTGAATGCGTATTTGGTGTGTGATCTTCGAGCAGGTTGGCATGGTTGGCTATATAGACTGGCGCCTGTGTGTTCAGCTTTTGTCGTTTCATGCAAGCTATATGGCGACGATGCTCATTGAGGTTGTTTTTGTTGGCTGCATACCTCAACCGAGCCTTTGCATTTTTCTCAGTCCGTGTTAGGCCTGTAAAAAATGAGTTAAAAAGGTAACAGTAATTAGGTATAGAACGTAGTTAATGCAAGAAAAAAAGAAAAGTTCTTTTGTTTGATTGGAGTGAAGTGTAACAATGTATGTTGACAGTATTTGCATTGCTAGTATAAAGTGACTTTGATTGCACCCAAATATGTGTATTATAAAGACATATTAAGAACACAGAGTGGTATATAAATATAGGAAAACTTGAGCACAACATGCGTTAATATTAAAGGTTATATAACTTATGAATGCAAAAACCTATATGTGGAGTAGGTGGTATGGTAAGTATGTATTGGTAAGTTGCTCATATTGTGTGGGTACAGTATAATATGTTTTCTGAGGTAGTGTAGGATCTTTTTCATCAATACATAGTTAAGGTGTTGCGAGGAATGCATCTAGTGGGGATTCCTGCATGCTGGAAGTCATGTCCTTAACTGCAGCGACAACAGTGCACTGGGCTTTCTCTTTTGACCTGTAGACCTCTAGCTTCGCGGATATTGTGAACATGTAGCGGTGGAACAGAATTGGCTTAACAACAGGCCAAAACTTGTCAGGTGTTGGTGCAAGAAGTTGTAGCTCTTGTGCTGATATACCCATGATTGATGTAGCAACCTCATCAAAAGTAGTTACCCATGTTGTTGATGTGCCATCCTCAATGATGAAGTGTAATGCATATTTGTAGTCGCAATGAGAGACGTCGTGCTTGCATTTTTGGCAATACCAAGAGGAGTTTGCAGTTAGATCAAGTTTTTTCTTGCATTGCTGGTTGTTAACAATTGATGTGCATGTTGGATAGCTAAAGGAGGACATATTAATGTGTATAATTGTTGCTGCGGTGGAGAAGGTGAGCGGTTTACCTAGCTGCGAGGAGGATTTCATGCCTGCGATATCGGTTTTCTCAATTTTTCCAATACTCACTGAAGGGTATGCAGTTGTAGAGGTGAGCGAAGTAAACCATGCACGCAGTGCATGAGCCTCAGTTATATCAGGATCTATGAAGATTTGTGTATTAGGGCCCGTGGCTAATGTTGTTCCTTTGAAAGTTGTAGTTTTTGCTCTCTTAATTGCAAGAACTGGTCGGATTGATGTTTGTGTAGCACATAATTCACTCAGAAGTTTGCCCTCATTGTCACTAAAAGCGCCCCATAACGTTGCCTCAATACATAGTGCCGAGTTATCACTTAGTACGACTGTGCGTTTGTGGTTGAAAGTACTATCACTTTTCCTGATAGTGGAGGGGGCGGTAATGGATAGTGCAATAGCTAGTAGGTCAATGGTGGATTTGGCGGGGGCGGAGTTGATTTCTGCTATTGTTTTGAAGCGGAAAAGATATTGTGGTATGTTTACGGACTGGTTTGTACTAAGCTTTACAGAGGAGTCCAAGTCTAGGATGATGTCCCAAGGAGTTGTGGAGTTGTAATCTTTTTTTGCAGTCCGCAAGGTGCCTCCTTTGATTGTGTATGTTTTACCTAGTTGTATTTGGTTGTAGTAAGAAGTTGCAGCTAGGTCAAAAGAAGTCACCACTATATCTGAGTTGCTTTTGTCGATAATGTCGAAGCTGAAAACCTGCCCTGTGCGTTTTTCCGTGCTGTAGTTGTTTAGGTTGCCTTTTTTGATGACCCTGCCTTCAATAGTCCAAACGCTTTGGTAAGGATTTAACGATTTAATTGGCGTGAGTTGCATGCAGTGTTCAGGATGGCCTTCACGAGTAGCCGGTGCCAAAGTATCTGTGCAGGATGTCGGCATGTGTACGGCCAGTTGGGGAGGAACAACGTTGGGGCCAATGGAGTCTGCGATGCTGGTGGTTCCTAAACAATAAAATAAAATGGAAATGAATTAGCAAATGGGGTAATGTTAAGTACGAGGGAGCATGCGCTAAACCATAAAGTGGGGGAACCAAGTTATGGCCCACGTAAAGTGTTTTTTTAGAGAATAAGCACGTAAAGATATGTACAGTGGGGAAGATGTTTATATAACACAACAGTTTCTATGCTCATTCTTTAAGTAAAGTACGAAACATATGTACAGCAACTCTATTGTATATATCGTGATTGGAATTATACAAAACTTTTGACGACGGTTTCAAAATGGAACATGTACACCATATTTATGCAAGTATAGGTTTATCAAGTTAGACCTTCAAAAAGAGGTTACTGTGGGGTAGGATGAAAGAGGTGGGCATATGTATGAGCAGTGCAAAGTCGTAGTAGGGGTGAGGTAGGGACTTAAATTAAAGGGATGCAAGATAAGCTTTGAATGCAGCTCTAATGGAGTGTTCCTCGCCCCCAGAGTAGTACTGGTCGTAGCTGAGCGAACGAAGGAAAGTGTACAATGTGTCAAGCCTAAGGTATGTTGCATCTACCTTATGCATCATGTCTAAGACAGTGGTTAAATCACTATCGAGAATCATTGCTGATGGGATGAGGGACTCTGATATTCTACCAGAAATGGTTGAGCATGTAGCTGCAACAGAAGTAGCCAAAGTATGGACAGAAGTCGCAAGCGGTGGCTGGACACTTTGTATTGAGCTTTCGTTGGTGGTTGCTTGGGTTGCATATGACTGAGGTGTCCCATTTGAAGCGACCAATTCAATAGGAGGGCTCCCGACAATGGCACCAGAGGTATCATCAGATATTGTGATAATGGATGGGCTTCCACTTGGAGTGGCCATAATACCTGGAAAAAGCAACCAACTTTGTTAGTATAAATTTAGCTTCTACTGACAAGTACAGAAATATATATACATATATATGACACGGATTATGGTTAGGACAAAGACAGAACCATGATATTTAGTGAATGTCATGCAATTGAGTTAGAGAAGTGCTGAAGAATTCTAAACATTGCAAAAAACATTGGCTCGCTGAAACTGAAATTGCAACTACATCCATAAATCATATATCATATATTTCATCCATAATTCTCTGTATGCAACTATGGAAATGTCAGACATGCTCGTCGTAGTTTTCAGCAGAGCTTACATAAAGATTATCACTAACAGATTAAGAGCCTTTGAACTATCAGCAGCAAAACATATTCCAATACAATTACTCTACCCGAGATGATTAAACAGCTGATGTCCACTTACAGGGGAAACTATTTCATGATTATTATGTGCTTATTTATAGTATGTATCCATAGTACATTTCTTAAGGAAACATGCTAATCCCAATCATGGGAGCATCTAATTCTATTACACAGAATTGGAGGCCCCAACAATTACCAAAAACAATTAAAAAACTAAAACAAAAAAATTAAATAGGTTCAATTCCATGCAATAATTGTTCGACTAAACAGTATAATCACATAGAAGGCCAGCTAAAGTGGCTTTTCCATACACAAGATTCGCTATGATGTTGTTCCTCTGTATTTCCCTCCAGCCATCATTCAACTAAGTTTCATTTGATGCTATCCTCGGTAGCGTTCCCAAGCATATATTGATTATTTAGAAAATGTCCTCTTAACCCGACTCAATATTTCACAAAAGATGAAAACTTGTCATTTATGGATGTGATTTTAATTTTTACCTATGGTGCCAAGCCAACCAAAGGACAATTATCCAAGCATATAATACTCATCACAAAGCATAATTTCGTCATGGTTTGAGACATAGAAGGCAGAATTTTATAAAAATGTTATACAAAAGACCCCTTGTAAGTTTTCTACATTTTCCACTTATGCTGCTTTGAGATATCTGAGATTCGGAAAAAATAGGCATCTCATCCCTCCAGTCCTACTCCTGGGCGAAAAATTGGCATTTCATAAAATTCATGCAGGCTTAGGGAGACAAATATTTAGCACGACGCATTGAAAGGGATCTAACTCTCCCTACAAGTTCCAGATTGCTACAAAATATTTTCAACGTGATTATAAGTTGCTTTTCCTTGTGTAATACAAAATAGGACACGTTGACCCAGCACAATGCAAGGTGCAGAAACAGAATTTCAGATGTATGACATCTGTGTAAGGCAAATGTGCGTGCACTGTGAACAATAGCAAGAATAGAAAGAAATAACAGGTACTGAGCAATAAAATTTGAGAAGAATGTAGTCCGGTTAGTATTAAAACAAGCTAAAGTGTCTTTACATTTTATTAGTCAGTAAATACAGAGAAGGAAAGAAATGTTGCTGAAAACTGATCCGGAAGAAGTTAGCATAGCAACAAAACAATACTTTGCAAACCTGTTATATCTCTGAACTGTGGCGTATATGAGGTGAGAGGGTGTTGCAAGCGCTGGCAATAACAATCAAGTGGAGATGGTGCAGGATGTAAATTTAAAAAAGCAGGGGTGTATTTATAGAGAGAGATAGTTTAAGCAGCCTGTAAGAGGAGGACAACAGGTAGACAGCAATGACCGACTATGTAAGAAATGCAATTACTCCTCTAAATATCGCACCATCACACTGTTTCTAACATCAGCTTTGCACTGTTACAGAATTGCACGTATATTTTATTGACAAGCTTTTATTCACCTGATGCATACACAGTGTGCAGTTTCCAACGGGAGTTATGGCGAAGCCGTGGACACGGCGACAGGAACTGATAAAAAGCGTCATGTAATATGCAATTATTTTTCTATCTTTTTCCTCCCGCCCACTACGCAGTCTGTTCGGTTTGCTTCTAAGTGGGCCATATTAGCAAAGGCAGTACCTTATTCATACCTTCAATAATGTCTTACACTGTTGCGGCCACACGTCGGGTATTCTGCCTACTTAACACATTTTGTCTTACAGCTTGTTATTTCGAAATTCACTGGTTGCTGAAAGGTGGATCAATTAATAATACATAATGTTATATGGCTAAGCATGACGAAGGACGTATCTGATAGGCAAATTAAGAACTAAAAATCGAACCGATTCAAATCCAATAATCAAAGTATCTGACAAGACTCTAAGTACTTTTGAGTCTCCTTACATAAGGAAACCAGCTTTACCACGGTTATATATTTTTCTGTAGGGGGATATTAAGCCGTGTTCATCACTGTTTAAGGATAGCCATCAAATCTAATGATTTTACGGATTATCAATTATTTTTACAATCGACCTTACATTTCACACACGCAATAACCGTTATTATAATATTTTTATTGAAAATCCAAAGCAAATATGACATATTTTATAGTTTATAATTTTGTTTGTATTGTTACCTATTATCATATGTATGCCCACATACTCTAGATGTGTAAGTCCTTTGTAGGGTATTGTCTCATTTAAATTTAGCAAAGTGGGTAGCCGGAAAGGTTAGGCCGGAAAATGTTGCCGGAATTTGACACTTTCCAGCAAAGCCTACTTCAAAGTAAACACCCTCCGGCGAATTAAACCAAAAACAAAACAAACATGTAAACACCCGTCAAATATAAACCCTCACTTTTTACTGTTGTGGGCACATTAAAAAATAAAAAACACCATGATTGAACACGTTGTTAATTTATGCATAGTCCATTGAACGTCAACAAGAATCAGTTCATACAAGATGCCTCTGTCGATTATCACTATTCACGTTATTTGGCACAACTGCCTGGTGTGAGTTTAATTTTGTAAAGCTTAGAAGCTTTTTTGTGTTGACTCTGAAAATACATGGAGAAAATACAACACAAGCATGTTGATGTTGGAGGACTCAAATTACATGTTACAGAAATTGGGTCAGGTAAGTCTTTTAATTCTGTTTTCATGAGTATGAAAATGATTTGAAGGTGGACAGATTAAATGAGTTATTCGAAGAAACAAGACTTGAGATTTTGTGCACAAGATTCACAGTAGAAGATTCCGATATTGAAAAGAGTCTGAAATCATCTTAAAGTATCAACTTTTGGTTCCATAGACTCTTCAGTCTTGTGGACGTCATTAAAATCTTTCATTTCGTTTAATTTCATCCAATTTGGCAGTCTTCCAATATGGGATTCATGTTTTTTTAAGTAGTCTATGAATTTGGCTTCTTCAAGGGTATTGCTGATATTTAGTTACAGGTCCAGATGTACTCCTGCTGCATGGGTTTCCCGAAATCTGGTATTCATGGCGTTATCAGATGATTGCATTGGCAAATGCAGGATTTCACGCAATTGCTCCTGACTTCAGAGGCTATGGACTGTCCGAGCAGCCTTCTGAAATTGAGAAAGGAGCCTTTGTGGACCTTGTGGAAGACATGGCCAGCCTTCTTAATGCCTTTGGCATTCAGAAAGTAAGTACCCATAAGTCTTTTCTATGAATTTACAGGCACTTTATGTATGGATTTCCCAACTCAATATCCAAAAGTATATTCCCTGTTTTTTGCAGGCATTTGTTGTGGGTAAAGATCTTGGAGCACCCATTGCATATTATCTGGAGCTCTTGTACCCTGATCCAGTGAGAGGCATTGTTACATTGGGTATACCTTATTTGAGACCAGGACCACAAATCCTTCAGATGGATTTGTTTCCTCAAGACTTTTATATCAGACACTGGCAGGTCTTTGTCTCTTTCCCTCCGCCTGCAACTTAATGTTAGCCCTTATTCTGGTATGTTTTCTAATATTCCTTTTTTTCTATTGTTCCATGTAGGAGCCTGGAAGAGGTTTGGCTGATTTTCGACCCGTTTTGATGCCAAAACAGTTGTAATACACTGTTTTCAGGAAGCGAGCTACCAGTGGCGGAAAAGGGTAAAGAGATAATGGATCTGTATGACCCTGCAACTCCATTGCCACCTTGGTTTACTGAGCATGACCTTGAAATGTACTCAAGCCTGTATGAAAAATCTGGATTTGCTTTTCCCTTGCAAGTTCCCTACATTTGTATGGCAAGGTAAAGCTTAGAACTATTTTTTTCCTCTCTGTATGAAACACCCAGTAAAGATATTCCCTTCACAGTAGTGCATTTCGGATGTTTATTTACAGGAACTGGGGAAAATTGGGGGAGATCAAAGATTATACTGTTAAAGCCCCCTACACTTGTAATCATGGGTACCAAAGATTATTGTCTGAAATTTCCAGGAATGGAGTATTACATCAACAGTGAGAAGCTCAAGTCTGATGTGCCCAATCTGGAGATAAAATTCTTTCCAGAAGGCAGTCATTTTGTTCAAGAGCAATTCCCTGAGGAGGTGAATAATCTTCTCCTTGGCTTCCTCAAGCAGCAACTGCAATGTCAAAAAGTAGTCCAAGATTTGGCACTGAACACGAATGGTCTTAGTCATAGAAATAAAAATGACAGGCAAGTATTTCATTGACTTGTTATTGGGGGATCATGGAAACATTCCATGACATTAAAAACCTAAGATCTTATATTGAGTTTGACGTAATGTTTTGCCACAGATGCTCGGATATGTTTAGAATTCATTGTAGCACTCATCTGCATTTGTTTTTGAATTCAAATAAGCATTAGGGATACCAGAAATCTACTAAGATGAACTTTGAATACCAATAATCTTTGTGTAACCTAATACACTTGATGCCTAGAAATCTACTAGGATGAACATTGTATACCATATAATCCTTGCATAACCTAATACACTTCATGCCCAGAAATAATTGTAGAAGGAAAAAAAAAATAGTATGCATCCATGACAGTGTAGAATATATGGTAGAATTCATCTGCAATTGTTTTTTGAATTCAAATGAACATTAGGGATACCACAAATCTAATAAGATGAACTTTGTATGCCATATAATCCTCATGTAATTTAATACACCGTATGCTTAAAAATAACTGTAGAAGAGAGAAACTGTAAGATGTATCCATGACATTAAATAATTTCAAGAGACAGTGGGGTTTGAATCTTGAATAGGGGAGCTTGGGATACTCTACTACCAATTGGATTACAAACTTACCCTTGGCCATTTATCCTTGAAATGAGATCAAATCAGAATTAACTTTGTTTGCACCTTCTACAATGTCCAAACTATAATATTTCCACAAACAATAAAGCTCTGTTGCTGCTGTATTCACACCAGTCTTTGAGGAAAGTCTATTTGTAAACCCAATAACAACTGACATGCCAAAAATCTTGGAAGGATCTCAATGTTTATGCTTATATATCACAAATTTCAAATGTGCTGTAGCAATAGAGAGAAAGCTTACACGATTACCAATTTGCACAGGACAATCAAAACCTTAATATTACAATTGCTGACTAAGGAATCCAACTAGAAGCTTATTCACCTCTTTAGGAAACTTGTCTTGATCAAAGTGGCTTCCTCCTGGAAAGAATTTCATCTCCATGTTAGGTACGTCGAACTTCCATGTTGAAAATGAAAATAACAGACGTCTCCCTTCATTGTAGAAAGGTAAGTCAATATCCAAAATGAGGACCAAATAACTTGTACGCTTGAAAATACTTATTGATAGGTGTGATAGGTGGGTTAGAATGCAATTAGGGGAAAAAAGATTTTCTGGCTTTACCTTGACATAGGAATGTATGAAACTTGCAGAGGGAAAGTAAATTCTGATTTCTCATACATATTTGAGGGCATTTTGAGGTCATCCTCAGTAAACCAAGCTGACAACAGAGTTGCAGGGTCATACAGATCCATTATCTTTTTACCCTCGTGTGCAGCTGTATATATCGCATACAGCTAATTGTACATCAAAACACCCAAAATCTGCCAAACCTCTTCCAGCTTTATGCATGACAAACAAGGACCAGAGAGAAGAAAAGAGAGACCAGCGAATGTCTGATATAAAGCTTTGAGGAAGCAGTTCTAACTGAATTATTTCTAGGCGGGGTCTGGTACAAGAAACACCCAAAGGGTGAAGGATGTCCATATAATCCGCAGCCATTGCTCCGAAATCTTTACCTACAACAAATAGCTGATAATTTAGTGAATAAGCATTTTGCATATAAGCTTGGGGATCGGGATCTGAAAGTGTGTGAATTCGTGGAATGAAGTTTTGGGTACTTAGGGCATGGTCCCATGGAAAGGAGGCTCCTTAAATATCTCAGTGGGTTCTGCTGAAAAAAATTTAGGAGCATTTAATAGTTTTAAGGTCCCATGATTTTTTATTAGTTTCCTCAACAATACCCGCTGAGATATTATAGGATCCCACTAGATATTTATGGTTATTTGTAGGAAAATAAAATCATATTTCTCTTTAAAATCACCAAAAAATAATGGCGGGAATGCACATTAGATTCTATCAGCCCTAAACTGTAGGGGGAAACTCCCAGCCACCCCTCTCCAGCCACCTCTTTAAGTTTAGGGGGCTAAAAAAGTGGAGCTCCTATTCTCTAGGCCTAGATTCTATTATTTCCTGTAGCTGGCTTTTAAAATAAGCATGGGACCTTCTGCTGCAAGAAAATAGGAGCCCAAGCCCCTCCATGGGACCATGCCCTTACTTGCTGAATGCTTAATGCATGAGACGACCAGCCATGTCTTACACAAGATCCAAAAAGCTATCTTTCTATTTCAGAAGACTGCCAAGAGATCCCGTAACCTCTGAATTCGTTAGTTCCCTAATACAAAGATGTGCAGGTAATTCGTATTTCTCCTTTACAAGTTATCAGCTATGAGATGAGGGTGTAGCAAGTGTTTTGGGAAACAATGCAAAATAAAGTGTAAATGACAAAGCAGTGTGCAAAATATCCGATTGTCAATATGGAGCAATGGAGATGTCGATCTCTAGGTGGGGAATAAAATAAAGTAGAACGATTGGGAGTGAAACATTGAATTTGGGTACATCACATGAATGAAAGACTTGTTATATAATGGATGACCCTAACCCACCACACAGGGTCATGATGGGGTCAACCAAAATGGAACCCTTTACTTGGGTGATGCAAAATGCAACATCCTACCACTTTGTCGCCACATCATTTACAATAAATATTTTGAAAATGTTTACTTTATTTTGACATGCAAACGTACGTGAGATTTAGGCTGAAAGGTTATATACTAGCAATTGCAAATGAGTTGCAAATTACGCCGGAGATAGTAGTAATATTTAGTTTATTTGACTTGTATTTCGGGTTGATATTGCATGGATGTCTATATGCTGTTGCAAAGCTATTATTTTGTTAGTGCCCACATTTTTGTAAGACACATTTATCTACTAAAGCTACCTTTTTAACATGTCAATGTTCCAGAAGTGCATTCAATAATCTCATTTTGTCGAGCTTATTAACATCTCTCACAGAAAACTGTCTTGTACCAATCTTGGAGATAAACTTGGTTTTGTTCTGGAAATGAACACATACATGAAGGTTCTCAACAAATTTAATAGTTGTCTTGACATTGGGCTAGCAAATCAAACAAAATTGCTAATTTCTCACTTTCTCTAATTTTGCATATATCTCTTATATCTATGGGTATAAGTTGTCTTCTCCATAACAAGCATGTACCATTTTATGGCCTTTAATCCAATTACATTCATGCACCATTTTAATTCCCCTATCCTTCATTAATCTCTTTACTATTTAGACCTTGTCCCACCTAAAAAATACCCTTATATAATAGTATAATAAATGGTTCTCATATAAATTTAACTTCAAAAAACATAAATAAAAAATATCAATAAAGGAATTAAAAAAAGACATGAAATCCCATAAAAACTAATATCTAACATATTTCTGCATTAAAAACAAATTTTGCACAATGTGTATGATGTGCCCTAAATACGTGATCTTCTTCCCTTCGAGATATTAGAAAACTTGAACAAAAACAGTGGATTGTGAATAGGAGCCATGTGACCATTTAATTGATTGACTAGACACAAAAACACAAATCCACGCCCCAATAAACGCACCAAGGGTATCGGTATGGTTGGATATATATTATAAATGAAAATGGACATATATTAGCTGTGACTCACCCAAGGATTGACTGACCATTGTTAACATCTATACAAACACAGTAGGGAAATGCTCCAAAAATACCAATGTGGCCTTTGTCATTCCTCAAACATATGTTATTCTGAACTCAAGTATTTGTACGCAGGGAAGAAGTGAAACAAAGCAACTATAAAATACAGTGATTTTTCTGTGTCAATGGAAGCTTTGTAAGGTGGAAATCAATTGCAAACGCGAGCGCCGCGGCCATTGAAAGTGAGCAGTCCACCTGCAGATGTGTTTAGGAAGCTTTGATGTCAATATTATTTAAAAGAATTACACTGGTGTACTATCTTTATTGCCTAATAAAATTATAGAGGTAGAGAAAACAGTGGGTGATTTTGATTACCAGAATAAAAAGTTGGAAACCCATTTGGGTATTCTGAAGGGTGAGATTGCATCCTTAACGGAGGACAAAACTTAACTGTAATCTCAAAACGAAGAAATAGAAGTCAATTGAGTGCAAAAATAGAGGGTTTTGGTAAACTTTTGTTAGAAAAGGATGAACTCCAGACACAAGCTGAGACAGAGAAAACGCAGCTGCAAAATAAGAATGAAGCCATATAAAGCCAATTGAAGACAATGATAAAGCATTGTGGACAGGACTATTTATATTAGAATGGCGGTGAGATATTTCCCTGCCATAAATGTTACAACACCTATTCCCTCACTGCCATATGCAATTGGAAAAAGCACAGAGATTAGTAAAAAATAATTTTGCTATCTTTCAAGGTTCAACGTGTTTGCATAATGATCTTCTAGGAACCTAATCAGACTACCACACAGAGATTATTAAAAAAAAAAAAAGAAAACGAAAAAAACAAGACACTGATTAACAATTGCCACTGAAATCTAGCTACACGTAAATGAAAAACGGCAGCAATATTTTTCACTGTAAGTAATGTGCTTATTAGCTGACATTAGTATGAGATAGCTCCATTTGCAGAGATTAATGAAGTTTTTCATGACAACTGTTGTGCTCCATTCAAACCAACCATGTGGAGTGTTATTTGTGTGGTTCGGTGACTGGGAGGATGACCCCTATTTCCTCCAGCTGCCTCCTACAAATTTTATTTGTAAATTCGTTTTGGCAAAATGATTTGACCAAGTGGCAAGGAGGATTAAAAAACTTGGATCCCCATTTTTTTAATTGAATCTGAAATTTCCAAGGAAAATGTAAATTATTAATGTCAATACCCTGTTCGAGAGCTCTTATTGGTACTGCCAAAGTAAAAAATTTATCCAAACGGTACTTCAAACGAAAAAGCGTTGTAATTCTACTGTTTCGCTAAAAAAATCAGCGAAATTTGGCTCAAAATAATTGATTTCTCGCCTGGTCTCTCGCCAGCAAACAAGATCAATATGCTTCTGATCCAATCCGCAAATTACCGATTAAAACGAGATAAAAGAAGGCCATTCTTCGATGGTTTTAATACTCCTTTCACGAGCATGAAAGGAAAAAAATATTTTCAGAACGAAAACGTAAAGCACAAATCATATACGGCAGAGATCAAATCCAGCTATATGGAAACTATTATCTACCGTTCATGATCATTTCAGTTGCTGTAGTACTTCGCAGAATTGTTTCTCTTGTAGTACATTAGTAAGTACAGAACAGAAAAATCTGCAGGATTTCATTCCAAAAAAAGCGGCCATAATAAATGACACTTACCTCAACAACATTAAATAAAATGGTGGCCGGAAAATTTCAGTTGGAAATAGAGTCACCGGAATTTGACAGTTTCCAACAGGGGCTTCTTCAAAGTGGACGCCTCCGGCGAAATATTGTTTAGGGTATTTTTCTAGACAAATAAAAAATCTCGCTTGATAGTTTATCTTTTTTTATTTATATTTGGTATGGCTTTGTCAACATTTGTAATTTTTTACGATCATTAAATATGGAGATTTGTCATGTATAAATTCTTACATCTGTTTTGAAATCTTGATGTTTTTGTGATTTTTTCAATATGAGGAAGCATCTAAAGAAGGTGAGATAGAACAAGAGTATGGATATTCACATATCTTTTGTAAGGAGTTTTTCAAAAAGTGATTTAAAAAGTAGATATAAAGACTACATCTACTATGATGAAGAAATGGCAAAAGTTGTTGACATTGAGATCAATGGTCTATATCTTATATATCGACGTTCTTTCTCTTCCAACAACAAATGATAAAAATGGAATCATTTTTATTGTCACTATTCGTGACAACAATTCTCATTCAAATATGCAACTCGAAAACGTATGGAATTGTTTTTCGATACGAGATGTGAAATTGCACAAAGTTGTTATTCTAATAAAGGTGTAGAAATCATACAAGAGGTTTTTTCACACTAACACCATTTGTCTAGAATTTTGATTGCAAGAGTGTTTTATCGGTCTCTTTGGTTACGAGAGAGAACATGTCTATGGGAGTCGTATTCGGCTTCACATAATTTTTTCGAATCCAACAAAGAGTAGTAACTTTTCAAGGCATTCGCTGACAGATGGCAACACTTTTTTTGGCAAAAGGGCGTGCGAATTTTCACCTCAGATTATATTTCCAACATTTTCTGGGACGCATGATATGAAGTGAGCAGATTTGAAGGGGGGTACAAGTGAATCCCAGTGAGATTGGTAAGCTTAGTTGAAAGCCCCCATTAGCTCATGTTGACATGTGAGTGTTTGTTGTGTTGTCATTGATGTAAAAGGCTCATTAATGAAAAAGGAGGATAATTAAGATTGTAAGAGGTTGCTTGTTATGATGATGACATGAGAAAACAAGTTGTGGCATGATTGCAAGAGTGGACAAGGTGAGACTTGTGTGGTCTAGTAGGCCTAGTCAGCAGGATGACTTGATAGGATAAAATAATGACATGAGGTAGCTTGAGGAGCATGGTCAAGTTATGGAGAGCATTAGAAGAGTGTGTTGTGGCATGATTGCAAGAGTGGACAAGGTGAGACTTGTGTGGTCTACTAGGCCTAGTCAGCAGGATGACTTGATAGGATAAAATGAAGACATGAGGTAGCTTGAGGAGCATGGTCAAGTTATGGAGAGCATCAGAAGAGTTTGTTGAGACACTCATGTGTGAGTCTCAGAGTGTAGTACAGGCTTGAGCGAGGTTTGTAGGTCTTCATCTAGACCTAGTCCTAGGTGCTTGAAAGCCTAATAAGGCATTATTATCACTTACAAAGGCATATGAGCTCATGGAGGTATGCAGAGGAGTGAGACATGTTGTCTCAACGTTGTCAAAACCTTTTAAAGAATTTTTATGCATAGGTATGGTGTTCTTCTACTTTGTCTTGGTCTAAACTAGACCTAATCCTAGTGCTTAGTGGCCTATTATGCAAAATAATCACTTGCAGAAGTGTGTGAGCCCTTGGAGACACTCAGGAAAGTTTGACAAACTATATTTAGCATGTAGAGGAATTTTGTAGTGGTTTTACGCCATGGTTGTTGTGTTAGTTCACTTGGTTATGACCTAAAACTAGGCAAAACCCTAAGGCCTAGCCATGCAATTGAAATGGGAGGTGAAGATGCAAAGCTATTTATAGAAATATGATGATTGGAGATGATAAAAAGAGGTGTCCTAGAGATGTGATAAAATATTTAGGACAAAATGATGAATATTTTACAAAATATGGTGTTTTGCGCAAAACAAGGCTCAAAAAAAGCATGTTTTCTAGCTTGATATGAAATGTTTTGCATTGGTTGGCACGTGTAAAATTTTCATGGGAACCTTATCCATTCAAAGGATGATGGATCATGGAGCTAAGAAGGTTACAGAAGTGGAATGAGTTTAAATAAGGCCATTTTCTTTATGAACGATTGCTAAGAAGGTAAGAAAGTTAAAAACCCTTCCTAAACCCTAGTTTGCTAGTGATGGAGGAAAACTTCTTGGTTTGAGCCCATAATGGATTGAATTATCAAATGTGATTATTATAGGATGAAGAGAACTCTCCCATCTTTCATATGGGGGTAGTTTGAGTTCATGACTGTAGGTGGAGCCCACTCAAAGATGTTAGTTTCCAGGAAAGTTTGATTTACTCTCATGTTTGTCATTTGACCTATAAACTAAATTGGTGTTATAAATTATTGGGAAGAAATGCTAATTTTTTGGAGTGATTTCATATCTTGGTGAAATAATTTAATTGTTTGCATAGGTCAAAACATGAAGACTGGTTTTTGGGGCTAAAGGGCAGTTTTAACAGTCATGGAGAATGAGTGCTCTTGGGAACTTGAGGTCTTGGTAATGATTATTTATGGCCTTAGTGGTATTTTACACATCCCATGTGATTTTTTTAATGTTTTTGTTAATATTTTCAAGTCATTTTTGGTGGCATGGTTGAGGTCACAAGTTGACCTAGTTTGACTAGTTCAGGACAACACTGCTTTGGTCTAAAGATTGGTTTGGAAGACTAATATTTTGGATTGGTAGATGATTCATATCTATTGGAGAGTGAAGAAGAATGAACTTTTATCCTATTCCATACATTTAGAGAGCTTTACAGTGTCAACAAGGGTGCAAGAAGGCTAATTTTATAAAATTGGTTTCTGGGCAATATGAGTTGCTTAAGAAGAGAAGTTGTTCCATTTGTTGTGAGGGTTGATTCATGAGGTATAACATGTTTTTGTGATGATATTCAGGTCATTTGATTTCTATTGAGTGGTTACATGTCATATTTGAGTTGTTTTGATGTGGCTTTGGTCTTCATTGTTGTAGACTCATTCCTGAAAGTGTTGAGTTGGAGTAGGAAACAGTCCTACTTGATGGTGTTATGAAGGAGATGGATTTTGCAGATGTCCTTGACATTGTGAAGGATGTTTAGAGGATGTTTTTTACATGTTTGGAGACTTTGGAGGCTTGAAGGAGCTGGTTGGTGTTCTTGGAGTTCATGGAGTGCTCGGTGGAGAAGTATTTGGGATTCTTGGCCTAGTTGTGCATATTTGGTTGTCTTGGTACATTGCCGACCCATATGGGTCTTTGTTATGATTTTATATGATTTTTTAGATCCTCTTTTTTTTTGGTATTATTGACCTAAAGGGTCACGGCCGACCTAGTTATGTTTCTAGAGGAAAATTTGTGTATTTAAGTGCATGTATTTGTTCATTTTGAACTAATTGTGTGAGAGGGAAAAAGTACAAGCTAAGAGAGAGAGTGAAAGTAGTTTAAGGGAATCAAGACATATCTAGGAGATGGTATGAATGTTTGAGGAGAGTTGAGAAGCAAAGTAGCAAGGGATATTTATCTAAACATCCCATGAAGATGCAAGATTGAGCGAAGTAGGAGAGAGTGAGTTTGAAGAGGGTTTTGAGGTGTGTGAACTGAAATTGTGATCACTATCAGTTGTAGCAGCAACATATCTTCAATTTTCTTCATCTTCAGGTGGTTGAGTTGGTGCCTAATCACCTTAATGGGTTGTAGCCTCCTTGCAGGGTTTGTGCCTTGATAAATAGGGGTTAGTGTTGCTTGTGGGGTCGGTGCCTCACTAAACAAATATTGTGTGATGTTTCATATTCGTGCAAGTCTTTTGGTTAGTGTAATATAATCAAAAGTTTTAGTGGGTTTTCTTCCCTTTAAGGGTTTCCCACTTAAATCTTATGGTCTTGTGTACTATCTCATGGTTATGTTCATGTGAATGATTTTTATATGTTGTTAAGCTCAAATTAATGTATGGTTGAAGGGTAAATGGTTTATGCAAGTTAAATTGAATTATTTAAATGTTTTGAAGAACTAATTCATCCCCCAGTCCATTGTTCTTTTAATAGTTCAAATCTCCCCTCCATCTTTCAAAGAGTGCGCAAACAAGTAATCGTCAAGAGAATACATTAACGTATAAACATATAAATAAGAGTTTTGACGTTGTCTAGACATATGTACACTTAACAAAAATAAGTAATCTTTAAAATGTAATTTAAATTTAAAATCTTTCAAACTTTAAGAGAAAAAATACAAATTTAAAAAGAGAAAAAGATGAAGGCACATACACATCAAATCAAAATAGGTATATTGATAATATATTAATGCATGTCAACAAGCCAATAATCAAAGCCAATTTCAAATCCTAAGTTAGACTAGAAAAGTGATTTAATCATTACCATTGTTACACCATCTTAACTATATTAAAATAAACATAAATATGATTTTTTTTAGAATGACTCGACTATATGCATGAGTTGTAATAATAAAAAACATCTAATATTGCACCCCAATTATTTTTTGCAATGAAGCATCTTACGTGTTGTAGTGAATCCTTCACTAACGACCACGATCCCTCTTCTCTCGATATTTTGTTTTCCTTTCTTGGTGGAAACGTCCATAACATTGGGAGAAAGAGTCGTTGATAAAGGCATCGTAGGTTCAAAAAAATAGGAGAATTGGAGTGTTGGAGGGTAAGTTCAAAGGGGTCAAGCATGCCCTTCCACTATTTTTTGTCCATGTGTATGGCTCTTCATTCCTTCATCACGTTCCCAAATAGTTAAGCTAAATGTGAATTTATATACCTAATATGATTGTTATTGCAGTCGTAAAAGAATAAACAATTAAGTGCAGAAATTAAGCCAAGAAAGCTAAGCAAGAAAATGTGAAACCCTAAGTTCAAAGAAGAGGTAAGATGATTTTGTTGTTTCGCAATTAATCATGGGTTGTGTTGAAGTGCTGACTGGATGAACAGAGAGGGATAAGCGTCACATAGAGCCTTAGAAAAGTGTGCAAGCTGACAATCTGTCTAGACATGGGCACCTAGAGAGGGACAAGGGCGCCTGCAGGCGCCCTAGCCTTGTTTCTAGGCACCTGTGTCTGCGGAAATGCTCAAAAAACCTCCTCTGAGTGCACACAAGATATTCATTGTATTTCACATTTGGTCACTATGTGGTCACACAATAATTGTTGAAATCGTTGGAAACCTGTAATGAAACAATGACATGCAAAACCCTCAAATAGACATCAAATCCTAAAAAAAGAAAGATGCAAAATGAGGGGTCAGACTTTCCTCCGCTATCATAATGGTGATCTTACGAATGATCGTTGCACTACATCTCAGACTCAATGTAGTTCTCTGTGTGTGTGCGAAATTTTGCCCTAGGTGGCTCTTGTGCGTGCCACACTTGATAGTGAGAAAGTAAGTTAGATGTAACTTGAAATGTAATAAATGTGTGCATGGAATAAAATGAGCTTCCCTCCTATGAAGTGTGTATGCAGAATAACCAACCCTTGTGTCCCTTGGATGATGCTAGATGGATGCAATGGAGATCTTAGATGCTTGATGGATGCAACCTTGGGTGGTGATAGCTAATTCTTAGTGCTTGGTCCCTTATTATGATCACATAACTTTATATTTATATGATTCCCTTGCTTGAATCTCGTAATTAACCCCGAAAAGGTCGACTACCAAAAAGATAAGATACTCAAACGACTAGAAAAGACCTAGGTATAAAAAGGTAAATTGAGCAAGTAAGGGTACAAGACCAAAAGTGGCAACAGAAAGCAAAGAAAGGTGGCCAAAGACATGGGTTAGTTATTACTTTTCTTACTTAGGAATCATATGAATAGTAGTATGCAATCAGGACTAAATAGATACCCAAAGTGCATGATTTTGTGTCTACACCAATTGCACTAGATATTTCTCTTTCTCCATTGTTGTCTTCTAAAAAATACTTATTCATTATATAGGTACTCCAACTCATTTGATATCCTACATGAAAAATTGTTGGTGTGTCATTGTTAAAGAATTGTTCTCATTAAAAGACCATATAATAGAGGGACAACACGAGCCATTTAAAATAGTTCATACCATTCTTAGTCCCCCTCTTTATAAATTATTTATTTTCCTTTGATATTCTTTTATATAATTAGGTCTCACTTTTACTTAGAGTGTGTGGAGACACTCATAGTACATCATTAATTACTTGATAGGCTATATGATGTGGGGAAAGCTTGCCCTAGAAATTCATTTGATGTTGGAAGTGTATAACCTTAGAAATAGTGCACGACCCCAAAAAATCTATGTTCGCTGAGATAATGTCATAACATGTAAACTTGACAACCATTTACATGTTTTCGATGTTGATTGTTCAAAAGGAAAAGATTAAGTTTTTCTTGCTATATAATACCTTTGGTACTCGTAATGTGTCATTCTTTTCACTTATAAGCATGTCTGGATACATCATCATCATTATACCAATAGGGGTGATGTCGTAACAGAAGTTATCTCTCACTAGCATAATGATTGATTTGTTACAGCATAGGTGTGCTTGTAGCCTTTCTACACAAGTCAGTTGTGCCTCTTCAGTATATCTTGGAATTGATTCTAGGAATCTAAAAATCATCATTCAATCAACAAACTAATCCCACATTGGTTGTTTGGCATGGCCTACGATAACACATAAACCCCAATTTATCACAATTCCTTGCGCCAATAGAGATGACATGTCAATCAAAGTGTCCCTCTCACTAACATACGATATTAATAGGGATGACACTTACTATTTAACTAGTAATGTAAGCATTACACCTCCTATTAGTACAAGTGTTAGTGTAAATTAAGTCTAAATACATATCCTAATAATAAAGTCGAATACCCTTGTAAATGCACCATAAGTTCATTGTTGAAACGCAAATCCACTTTCTACCACCTCTACCCTCATTGAGAACTAAATATTTAAAAAATATACACATTTCGTCTCGATGAGAAAACACCTCACCTATTTACGAGAAAAATTATAAAATAATGTTCCTCTTATCAGGTAGGTATAAATATAATTTTTAATATATAAACACATTTGGTAATCATGGCAATCCATCCCATAAAAAATAGGCAATTCTCCTAGCTTCAAGAGAGCTTCCCCAACTTTCCATCTTGCCCTTATATATAAAAATCATCTTATTTATTTATTTTAATTTTTGGTTGATAGGCCTTTCTAAAGTGGATTTTCTTGATAATATTGTCATGGTCCTCTTTATTTATTATTATTTGTTTGTTTGTTTTAGTTCTCTATTTTTATTTACATATTTGAAATGCCAACCAGAACAAATTTTTGGGCTATAAGAGTGAAGGCAAAATGCTAAAGGTCTTCGTCGCTCTAAAACAAATATCATTATTTGGTATTTTATTTTTTAATTCAATATATTTAAAAGACGCAAGAAAATTAAGCGCAATAAGTAGTGCATCTCACTCTTCGAAGCCCTTTTTCATTCTTTCCAACAACATCATTCTTCTACATGATTTTACTTTTGTTGGACATGTCATTTTCCTTGCAAATATAGAGTTATAAAGAGGTCATCTTCACATATTTACCCACCTTCATGGTTTTCTTCCATCAATGGTTTCCTTTTGACTTGAGTGGAGTGGGTAGTCGGAAGATCAAGTGGTGTTGAAGACAAAGTAGGCATCCTTGATGTCGTTACCGATATCGACAAAAAGTACAAAAGTTTTTCCGAGCACAACTTCTCTTTATAGTGTCGAAAATGCATATAAATCATTAGAACGTTGGAAATGAGTGAGAAGCAGTGGAAAGGAGAAGAAGAATTCCACCTCTAAATCTTGTAACACATATTATCATCTCCCTTTGTTAGTAGCTTCTCAAGACTACAGCTTATTTACATGGTTTAGATAAAGGGAAGGAAAACATGCTTTAATCTCGTCAATCAGCATATTGGTTTGAGAGACTTTGTTTTTCCATTTGAATATTGTTCGTCTTGCAGATACTCACTTGTTGTCATCAATGATTAATGCAGACGGCTATGGTTGTTTTTGCGACTAAGTGTCTCCATAGTGATCATTACCTCAATGTAGTTCTTTTTTGCTTAAGGAATTTAGGTTAATCTTTGTTACATATGACGATGAATTAAAAGTTTTTTTTTCAAAGCACCAAATGTTATATGATAAGATTTGGGAGTGTTTGCAGTTGAATTCCTCCAGCCATGGAGAATTTGAGTGACATCTGAGATAGTGGCCAAGCAACACACACAACATCTCAATTGCATGAACCATGGACCATGATCATAATTCAATTTTTTGGTTGGTAAAGGAAAGAAATTGGAGTGTTATCCACTAAAATAACACTCTTTAAATCCCTTCCTAATAGAGAACAGTCTTTCACATAACTTATGAATCCTTTGTACATGAGTTTGTGTAAACATGATGGTTGATTGCTTCATTCTTGTCAATCTCCTCAATAACTTGACTTGTGTAGTCCTAACTAACCACGGTAAAATAACAATCTCAAATAGTTTAGACATGGAAACAATTAAATCCTCTACTCTGGTTCTTTTGAAGACACCCATCTTCAGGATTTTGGCAGTAATGATCCAATATCATAATATTGTAATGACATCCACTAACGTCAATTTCATCATCTTCAAAAGTCGAGTGTATGAGCATATCATCTAGGTAAAGAACTAGAGTTTTCCTTTTGTTATTTAATGAGCCTCCCCAATGATCATTTATAGACATTTGTGATTTGCATTGTCACTAATTGTAGGGTTCTTAGTTTCACATATTTTCATAAAATAACACCGATACTATTTGAATTTTAAGGCTTGTGATCGTGAGATACGTAATACTTCCAAATTACACTTTAAAAAATCATGTATTTTTTTCAAGTTATGGTGTTTGTATTAAAAAAATTGACCTATTTGTTTTTGCAGCCATAACAATATATTGTTCAATTTTTTGTTAACACTATAGATATATTATCGTAGTTGTCATAAATAAAAAGTGGTTCCATTCAAGTATTTGTTTGAATTGCAAAATGAATAGAAAATAAACAGTCGTCTTTCATATAGGTGCCTATCAATAGCAACATATCTTATATTCTACATTACAATTTAGAAAACTTTATAAATTTAACAGTGACTAAAATTTTACTCAATAATTTTATACAAAAAATCTTTAACATTGTTTTTATTTATTTAAATTTATTTTATGAATGTACATATGTTTTTATATTCAAATAATGAGAAACTTTTCAAGTAATGACTTTTTAATATGTTCACTTTTTCTTGTTTAAACTATGAATCATTACCATCCTCTTTCTCATTTGCGATTAATGATTTCAAAACTTTTTTCTTTAATATTATTCTAAATAATTATTTGTTGTGTTTTTTATACTTGATACTTTTATGGATTGTATATGAAAACAAAAAGGCATATGAGGGAGTAATTATAGTTTTGAAGAAATATATCCATTCTCATAATTCATATCAACGTTTCACAAACACCTAGATGATATTGTTAATATAAGAATATTGTATTATAATTATACCCACAAAATATGGGTGCCCAAACTCCAAAAATCAACCATTACCATTAGCTGATACCACCACCATAGTCATCTTTGCATTCACAATATACCACAAATGCAGGGGCATGGTAAAAAATTACATACATTTCACATATTGCACACTGAAATAGGAAATGTCAATGACACAAACCACTATGTTAATATGACGTCCACATTCTCCATTCCACACCACCTACTCCATCCACTCTGCACCAAACACAATTTCCTCCCCTCTTCCTTTTTTAATTAATATTTTTTTAGTCTTTGTTCTATATTTATTTTTATTTAATTAATTAATTATTTCAACTTTTACATTTCATTATTATATATCTCAATACGTCTATTTATTAATTTTTTATTTGATATTTGATATTAACGTATACATAACATATGCACAATAATTGATAATAATAATGATATTATTATTATTATTGATTTCCATTGGTTAGCGTTCTTGACCCTCCCAGGAATGCTTGACAGAAACAAGCGAGAAACATGAATGTGCGTGCTCACAAACAACAACATGATGAGGCTTCATAAACCATTCATGACCACACATTGACCCAGGGCACTACACAAATGGCGATCACAAGGCAATACAACAGTTTGATCGATTAATTTGTATGAAAATGCCCACCATGAAACCATTAACAAACATGATGGCCTTAGAACGACTTGTTGACCAAGCATGACGAAGCAATGCACTATATAAAACCCAATGGAAAAGTACCTCCAAAAACATGGATGTTTTCTTGAAAATGGCATTTAAGAGTTGGACACCTCCCACCTAATTATATGCCCTCTTTTTTGCCTTTTTGAGGCCAAAGTGCACTTGCCCCTTGTGTTATATATTTTCACTTGTTGACTATTGATATTGGTATGCACAACTAAAGTTCTAATTTGAATTCAATAATTTATAGATACACATAAATTGAGTTGTACTTCACTTGATACTAATAAATATACAGAGCATTCATAGAGTATTTTGAACATTTATATGAATTCTAGAGGGATCATACAATTATTAAAACTTTTGATATTTGTTAAAACTAATATTTCACATGAAGCACTTTTGGTGAATGACATATAATTTAATTATTGTCATTTTTAATTGAGCAAAATTGTCTTTAACTTTTTAATTTAATTTTCACAACCATTTGTAACTTTTGAACAACTTCTAAATATAGCTATTCAAATTGGGCAAAACAACACTATTAATATATTACTCATAAAATAGAACATGTAGCCTTCATTTATTGTAACAATTTTAATATGATTTGTATATAACTTTATATTAAAACAAAAGTAAAACATATAAATAAGTATCTGACAAATATAAACCCACATTTTTCTTTTTTTTGTAGTAGTGCACTCATTGGGCGCTAGATTACATAGATTGTCGGCATCTAAACTAGTGAGCACCTTCATCCCAAGCAGCTACAAGTAAGGACATCCACGTCGTCAAAGTCACCCAGGGCACAATCGTGGTCTTAACTGTTTAACTCTCCGGATCAAGTATCTCCGGGCCTTGCACTCAGCAAGATTGGTAGACTTTATCAAAGCTAAACAACTTCACCATTAAACCCGCAGGATTAGTGTTGTGGGCACATTAAAAAAAAAAAGACACCATGGTTGAACACCTTGCATGGATAAAAACGCCATGATTAAACACATTATTAATTTATGCAAAGTCCATTGATCGTCAACAAGGATCAGTTCTTACAAGATGCCTCTGTCCAAGGGTTAAATTTGATGGTCACCCCTACCCGTCAAAAAAAAAAATTGTGACGGTTTTGTAATTTACATCGCCTTGCACGTGACGTTTATTTTTTAAATTTGACTTTCATAATTTTCATACAAATATCAAAATTTATATTTTTACGGAATAATAGTATATAAAATAGAGATATTGTAGACAAAAATTCTATTCGAAATATATATTAATATATCAAAGAAACAATAACATGTCATAACATCCATTTAATTAAAACTCATACTCCAATGAAATAATTTGAATAAAATGAATAGCGTAATTTAACATTAAAAATTAAATTCAAACAGTTTTTAAGGTCTTCTATCTTGATGATAGGTTTAAAAATACTTTTGATGTTTTTGAAAAATCAGGCAATTTTAATCTAGAAATATAACCCTCAAACTATGGACACACGATGCCAAAAAACTTGAACCAAAGCCAAAGAGTCATTCACGAAGGTCTGGGTAAGAAGTGTACCTACCTGAGATCAAACTATTAAAGAGTTCGCTTCTCTGTTTGTGTGCGAATCCTATGAAAGGCGAGCAAGTTGCCAATCCAAACTGAGTTGGGACGTTATAATTGCAAGATAAAAATACCTCCGCCATTGCCGATAAACTAAAAGCCTTAACATTATATTCGAGAAGGGAAGTAAACAACTGACGTAACCTTAACATTATATTCGACAAGGCAAATGCACAATAGAGATGGCAATTAACGGATGATAGATCCTATTCAACAGATGGTGTTACATACACACGGAGAGCCATCCCACAGCGCCCCACCGATGCCCATTGTGCAAAAACACTGTCCGCCGTATACCAGAGACCAGTCACATTTAAAATCAGCCCCGGCTGCCTTCACTTCGTCTACGTGAACAATAAATTTAACTGCTATGGCTGCCTTCACGATTTCACCCATAATATAAACTACGTAGAAATATGCACAGAGTCCAAGCGCTCTGCCCAGCTACTCAGGGACTTAGGCGGCACTGGTAGGTCCAAAATATTTTCAAATCTTAAAAAAACGCTGTGTATTTAATATGATCCTTTAATATGGCTCTGGTAAAGAGTATAAAATATTATATCTGCTGGACGGTGGAAATACGTGGCCAAACATTAATGCTGGTAGCCAAATAGGTACTGATAAATAAATTGAAGTCGGCCATCCCTTGCAAGTTGCAGCTGCAATTCCAAATTCGCAACTCTCCAAATATTCCAGACAAGACATATAATATATAAAATATATATGCGTCTATATTTTTTAAAACGTTAGATTTTTTAATGTCAACGTTAATGTGACAGGATATGTAAAATATTTTTTTTTAAACGTTAGATTTTTAATGTCAACGTCAATGTGACAGGATATGTAAAAATTCACCCTTTCATGGATACGGCTAAGATTTTAATCTGCCTGTTTTTTACGGTTAAAAATATGAAAAACGTTTAAACGGTCGTCAAATTTAACCCCTGCGGGCTCTGTCATTTATCATTATTCACGTTATTTGGCACAACTACCTGGTGTGAGTTTAATTTTATAAAGCTTAGAAGCTTTGATGTGTTGACTCTGAAAATACATTGAGAAAATACAACACAAGCATGTTGATGTTGGAGGGCTCAAATTACATGTTGCAGAAATCGGATCAGGTTATTTTTATTAATTCTTTTTCCATCCAATGTGGCATTCTTCCAATATGAGATTCATCTTTTCAAGGGTATTGATGATGTTTAGTTACAGGTCCAAATGTGCTCCTGCTGCATGGGTTTCCCGAAATCTGGTATTCATGGCGTTATCAGATGATTGCATTGGCAAATGCAGGATTTCACGCAATTGTTCCTGACTTCAGAGGCTATGGACTGTCCGAGCAGCCTTCTGAAATTGAGAAAGGCGCCTTTGTGGACCTTGTGGAAGACATGGCCAGCCTTCTTAATGCCTTTGGCATTCAGAAAGTAAGTACCCACAAGTCTCTTCTATGAATTTGCAGGCACTTTATGTATGGATTTCCCAACTAATATTCCAAAAGTATATTTCCTGGTTTTTGCAGGCATTTGGTGTGGGTAAAGATTTTGGAGCACCCATTGCATATTATCTGGAGCTCCTGTATCCTGATCTAGTGAGAGGCATTGTAACATTGGGTATACCTTATTTGAGACCAGGCCCACAAATCCTTCAGATGGACTTGTTTCCTCAAGACTTTTATATCAGACACTGGCAGGTCTTTGTCTCTTTCCCTCCGCCTGCAACTTAATGTTAGCCCTTATTCTGGTATGTTTTCTAATGGGCCTTTTTTTCATTTTCTCATGTAGGCGCCTGGAAGAGGTTTGGCTGATTTCGGCCGTTTTGATGCCAAAACAGTTGTAAGGAATATATATACACTGTTTTCAGGCAGCGAGCTGCCAGTGGCGGAAAAGGGTAAAGAGATAATGGATCTGTATGACCCTGCAACTCCATTGCCACCTTGGTTTACTGAACATGACCTTGAAACGTACTCAAGCCTGTATGAAAAATCTGGATTTGCTTTTCCCTTGCAAGTTCCCTACATTTCTACGACAAGGTAAATCTTAGAATTGTTTTTGCCTCTCTATGAAACACCCAGTAAATATATTCCCTCACGGGTGTGCATTTGGGATGTTTATTTACAGGAACTGGGGAAAATTGGGGGAGGTCAAAGATTATACTATTAAAGCCCCTACACTTCTAATCATGGGTACCAAAGATTATTGTCTGAAATTTCCAGGAATGGAGTATTACATCAATAGCGAGATGCTCAAGTCTGATGTGCCCAATCTGGAGATAAAATTCTTTCCAGAAGGCAGTCATTTTGTTCAAGAGCAATTCCCTGAGGAGGTGAATAATCTTCTCCTTGGCTTCCTCAATCAGCAGCTGCAATGTCAAAAGTAGTCCAAGATTTGGCAATAAAATCAATGATCATAATCATAAAAATGAAATTGCCAGGGAAGTACTTCACTGACCTGTGAATGGGAATAATGGAAACATTCCATGACATTGAATAACAACTAAGATCTTATATTGAGTTTGGCGTACTTTTTTGCCACATGTGCTTGGATATATGTTGAATTTATGGGAACATTCATCTGCATTTGTTTTTGAATTCAAATAAACGTTAGAGATATTACAAATATAATGAGATGAACTTTGTAAACCATATAATCCTTGTGAAACTTAATAAATAATTGAAGTAGAGAAAAGCTGTAAGATATATTTATGACCTTAAATACTTGTAAGATACAGCAGAGTTAGAACTTTAGATGGAGAGCTTAGAATACTCTACTACCGGATTCATTTAGACCATCCATCCATAAAAAGAGATCAAATCAGAGTGTATGCACCTTTTACAATGTCCAAACTATAATATCAACACAAACAATCTAGCTAGGTTGCTGCTGTGTTCACATCAAATTTTATTTGAGAGACAAATAGAAAATCACACCATTCACCATGGTACAAGAAGGATCTCAATGTTTATGCTTATATATCACAGATTTCAAATTTGTTGTAACATAAGAAAAAAAAAACTTGGAATCCAACCAGAAGCTTATTCACCTCTTCAGGAAACTTCCCTTGATCAGAGTTGCTTCTTTCTGGAAGAACTTTTTTCTCAGAGTTAGGTAGGTCAAACTTTAACATCTCATTGTTCATAAAATATTCTACTCGTAAACTTTTTCGGAAGAAATCTTACGAAACCCATTATAAGCAGGGCAGGAGCTTCAATACCATGATCTCTAACTTCCCCCAGTTGGCCAGAGTTTCCGTTTGTCAACATCCAAAATGAGGACCATATAATTTGTAAGCTTGATAATGGTTACTGCTAGGTGGATTAGACTGCAATGAGAGGGACAAAAGAGTTTTCCAGCTTAACCTTGACATGGGCATGTAGGGAACTTGCAGAGGGAAAGCAAATCTTGATTTCTCATACATGTTTGAGGGTATTTTGAGGTCATCCTCGTAAACCAAGGTGGGAAAGGAGTTGCGGGGTCATACAAATCCATTATCTCTTTGCCCTCTTCTGCCCTTAAACAGTTCCCTTCATGAGCAAGGTGTGTATATATTATATACGGTTCTTTGTACATCAAAACTCCTAAAATCTACCAAACCTCTTCCACGTCAAGATCTGAAATGGTGTGAATTCATGGAATAAAGTTTTGGGTAAGTACTTTTTAAATGTCAAATGAACGGAGAAGGCCAGGCATGTCTTACACGAGATCCTGAAAGCTGCATTTCTCTATTTAAGAAGGCTGCCAGGAGAGCCCATAAGTAACCTCTGAATTCATAAGTTCCCTAATACAAAGTGATTTGTATTTCTCCCGTACAAGTTATGGGATTCTTGACAATCCTGCACATCATCAATGAATGGTGTACTCTTTTTTCACAAAACAATTGTCTTACACCTACTGCCTGCATATTTTGAATCGCTGTAAGTATTAGTCCAACATAACACATCGCAATCCAAAAGCAAAGCCGTTACTAGCCAACTTGGGTAACATTCGCTGCAGCCAATTAACATTATCCTTTGCATCGAGCAAATTTCAAAACTATATGTACAGAATTTTTATGTTTAGCTGCCAACAAGGGAGGGATTTGCATGGGGTGGGTGCATAGAAATTCTTAAGCTTATCTACCTAAGAGTGAGGGGTTTGCACGGTGTAGGTGCATAGAATGCTTAGGCTTAGCTGCCAAGGATTGAGAAGTTTATGCAAGTTAGGTGCACAAAACTCTTGGGGTTAGCTGCCAAAGAGTGTGGGGTTTGCACAGATTAGGTACACAAAATTCTTAGGCGTAGATGCCAAGAACTAAGGGGTTTCTATTTCACCAAATTCATTCGGGACACAATCCTAACTGCATCCCTTATTACTTAGTATCCCTTGAGATTTGAACTGAGGCGAATGGCTAGACAACACCTTTTACACCATTGTATGCACTCTTGGACTATAACCCATTTGATTGTAGATAATGTTTACATAACTGTAACATACAAATAAAATTTTAATGTATTATCGTCACAAAAAAATATTGAAAAAGAATTTCTTCCATTCCATTGTTCTTATTTTCCGTACAAAATTAGCTTATGCTTTGAACCACGTGAAATTAAAATACCGTTGAGATTGAGAGAACTGTATTTTTCTATGTTTAACATTTTAAAAAAATATAGGAAACAACATATGAACCTATGTAAGCGAGGTTTGCTTGTCATCTCATCTTTATTTTCATAACTGGGGAAGAAAATTAAAGTTTTCCTAATCTCCCATCCTATTAATCTCCCCAGGCAACCTCGAGTCAATAATTCCCACCTTAAGCATACTAATGGTAGTTTAAAGGAGAGATAAGAAACAATCAACAAACACAACCTAGTCAATCACTTAAGGGTTGAACCATTTCCTTCCCAAAGATATGTTAAAATAACTTTAAGAATTTATAAACAGATTGACCAAAAAGAATGGTGGTAAACAATATATCAATGTTGCTCGTTGAAAGTAAGGGATCATGTTTTTATTATTTCCAAGTTACAGGATGATAATTTTTATTTGAGTTCTCAAGGCAAGCATCATGTTTGGTGATGTAGAAGTAGTTTTCCATCACCAAAAAATAGTTAGAATAAGAATAAACAACGTTTGCATGTTTTGTTGTTGGGTTGGGTTGCGGTATTTGTTAATGAGCTCACAAAATTTGTGGTATTTTACTGATTCTGAAGCATGCAACTAAAGTTGGTGTAACATAAAATTTGTTGGCATGATATTGGATCCATGTGGAGCTACAAATGCTCTACAATGCATCGTGCTACCATGCAATATGTGCATTACTTCTATATAAACTTGGTATGTGTTACAAAGCTTGAAGTCATGTGGCACAAGTTTATAATAAGTGTGCAGAGCTACAATGAAGTATAATGTCTTGTGCCAAGTCTTGGAATTATTGTTGATGAAGTGACATTTGTAGCCATGTCACAAACTCAAATAATTATGCAAAAAGTTAGAAAATTCCTGCAAGCCCAAGAAACTTCATATGCATATGCATTAGCGTATCCATCATCTTAGTAGTTTGCATTATACTACATGTTGGTGTGGATGATATGCATCTATCTATAAAACCACAAAAGTAATGGGCAGTGTTAGATCATGATGAAAGTGGAAATGTTTATTATTTGATTATGGCATAACAATTGCAAATTGTAAAGTCACAATGTGATGTCATAGTTGAACTGTTGGAGATGGTTTAACCATCATGTATCTTCTTGCCTTTATATTCTAATTGTTGATCATTGAGGGGTTGGTTGGCTATGTGGAGATTGGTGGAACTCATGAAGATTGAAGAAGTAAAGACTTTGAGTTAGCAACTCTCTAGAGATATTAGCCAAATGAGGGAATCTATTCAGGGTCAAATAGAGGTCTGAAGAGAATAATGTGTGTGTGTGTGTGTGTGTGTGTGTGTGTAGCACATCCCGTGTGGAAACAATTAAATTTTGAGTTTGTGAAGTTTGTAATAAGACATCATTGTGTACTTGTTTGTAATTCCTCATTGAAGTTAAATATAAAAAATTATGTTGTTTTTTTTTTGTGTGTGGATCTTTAATGTGTCTCCATTGACTGTTTGCATGAGTACTCAGGTTACATGATCTAAGATAATCCTTCATTGGATTCTCTAACATTGACTACATCATGTGGTATCAAAGTGGGTTGTGTCCTACAAGTAAGAGTAGAATTATGTTTTCCACATTTTTGAGTGTGAGTAAAAAGCAATGAAGCATCTTCAAACGCAGATAGTGTTGGGTAGAAGGTGTAGTATCATATTTATTGTTGTGAGGAATAGGAATGACACATAGAGAAATACCCCTCAAGACCATAAGAGATATTGAATAATAGGTGTATGACGGGGAAAATTTTAAGGAACCCCTTTAAAAAAATTTATAGAAATCGTGGTGAATATATACGTAACCAGTTTCAGTTTCATGGTTTTGGAGAATATCCTTGTAACATGTTTCGTCCTTGTGGCGAAAATGGTAAAAATATTAAAAATAGTTGAAAATCTAATGGCGAATCTCATGTAACTTGTTTGGTGAATACCCTCTGTCAAATTTGGTTGTAATGAGGCCCAAAAAATTTCAGTTCTTTTGCATGTCTTACCTTTACGCTCAAGTTCCTGGAATGTGTGACACTTGGCCACTCAGAGGAACAGGAAAATGACATGTGGTATCTTCTGATTGCTCACTGCCACTCTATTTTGCCTCACCGACACTGCAGACCCGAAATTTTATTGAATCGGTTCATTTTGCGAGCTTGCAGTCCGAGGAATGCCTTTGACTTGGGGAGGCCAGGAATCCTGCCACGTGTCTGTCTAATGGGCAGAGAAGGATTGATAACTTTAATAATAAGGCAAAAATAATTTATATTTAATAATCAAGGATGTGTCATTGGTTGTTATTAATTTTTTTATGTCTGGTATGTGCAGCAGTAAGAATGTGTTTTTTTAATAATAGGCAAGGGGTAAATGTAATAATTTGGAGAAGTAGTGCTCGCAACATGTGAAACATATTTCTACATTGGTATTTGTACATGTGTGTGCCGAGAAACATGATCAAGATTTTGAATTTTGAAACTTAAGTTTAATTCAAGTCCAAGAAGATGAATTTATTTCAAAGGAACACATTGGCAATTTGCAATCTCACAAGAAATAGCATGTAGTAGAGACAAAGTTATCATGTCTTAGGCTCATGTCATTTAAATTTTGTGACTGATTATTTCTCTGGTGTTATTCCCATAGGGGAGAGGACCCTATAACCGAGCATGCACCAAAACATGTACATCTTTTTTCACCATAGGTTGTTGACAAAAGTACCAATAGTTGTTCACTTTTTAGTTAGTGACACTTTTTAAGAGTCAATGAGAATGTGACACATAGGGCGCTCGGTCATTGGTCCCTCTTTCAAATGCTTTATATTAATTTTCTTCATATTAAATCAATTCAAAAACTATTTTTCCCTCCAAATAAATAAGCGAAACGAAAATGTTGATATGACACGATCATACGCTACACAATGATATGATTTTTTTACACTACCGACATAACTACATATATCTATGTGCCCCTAAATTTAGGTGCACGGTTATAGGGTTCTCTCCCCTAGTTGATTGCAGGTTCTTCTATTTAAAAAAAAAACAGACAATTCAATGATTACTCTTGCTTATAAGCTTTGGCAAAGATAAACAAAAGCTCAATATATATTTACAGATACATACATACATACATACATACATATGTATGTATGTATGTATGTATGTATATATATATCCTGGGCTCAAAGGGGATGCCATTGTTATAACACATGTTGGTTGTGTTTATATTAAATCGATTCAAAAACTATTTTTCCTCCAAATAAATAAGCGAAACGAAAATGTTGATATGACACGATCATACACTACACGATGATATAATTTTTTTACGCTACCGACATAACTACATATATCTACGTGCCCCTAAAGTTAGGTGCACGATTATAGGGTCCTCTCCCCTAATTGATTGTAGGTTCTTCTACTTTAAAGAAACAGACAATTCAATGATTACTCTTGCTTATAAGCTTTGGCAAAGACAAACAGAAAGTTCAATATATACTTACATATATATATATATATATATATATATATATATATATATATATATATATTATATATATATATACATATAAGGAGCCAGTTGCCTATCGCTTAGCTTTGCCACCACGCCTTGCACGGGCCCACGATGTTTTTCATGTTTCTGTACTACGTAGATATGTACCCGATGCTTCTCATGTTTTGGATTGGTCGGCATTACAGGTCGAGGACGGAGGACAGTGGAGATTGGAGCCCGTACGCATACTGGAGCACCGGAGGTTGGGCCTTCGGGGTCGAGACTTGGACCAGGTTAGAGTACAGTGGGACCGGTACGACGAGACAGCAGCTACTTGGGAGGATGCGATTCCTTTGAGGGCCAGATATCCCTACCTCTTTCAGTGACTTCCCGGAGGAAGTCTAATTTTAGTAGAGGGGGATGTAGTGCCCACATTTTCTTCAGCTCAGTAGCTTGTTGTTTATTTGCTCATAGACATGTTTTGACAGCGATTGGTGTTATCTTGGACATTATTTTTAGATGATTGATTTTATTAGACATATGTGACATTCAGGCGTATAGCGCCAATTTAGCATAATTTCTTATTGTCGCATTTTCTTGTTATGACATGGAAACTAATGAATATGATGTGCTTGGAAATCTAATTATATTGACGGATGGTTGTTGCATGGTGGGATTATATGTCGCTTTATCACCTTGTTTAACTTTTGGAATGAGGAATATAATTGTGCACGTTGTTACATCTGGATTTTAGTAGGATGTTAGGTTAGTTTAGCATGCATTGATGTCTTACTATGTCATTTATATTGTATTGGACAGGTGCAGTTAATGTGTGCAATGAGTGTGCAGGTGACAGGTTTACAGGAGAGCGTGGGATTCAGGCTAGTTACTCAAAACTTGCACAAGCAGCCCACGGGCTGAGTCCTAGCCATGTTCACTGTGTGAAGCCCTAGGATAGATGATTATTAATTTTGGGCACTTTGAATGACCCCAATGTATCTAAAGTATTTTGCTTTGGTTTATTAATTTTTGTTTAGGGTTGTTAGTAGAGTTGTAAACTTGCTTAGGGAGTAAATAATTTCACTTTCTTTTTAATTGTTGATTTTGTTAATTAGTCTCTTAATCACAAGGGTTTGGGGTCACATGTGAGACCCTTGGGTGGTCCCCACACCCTCTACCCTTGTGCCAAAGTGCAAAACCCGAAATTAGGGTATTTTGGGCATTTTTGGGGACCCCAAAAAAAAAAAAAAAAAAAAAAATTAAATTACCCTAAAATTTCTAGTCATTATTGATGTGTTTTCGACGTCCCTGGAAGGGGCATTACAGTTGGTATCAGAGCTTGGGGTTCGCACTCGCGGACCACTGGGTAATTAATAGTTAATGACAATTTTAGCACAACAAAATTAACTAAATAAATAAAACTAAACAGACAAAATAAACCACCCACTTCCATTAAATTTTAAATTAATAAATTGTTTCGCTCACCTCGTGCACAGGATGGCGCCTAAGCGAGGACGATCAGCCAGAGGTATGGGGCGTAGCACATCTACGCAGGAGCCGACGACGCCCAATTTTGGGCCTCGTATATTAGAGGCCTTACGCCAGTTGATAGGCGTTGTGGAGCAGTGCCTACCACAGCCACAGGAGACGAGAGTGGAGGCATCTTTGGGAGACGAGGAGCCGATAGGCGTGGACGCGCATTCGGAGCCGCCAGAGCACGACACACCGAGGTGGGAGAGGTCACGCAGCCCTTCCGTTCATCACGAGAGGGCAGCCTCATTCCGTCGCAGCCGATCTCACAGTCTCGAGGGACCCTTCGAGGATAGGTGACTCCCTTCGCCTGTAGGACTACATCGCCAGGATCGAGATACAGGCAGTGTAAATCCGGGATCTTCTTCGTTTGCAGCCGCCCACTTACACCGGCTCCACAGATGGCTTTGGGGCTGAGTCATGGCTCCTTAGCCTGGATAGTTGCTTTGGCTTGCACTCTTATGAGAGCAACGTCAAGGCGAGGTTCGCCATACACCTCCTCCGAGACGCAGCAGGCGTTTGGTGGAGAAATGAGGAGCGGAAGCTCCATCTAACCCGAGAGACAGTGACTTGGGAGTTGTTCGAAGAGCGTTTCAGGGCGCGATATATGTCAGAGCACTTTGTTCAGAAAAGGATCGACGAGTTTCACGACTTGCGACAGGGATCTGGCACAGTAGCGCAGTATGAGAGCAGGTTCCTGGATCTTCTTCAGTACGTGGATTACCTGCAAGATGAGAAATTGCAGGTTAACAGGTTCATTCGAGGGCTCAATGCAGATATAGCAGGAGCAGTTAGGATGCTATCTCCTCCCACTCTTGAGAAGGCCGTTGAGAAGGCCTACTTAGCTGAGGAGAACAGGACCAAAGCACAGGAGCATCGTGATAGGAACAAAAGCAAGTTTCAGGAGAGGATACAAGCCTTTCAGAGTCAGAGGTCACGAGGTTCTGCACCACCCCCTAGAGGAGGATTTTGGCCTCCGCCAGCAGCCACGCGGGCTCCACCGCACCCACAGCGACAGACACAGCAGCAGAGCCACCCGCAGCAGGGAGCTAGGCAGACACAGGGATTTCAGAGAGGTGTTTCTAGAGGTGGTTTTAGTGGAGCCAGAGATAGGAGGCAGGGCACTCAGCAGACACAGCCAGCTCGCACTCAGCAGTCTGCTAGGGTTGGACCAGCAGGATCAGTACACCAGAGTACAGGAGGGACCCCATCTCAGAGGGGTGCAGGAGGTTGTTTTATTTGTGGATCTCCAGATCACTATGTGCGCATGTGCCCGCACAAACCCAATACCATGGATGCTCAGAGAGCTGCTAGATCCGAGCAGACGGTGGGTGACGTAGGACGCGCCCATCGTGTTTATGCAGCGGTTGACAACCGCCAGGCCGAGCATCAGGCCACGGTCATTGAGACGACAGGTACTATCAGGGGTATTTCTGTCTCTGTACTTTTTGATTCAGGTGCTTCAGATTCTTTTATATCTCCTTCTATAGTGGACCAGTGTGGGCTAGTGGTGGCTAGGCAACCAGATAGTTGGCAGGTTGAGTTGGCCTCTGGAGCCAAACTCGCCGTGGACTCGTATGTGGAGAGTTGCATACTTGATTTGGGAGTCTTCTCCACTACGCTTGACCTTCGAGTTATTCCTTTAGGTTCCTATCAGGTAGTTTTGGGTATGGATTGGCTCGAGTCTCATCGAGCTAAGGTGGATTGCAGAAATAAGGTCATTGAGTGTCAGGATGATCTTGGGAGTGCAGTTGTTATATCAGGGATGCAGAGACCTATCTCCTTGCGCATGATATCGGCTAAGCAACTCAAGCGGAGCATGCGTAAGGGTTGTCAGTTGTTTGCCATCACTATCAGTGATCGATCAGAGAGCATTCCAGAGCATTCACCTTTAGATGATCATGCAGTTTTGAGGGAGTATGCAGATGTTTTTCCAGGCGAGCTTCCAGGGTTACCACCCCGCAGAGAGGTGGATTTCACCATTGATTTAGTACCTGGATCAGCACCAGTTTCTAGGGCACCCTATCGGATGACGACACCAGAGCTTCATGAGCTCAAGATTCAGTTAGAGGAGTTGTTGGATAAGGGTCTCATTCGCCCTAGTGTATCTCCTTGGGGAGCGCCAGTCATATTTGTGAAGAAGAAGGACGGTTCTCTCAGGCTTTGTGTTGACTTTAGACAGCTCAACAAAGTCACAATAAAGAACCGCTATCCGCTCCCTAGGATTGATGACTTGTTTGATCAGATGCGGGGAGCGAGAGTGTTCTCCAAAATTGATCTCAAGTCAGGATATCATCAGTTGCGCATTTCAGATGCAGACATCCATAAGACAGCATTTCGCACACGATATGGGCATTATGAGTTCACAGTGGTTCCATTTGGCTTGACCAATGCCCCAGCTGTCTTCATGAGCCTCATGAATGGAGTGTTCAGGACATTTCTGGATCGCTTTGTCTTAGTGTTCCTTGATGACATATTGATCTACTCTCGTTCCGAGGAGGAACACGAGGAGCATTTGAGGCAGGTACTTCAGGTTTTGAGAGAGCAGAAGTTGTATGGGAACTTGGAAAAGTGCAGCTTCTTTCAGACAGAGATTCAGTACTTGGGTCATATCATTTCAGGTGAGGGTATCTCGGTAGATCCCTCTAAGATACAGGCTATCTTGGACTGGCCAGCACCCACATCAGTTACTGAGGTGAGGAGTTTCATGGGTTTGGCAGGGTATTACCGCAGGTTTGTACAGGACTTTTCTAGGATTGCTCACCCTATCACTTCTCTTCAGAGGAAAGGGAAGAAGTTCGATTGGTCAGAAAAATGTGAGCAAGCCTTCCAGTTGCTTAAGGAGCGGTTAACCACGGCGCCCATCTTAGCAGTTCCAGACCCGACAGAGGATTTTGTTGTTTGTACAGATGCATCACTAGAGGGTTTGGGAGCAGTCCTTATGCAGGAGCGTCGGGTTATTGCTTTTGAGTCTCGTAAACTCAAAGACTATGAGCTTAATTATCCTACTCATGATTTGGAGCTTGCAGCAGTGGTACATGCTCTAGTGCGTTGGCGACATTTCCTTTTGGGTAGGCCTTTCATTTTGAGGACAGACCACCGGAGTTTGCAGCATATCTTCTCACAACCGAACCTCAACGCTCGTCAACGGCGTTGGATGGAGTTCCTATGTGAGTATGACATGGAGGTTCAGTACATCAAAGGGAAGGAAAATGTTGTGGCAGATGCTCTTAGTAGACGACGACATGTGCTTGCTTCTTTGACACTTCAGTCAGATTTGAGAGGCAGGATTCTTGAGCACCTTCCAGAGGACAGATTTTATGAGGGAGCTAAACAGATGTTAGAGTCTCAGGGTTCTTTAGAGGGCAGATATTCTGGGTGTGTTTTAGAGACGGATGGTTTGCTTCGTTTCCACAGGCGCATCTACGTGCCTAAGTCAGGTGATCTGCGTAGTTTCATCCTCTCAGAGGCTCATCGAGCCCCTTATGCGGCACATCCAGGAGTAAAGAAAATGCATGCCGATCTGAGGGAGTTATATTATTGGCCAGGTCTTCGACGGGACATAGCAGATTTTGTTGCACGTTGCCTTGAGTGTCAGAGAGTCAAGGTAGAGCATTCTCATCCCGCAGGACTTTTGCAGCCTCATGATATTCCCGAGTGGAAATGGGATGTGATCTCCATGGACTTCATAGTCGGACTTCCTTTGTCATCGTATCGTCATGACGCCATTATGGTCACCGTGGATAAATTGACTAAGGTTGCGCACTTTTCGCCAACCAAGGTCACCTATAATGCTCAGGCCATTGCCAAAGTGTTTATGGAGGACATTGTTAGGTTGCATGGGATTCCGAAGACCATCATTAATGACAGGGATACTATCTACACTTCTGTTTTCTGGACTTCCTTTCAGGCCGCTTTGGGAACTCAGATCAATTTCAGTTCAGCTTATCATCCAGAGACAGATGGGCAGACAGAGAGGGTTAATCAGGTGTTAGAGGACATGTTGAGAATGTATGTCATGGATCAGCAGAGGAAATGGGAGGATTATTTGCATCTAGTTGAGTTTGCCTACAACAACAGTTATCATAGTTCCATTGGTATGGCTCCTTACCAGGCTTTGTATGGACGACCTTGCAGGACACCTTTGAGTTGGGATACACTAGATGACAGGATCATTTTGGGACCAGCCTACCTTCAGGATTTAGAGCAGCAGGTTGTGTTGATTAGACAGCGTCTTGAGCAGGCCAGAGCACGCCAAAAGGCGTATGCAGACACCAAGAGGACTGATCGTCACTTCTCAGTGGGTGACAAAGTCTTCTTGAGGGTTCGTCCGCATAAGAGTCCTATCCGTTATGGAAAGGGTTCTAAGCTATCGCCTCGTTTTGTGGGGCCTTTTGATATTTTGGAGGTCATCGGTCCAGTTGCCTATCGCCTAGCTTTGCCACCACGCCTTGCACGGGCCCACGATGTGTTTCATGTTTCTGTACTACGTAGATATGTACCTGATGCTTCTCATGTCTTGGATTGGTCGGCATTACAGGTCGAGGACGGAGGACAGTGGAGATTGGAGCCCGTACGCATACTGGAGCACCGGAGGTTGGCCCTTCGGGGTCGAGACTTGGACCAGGTTAGAGTACAGTGGGACCGGTACGACGAGACAGCAGCTACTTGGGAGGATGCGATACCTTTGAGGGCTAGATATCCCTACCTCTTTCAGTGACTTCCAGGAGGAAGTCTAATTTTAGTAGAGGGGGATGTAGTGCCCACACTTTCTTCAGCTCAGTAGCTTGTTGTTTATTTGCTCATAGACATGTTTTGGACAGTAATTGGTGATATCTTGGACATTATTTTTAGATGTTTGATTATATTAGACATGTGTGACATTCAGGCGTATAGCGCCAATTTAGCCTAATTTCTTTATTGTCGCATTTTCTTGTTATGACATGGAAACTAATGAAATATGATGTGCTTGGAAGCCTAATTATATTGATGGATAGTTGTTGCATGGTGGGATTATATGTCGTTTTATCATCTTGTCTAACTTTTGGAAAAATGGAATATAATTGTGCACGTTGTTATTTCTGGATTTCAGTAGGATGTTAGGTTAGTTTAGCATGCATTGATATCTTACTATGTCATTTAATCATATTGTATTGGACAGGTGCAGTTAATGTGTGCAATGAGTGTGCAGGTGACAGGTTTACAGGAGAGCGTGGGATTCAGGCCAGTTACTCAAAACTTGCACAAGCAGCCCACGGGCTGAGTCCTAGCCATGTTCACTGTGTGAAGCCCTAGGATAGATGATTGTTAATTTTGGGCACTTTGAGTGACCCCAATGTATGTAAAGTATTTTGCTTTGATTTATTAATTTTTGATTAGGGTTGTTAGTAGAGTTGTAAACTTGCTTAGGGAGTAAATAATTTCACTTTCTTTTTAATTGTTGATTTTGTTAATTAGTCTCTTAATCACAAGGGTTTAGGGTCACATGTGAGACCCTTGGGTGGTCCCCACACCCTCTACCCTTGTGCCAAAATGCAAAACCCGAAATTAGGGTATTTTGGGCATTTTTGGGGACCCCTTTGTAGCTTGGGAGTCCCCCTTTCACTAAAATGAGCCCTTGGACCCTACCTAATGGGTAGGGGGGCTTGTTTTCAAGGCTAGAGGGAGTTTTCCCTCCCTTTCTACCCTTGTTTTGTCACATCCATGTAAGGGATGTGAATTTGTGTGTTTTTCAAAAATGCAACTAGTTTTGTCTTGCTAACATTTGAGGAAATTTGGGAGAAGAGGGTAAAAAGATAATTTTACCCTTTCTCTCTTTTGTCTTAGCATCTTTGACCATGAGGAGGGAGAGGGGTGACACATGTCACCCCCTCATTTGTGAGGATGCTTGGTTCCTCCTCTTCATATTCTCATTCATGGAGAAGAAAAAAAGGGGACTTTTTGCTTGGATTTTCTTGCTTGGATGCTTGGGTGATTTGGAGCTTGGGATTTGCTTGGAGCTAAGTGTGGAAATCTTGAAGTTAGGAAGCTTTTTGGAAAGCTTTCCTTGAGGTAGGTTCTTAGATCTTGTAGATGTGTTGCTCCATTTTAGTTGTTAGATTTTTTGTTGAAATTGTTTATTTTTGAATGAAGCTTAGTGTTGTTTGTGTGTGTTTTTACTCCCTCCATCATATGGCATGATGGAGTTTGGAGTGTGGGGGAAGAGAGAGGGAATTTTCCCTCTCAACCCTCAAGGCTTGATGGCCAAGCCTTGTAGGGTCCTTATATTATTTTTCCCCTCAATGGTTGAGGTGGGGAAGTGGATTCATTTGGCTTGAATCTCCTTCCCCATCCTTGGTAAGGAAACCCCCTTTTGGGGTTTGAAAATCCTTCCAAGGAGGACTTGGAGAAAGGGGGAGGAATAAGGAGGGTTTGTTGTGATTAAGGAGCAATAAGGAGGTTAAGAAGTTGTGTTATGTGCAAGTAATATTGATGTTCCATTTTAGGAGAACTTTCTCCTCTCTTCCCCATTTTTGGAGGATGAACATGGGTTCTCCTCCTTGTCTGTTGGAATCTTGTGTTGTTTGTGAGTCTTAAGTTTGTGTGTTTGTTTCATTCTTGTCTACCCCTTTACCTTGTGCAAGTGTTGGTTAGCTATCCTCTTTCCCTTGGGCTTGGGGGAGGCTAGCATGCATCCCAACCTTGGGATAGGCATGTGATGATGCCTAAAGGTTGGGTGGTTAAACAAGCCCTTTCTCATTGTGTTGGCCTTGAAAGATTTTGGAGTTGGCAAGCCATTGGAAGACTCATGAAGACCCTTGTCAAATTGGAATTTCTCCTTGTCTCCTTCACCATTTCATGGACTTCTTCTTTTGCTCCTTGTATCTTAATAAGAATGACTTGTGAGAGCTTCTTTTGTCTTGAAAAGATAGTGTATTAGACCCCTTTTTGGGTGGATATGTATTGTGACTTATGTGAATTTGAGCAGGATAAAGTATTGTAATGGTTGATTTCTTAAGCATGAAACATGTAGGTAACTTCTTTTTGAAATGAAAGAGTTGTTAGTTGATGGGCTTTATTTGGAAGAATTTTTACCTTTAGTTTTCCCTTACCATAGCTTCTTGGAAATCATAACATGTCAGAGAAGTTTTAATGCTAAGTTGTTTTCCTTAAAAGTAGGCTTCACACTATTGAAATATGGTTTGTTTCCTTAACATGTTATAGGGGTAAATCCTTTATATTTTAAACTGTAATTTCTTCCATTAGGTGGAATAAGATCTCATGTTATTATATGGAAAAATGGTTATGTTTTATTTCTAAGTGTTGTAAAAAACAAACTGTTTTACTTGTTTCCCAAAGAGTAAATGGCATGATGAGCTGTCATTCTTATAGTTGCCTAAAATGTCATTTAAATTAAAACTTGCATGGATCTTGCTCTTTAGACCTTGGAAGTAAATGAGTCTCAATTTATTATGTGGAAGACTATGGTTTGAGTATATCTTCCCTGTAGTATATTTCTGTTACCTATCCCTTGTGTGTTCATCTACAGGGCAAAGTTATGTTAAGATATAATAGAAACATTTGATAAACATTGCCATAAGATATATATATATATATATATATATATATATGTATGTATATTATAAACAAGTTTATGGCAAAGTAAATCAAAATCACAGATGAATAAATAAGATGTATAAACTTATTATATACTAAAATAAATAAATAAAAAAAAACAACCTAATGTGGGGGGGGGTTCGGCCCCCCCCACCCTGCGCAGCCTGTGGTAAAGTTTGGGGGTGGGGGCGCTGCCCCCCCCACCGTTCCAAAAATTTTGCCTACTCCCGCACCCCTGTCGCTCTGCAGCCTGGAGGTGGCGGCGCTGCACCGTCCCCCTCTCTCGCCGCCTCCAAAGCGGCGCCAGCCGCCCCTCCCCAACTGTTTTGGCCCGCTGCCCACTTGCAGACACGCCCCCGCCCTGTGCAATCCCACTCGGCGCCACCGACCACCCTGCCCCCCGCCTTCTGCTCCGCCCCTTTTTTTTCCCTTTCACGCGCCTGTTCCTTCAAACCCGCCGTTTTCCTCCGCCCTCCACTAAAAACCCTAAGCATACCATTTTGTTTGTCATCATATAGTTAAAAACATGTATATATGCTTTGTGATGATAGTGTTAAAACAAAAATAAATAAATAATTAAGCAAAGATATATATATAGATATATATATATCTATATATATGATTTCATTGTTTTTGGTTTCATATATATATATATTCTACAATCTTAAAACTAACCTATATATATATAATAAGTATAAATATGTATATAAAGATAAAGAATAAGTAGTGAGGGTTTACAAATATAAAAAGAAATAAGATAAATAAATATATATATATATAACGATAATAATAAATAATCAATAAACAAATGCATAGACATAAAGATATGTGTAAGAAAACAAAGCAAAAGGTATAGTAATGTTTGTTTCCCTTATTGTTTTAAATTTACCATATATTCAATGCAAAATCAAATGAAACCCAAAAGCTCCCTTCCTTTACGAAGAACAGACAATCCATCGAGAAGAGAAATAGAGAAAGAAAGGAACAACAAGGAGATAGTTGGGACACTAGTGTAATTAAAATGTAATTAAATAATTAATTTCGAGTTAGGGTTAGCAAACAAGTTAGACAAAAAAAAAAAAAAAAAAAAAAAAAAAAAAACAATTAAATGGTATGAGCTTAGTAGTTACCAGGAAAAGATATAAAAGACGTATTAGTATTTAACCAAACGCTTCAAAAAAAAAAAAAAATTAAATTACCCTAAAATTTCTAGTCATTATTGATGTGTTTTCGACGTCCCTGGAAGGGTGTACATATGTGTGCCGAGAAACACGATCAAGATTTTGAATTTTGAAACTTAAGTTTAATTCAAGTCCAAGAAGATGAATTTATTTCAAAGGAACACATTAGCAATTTGCGATCTCACAAGAAATAGCATGTAGTAGAGACAAAGTTATCATGTCTTAGGCTCATGTCATTTAAATTTTGTGACTGATTATTTCTCTGGTGTTATTTCCATAGGGGAGAGGACCCTATAACCGAGCATGCACCAAAACATGTACATCTTTTTTCACCACAGGTTGTTGACAAAAGTACCAATAGTTGTTCATTTTTTAGTTAATGACACTTTTTAAGAGTCAATGAGAATGTGACACATAGGGCGCTCGGTCATTGGTCCCTCTTTCAAATGCTTTATATTAATTTTCTTCATATTAAATCAATTCAAAAACTATTTTTCCCTCCAAATAAATAAGCGAAACGAAAATGTTGATATGACACGATCATACGCTACACAATGATATGATTTTTTTTACACTACCGACATAACTACATATATCTATGTGCCCCTAAATTTAGGTGCACGGTTATAGGGTTCTCTCCCCTAGTTGATTGCAGGTTCTTCTATTTAAAAAAAAAACAGACAATTCAATGATTACTCTTGCTTATAAGCTTTGGCAAAGATAAACAAAAGCTCAATATATATTTACAGATACATACATACATACATACATACATATGTATGTATGTATGTATGTATGTATATATATATCCTGGGCTCAAAGGGGATGCCATTGTTATAACACATGTTGGTTGTGTTTATATTAAATCGATTCAAAAACTATTTTTCCTCCAAATAAATAAGCGAAACGAAAATGTTGATATGACACGATCATACACTACACGATGATATAATTTTTTTACGCTACCGACATAACTACATATATCTACGTGCCCCTAAAGTTAGGTGCACGATTATAGGGTCCTCTCCCCTAATTGATTGTAGGTTCTTCTACTTTAAAGAAACAGACAATTCAATGATTACTCTTGCTTATAAGCTTTGGCAAAGACAAACAGAAAGTTCAATATATACTTACATATATATATATATATATATATATATATATATATATATATATATATATATATATATATATATATATATATAAGGAGCCAAGTAGTTGTCTCAAATCATCTTGGGCTCAAAGGCGATGCCACTGTTATAACACATGTCAGTTGTGTTTATATATTCTGGCAGCCACGACCAAGACCCTTGCTTTAAATGAAAATAAATGATAAGGATATTTCCGTAAAGTACCTTTCTGAAACACAAGAACTCTCCCACCGCAGTGCAACTAAATAAGAACATCATTTTCCTCGTAGAAAAACACTGACACATTGTGTGAGGCATCCTTGCAATTTCTTTCCAAGACCAAACATTGCATCTTCTCCTTCCAAACTCAAGCTCAAGCTCAAACACAATTATGTCCTTCAAATGGTCCCCATCTACAATTGGCATTGCAAGTAGCAACCTTTCTTCATATACAACCAACCTTGGTCTGTAGTGAGGGAAATGGTCTCTGCCATATCTTACAAGTAACAACACAAAATGCACAGTAGCATAATTTTCGACTATTATAAATTTTCACACCCAAAACAAGTTCATATGATAGTAAGAAGAAAAAATTGTTACTGAAGACAACGAGTCCATAGAAGAAACAATCTCTCAATCATACAACAATCCTCCAAGTCCCCATAGACGAATCATAAATTTCTATAATACCATTGCTTGCATTAACTCCAGATCTATTAGTGTCTACTTAAACCACTATGTACCCCTTATTTTCAACCGCAACCAGAATGCCCCGCGCATAAATATAGAATTGTCATTCATTAGGCTAAGTTGATAACATTTGAGGAAGCTTGAAGGAGGTTCCATCCTTCAATGGATTACATACCCTTGAAACATGACTCGAACAAAATAAGAGTATCCCTCAATGCGAATCTTCAAACCGTACCTAATCAAAGCATGATAACCACGAAAAAGTTGATAATTTTCCATGTTCTACTCTAAAATTTGTATCTCATTCAATGATGACCACGATCATGATTTACAAGTATCCATGGATGTTTGTTCCTTGTTTCGTTGTAACGCCTGAAGAATCTGGTGGAAGTCATGAGTTTTTTCCATTCCTTAGAAACTAGAGAGAACTTGCATATGGATTCTAATGGAAGCCAAAGCAATACGTTTTTCCAAACATCTTGAGGCAGTGAATAATCCCACAGAACACGATTTCTATGTTGCTCCTCCTTCTTTGACATTAAATCATCATCCATTTCCAGGATTTCTCTTTTTCCTTTTCTTAGTGACAACTAAAAAGAAAAGGAAAATCAAATTCAGAGGTGATTGATGATGCTAAAGGGTAGCACACGACACAAGCAGGGGGTGTAGGCTAAATGGCCAGGCAAGGTTTCAGTGCCCACATTGGAAATAAACTAAAATGAAAAACAAATTCTGGTCTTTCAAGAAGGAGAAGACAAATTAAAAGGTGCAACATTGTAGCAATGCAAGAGTATCCACAAGAACAAGTGTTGGCAAGGAAAAAAGACATGTAGGCAAGCAAATCCGTGTGCAGTCTTGGGCTTGGCTCCCCGGAAAGAAACACCGCCCACCCACACAGCACCACACCACCAGCTAATGGGAAATAAAAACACAACCAATAGCACAAACACATGGAAGGACAAAACAGGACGGGGTTCGGCGAAGGACAAAGAAATAGGAATATGGAAAGAAATAAGAACATGGAAAGAAATAGGAACATATGAAATTGAGAAATATTAAGAATTTTAGAAATAATAGAATCAATGTTGGAAACAAGATAAGTTTAAGAAAGAAGAAATTTATGCACAATTTTAAAAATGACTACATACATGTCACATATTGAAATCTATTGCAATTTGTAGGGATTTTAGCACAGTTACTACCAAATACAATCGATTTTTACAAAGTTACCGTATTTTTTTCGTTTTCTTCCCTTCACCGAATGAAACTCTGAAAAATTTGGGATTTGGTAGTTTAAAAATCAGAAAAAGTAAAACCCAGTCTTGTGGCTATAAATAATAAAAAATTTACCAAATCTGTTTCCCAAAAAGCTAAAAATTGCAGCTAGAAATAATAGAAAATCCACCGAATCTGTTTGGAATTGATGTTGTTATATTTATAATAGCCCATTGGTATTAATTATTAAAATTACTATATTTTTTTATATATACAATTGACCATATTTTTTGCCGCATTTATCGTATTTTTTGTGGACCTTTTTTTCATATTTTGTGTCCATCGTTTAATACTCTCCGTACGAAATTTGCTACTATGGATTTTATCTATATTGTAAGTAATTATGTATCCATTCGTTATTTACCTTGTAGAGAATCTCTTAGACTATAAGTTATTAAATTATTAAATAACTGAATCCTTTTTTAAATATATAACATCTAAAAATAATTTCTTAATTTAATAACTTAATAACTTATAACATATATTTCAAAATTTTATTTTTAAATGTTATTAATTTTGACATTTATTAATTATCTGTCCATTTATTATATATTTGTCAGTTCTTACTTAAGTTGTTTTAACTGATAGAAAACATGAGTATGGAGGAAACATTGAGGAATATCTAATTTAAATATTATTGTTCTCAAACTAGATTGTACCTTCCTCAGGGAAAAAATATAACATTTGCGTACAATTCAAGACATACCTCTCATATATTTGTTGAAACATAAACATTACATTATATAAACATTACATATCATAACATAGGCATACCAAAAAAACTATAACTATATTATAACATAAATATTACATATCATAATATATTTCTCAGTTCTTGTACCGTTTTCCTAGCTACGTCGGTATCGATCTTCTACACCAGAGTGTCGGCCAGGGTTAGTATATTGACACATTCTCTATCAATGATAGCTCTTATGGTGTCTGTTAAGTCTTTATGGGTTTTAAGCACTTCAAAATCTTGTTGCAGCTTTGCAAGGATGGAAGACACCGTTTCGAATTGACTACCTATTTTTGGTATAGCACCCCTCCGTCATCTCACATTCATCCAATTTCCATCCTCGCTTCTCTTTTTCTTAAATTAAATGAAATCCTATCTATTTACTCACATTATTTGATTAATTATCAAATGGGCTCCATGTAGACCCATTTGATAATTCAATTTTTGGCATATCCCCATCCTTCACAAATTATTTAATCCATGGGTATTAATACACCCATCCGACACTTTTTTTTAAAATGGAATCTTTTATCTCACCCACCATGTCAATCATGCTCCCCACTCCATCTAATAATTCAAGCCATGGTCCCCACGTGATCACATCATATTCCTAACTCAAGTTACTTTACTCAACCCCGGTTACTTGTTAACCCCAAATCTAACCTCACATCTAAGCTATAAATATGGGTTTTTTCCCATATTTCAAAAAAAAGGACCGAGAAGAAAAGGATCGAAGACCTAGAGATACCTAGGAAGAAAAGAAGAGAAGAAAGAGCTTAATTAAGTTTTGCCAGTTTAAGGAAGAAATCTTTTCCATGGTTCATTATCTTGCCATCTTGATGCCCGGTTCATCTCCATAACAGAGCACAAGCTAAGTTCCCTCGTCATTTTAGTTACTTTTCATTTTATATTCCATTACTACTGTTCATGATCTGTTATTATCTTGTCTGACACGGGGGTTGACATCCTCCAAGGGAGTTAAAATCCTCTTGGAACCGGCACTGTCCGGGCAACCCCCGCATATTGTGATCTAATCTTATATGTTTCAGTTTTGCAGATCTAGCTTCTTTATATCATGCATCTATCAACTTTGCGCCCTGTATCATCCATCATCATCTCCAAGGTACTAAGCCCTTGTATACTCGACGTTGTTTAGTGTTTCTTGATTACTCGTACACTCATCTGGACAGGAAGCTGGAAATGTAGATCAACATTTGGCACGCCCGGTGGGACCAGATCCTAGATCTGGTCGTTTTGTTTGTTATTTTACTCATCTTGTCTAACTTGCTTGTTTGCATGGTCTTAATATTCGTTGATCTCAGTGTAGCACAATCCATCGTTTAAGTCACCTCAGAGGTACGTGCTCTTTATTTTCTGTTTACCCGCATGGGAAATGAATCCGGAAATTGACCTTATGACTTGATGTTTGTTTTCAAACTTGGTTTTGCATTAAATATCGTAAATATCACAATTAATCATCATTAAAAGATTAGTATTTGGAGGATAAAAATTTATATCTGGTTTAATATTGATTAATTTTGTAGCTCATTCCATCTATCTGGCTTATGATATTGTCGTGGGTTTTCTTTGGATGATCGTTAATATACAATCTCATTTATATTATTTTATATAAAAATATTAACCTTCATTATAAGGCAAATAATAAATAAAAAAGTTAATTAAAAACATTATGAAATAACATTGAATTAAGTTATAATAAAAAAAAATTAAAAAAAATTATGAAAGAAATTAGAATTAAATTATAAAAAAAATGCCATTCAATATTGAAATGTAATCCACATCCATGGAATGTCAACACCATAGTTAATTGTATATGTCCCGTTTAGTTCTCTTTTTCATGTGATTCACTTTATGTCATCACACATGTAAAAAGTTGTGTCCATGTGTGGTATGACCCACCAATTTTAATTCACTCATCCTTTAGGTAGGTTTGACGAATCATTTTATTATCATTTCATCATTTTATTAGTTGGGCTTTTATTAGTCATGTCATTTTATTAGTTGGGCTTTTATTAGTCATGTCATTTTATTAGTTGGGCTTTTATAGTCATATCATTTTATTAGTTGAACTTTTATAAGTCATATCACTTCATTAGTTTAGCTTTTATATAAGCTATTATTTCATTAATCTAATTTATCTTTTCGACTTAATTGCTTCCTTTATATTATTTTATAGTCTATCGTTTAATTTTCGTCGCTTATTTACTCGAATGAAATAGGAACATTAAACTACAATTTTGTTAATTAATTAGATTAATTAATTATTTTATTTTTATTTATTTACGACGACACCATTTGTAAAATTTATAAAGTCATTTTTTTAACTACCTTAACTAATAGCATTTATTATCTTCTTGCAGGATAATGTCTATAACCTCACGACAAGAACATTACGCTGTCAAAGACCAATGTTTAAATCAAACACACCACACAAAATACTTTTACCGACCTTATCTGCAAACATAGACAGTGCCATTTTAGGTTACTCGGGTGTTCCTGGCCACTGACCGTCGCCTCCAAGTACGCCATCATCACATGCGATCAAATAAACAGAAAAAAAAACATTATCCAGATCCCCCTTTCCAGTCGTGAACGGTGCACTTTTAAGGTCACTAGATGTTCCGGGTCCGTGATTAATACCTCTAAACATGTGCAATCAAATAACACCGATAAGCGATTCTCCAGGTATTCCTCATTTTTCTCTATTTTCTCTTTTCTGCATTGAATTTTCCCTTCTCTGAGTGATTGTCCACATCGAATGTCATATTTCATTTTGGATTAAAAGGAACCTTTCTTTTCTGCATCCTGCTTGCTTACATAGCCTAAGTAAAGGATTTAACCCTCTGCATTTCACTTATCACACACTGCCTGAGACTGCACAAACATAATTAACACATCAAAACATTCCTCTCACCTGGTTAACTGATTGGGACTTAAACACCCAACATGCAACCGTCTCAGACATCTCCCAATCCATAACTACCTGAAACCAACCTTAGACTCCTTTAGGCACCTTCATTACTTACTTTTCTTTTCTGTTCACATCCTCTAAATTAATCATGAGGCTAAAAAATATTCTGCTTGATTTGTTTGTCAACAACATACATAAACAGATGTTTCTCTATTTCACACCTATTGTTGCTCTCTCCCAAATCAAGACAAAACAACAATCTACTCTATCCAATAAAGTTACTTCCTCTGATGATCTCACTCAATAGATTCTAAACTCAAAACCACGCGTCAGTCACTCAACCTCCAGTCTCCATGGTCTCACCTCATGAGAACCATGTCATACAAAATTCTCCCCACCTTGACACCAACCCTCATATCCCTCGTCAAGCCAGTCTTCCTAAATCAATCGCACCACCATCTCCTGCTCCTCTAGATACACTCAAATCTCCTCCTAACCCCATATATGACTTCTTACTCCAGAAATATCCTATAATCTCTCAATCCTCCCAATCTCCAAAATTGGTGGATCGCATTCCACCCACATCCCATTTTGACAATTCCATTAATAGGCCTGTCCAGCCATCTCCAAATTCTTAACACACATATCCCCACTTATCGTCATGCCCCTATTGCTCAACACCAGCCTATGCAACAATCCCAGAACCTGTGACACATGTTAGTCTTTGCCAAGTAACTCCTCCAAACATCTACATATCCACAAATTAATCAATTGTCTTATCAAACCATTCTGCAAACATCCTATCCACAAACTTATCAACCACCTTATCAGATGCTTCCCAAACACCCACACACCCACAAACACATCATTCACCTTATCAAACTACTTTTCAAACCACACAGCCAATCCAATCTCAACCTTACAACACCTCGAGTGATTCAATTCACGCCTTAATGAATCAGTTAGCCAGTTTAGAAACCCTTACCATAGCACCCAAGAACACCTTATCCTATGAACAAATCTGTAATGAACTGATTCATCCGTCGGTTCCAATCAAACCCTACCCTCCTCATTGGAAACTTCCTACATTTAATAAGTTCAATAATAAAGAAGATCCCCAACAACATCTCCTCACATTTAAACACACATGTTGTCTTATTGTGCATGATCATGATTTACTTCTTTGCACTTTCCCCATGTCTTTGTCTGGTCCCGAGCATTAGACTGGTACAACAGTATCCCGTGACATTCCTTATTCTCTTTCACTCAACTTGCACAGTTGTTCTTAGAACACTTTTCTATCAATATCACATGCAAAACCACTATCACTGATCTATATACCATTCGACAGTATGAAAACGAGCCCATCGCCGACTTCGTCGCACGGTGGCATGATGTTATAAACCAACTATCCTTCACTATCCCACAAACCGAACTCATCGACTTATTCTCACGTTCGTGTGCCAAACATATATCATCCACTTTGCAGATCCAATCATTCTGAACCTTTGATGAAGCTTTCACAATGGCTCACAAGCTCGAAACCTGTGCCATTGAGCAGGGTCATCTTAAACTAAGTTCAATTAAATCAAAATTTGAATCCACTAAACCATTCACACATAATGACGAGTTCAAGGCTGCAGCCAACACTGTGGTCATTGAACCCTCATCCCCATCTACACCAAGCACATGGTCTCAACAACGATCTCCTCAATCAACAACCAACTACACTCCTTTAGGAGAATCATACAGTTCTATATTTGATAAGTTGATGAGCGTAAACTCCATCCAACTTCCTCCCATACGACCCGTGGACAACTCGCAAGCCAAGCCTATTTGGTATCACGAGGCCCACTTTTGTAAATATCATCGAGTCAAAGGTCATGACATTGAGAGATGTCATTCCTTCAAAGATTGTGTCCAACAACTTGTAAATCAAGGGGATATCCAAATTGATACCTCCACTGCACAAACTAATCAACCACCAACAAATCACGTCACCCCCTTTACATCTCAACTATCAAACGCTTGTATGGTTGACACTGTCAATCAAGATCCCATCTTATCACCAACTCCGCATGTTCCCACAGTGGACATTATTCCCACCTCTTATTCAGAACCTGTCACACCTACATCAACTTTTACTACTTGTGTTGGACCTACACCTTCTCCTGTCCTTATCACATCTACATCAAATTCAACTATATCATCCATTTCCACCGCTTCAAATACACCCCAATCTACCACATTAGATTCATCCTTAGCATTTATTTTGGCCCCACTCATATCCACACATATCCCTACATCTCTCCCATCTATTTCTTCACCCATATCTACCTCAAATACACCTGTTACTACACCTACATTACTCACAACCATCCCAACTAAACTCAGTTCTACAACATGCACCCTTGCAACCCCATCTTCAACATCAATCCCTTTAGCAAACATATCATTCTTACCCCTCGAAACATTTATGAAACAACCAGTCCCTTCTACTTCTACATCCAAAAATGCTCCTGCATTTGCTGCATTACCCTTACCTATAAGGTCTACTCCATCGGTTATCACATCACTCACATCTCCACATATTCCAAAAGTGCTTACATCTTTATCTATGCCAACGACCCCTATACCTATCATGTCAACAAGTCCACCTATCTCTACCTTGACAACCTTTCCCATGGCCACATCACCCAGTCTACCCCAATACTCTTTACCTAATCCTTCTATCACACCAACCCAATCCTCTCGATCTGTAACCCTATCAAATATACCCCTTGAATCACCTACTGTACCAACACATCCACCTAAATCAAATAAATATGCTTTACCTTCTCCCTCTAAAAATCATCTCTTCCCATGCCAAAATCGAAACAATCCACATCTCACATAGATATCATTAATCGCATCATACAAACACCTATCTCTTCATTAACATCTTCGTCTTGTTTTAGGACAGTTTCTCCATTAATAACCACACCACCGCTATCAGATCCTCTGGTTGAAATTATTGTCATCCCTGCTAGAGGTAAATCTTCTCGGTTGAAGTCTAAGGCTCGGGGAAAACATCCCCGATAGTCCCCTGTGCCTCCTCAGAAACATTCAAGTTTTCCCTCTTCTCAACAATCCAATGCCACAACATCCATGTCAGGATCAGTTTTTCCATCTACGACATCTTGCAATAATCAATCCACATCCAAACAATATCATCCTTCAACCAAATTTGATTTGTCCTCCAAAACATGAAATTCACACATCCAATCTACATCCACATTTTCTCCTAACTCCAAGCTGAGACATCCTATCAAAACCCATAAGAGTTACCTTCCCCATGACACTTCAATGGGGTCATACGCAGATATCTTTCGACATTTAACTCAAACATCTGCCATCAAACTTCCTCCTATTAAAGCCTTTAATCCCTATGGTCCCAAGCCATCATGGTTCAATCCTAATTGCAGTTGTGCCTATCATCGTACCCCAGGTCATGACATCGAACATTGTAAGGCCTTTCGGTCAATCGTCCACAACCTTATTGAGAAAGATGATTTCCTCATTCAGGGGAAAGTTCCTTCTCCATCTACCTTGAATCCAATCCATATCCCATCTGTCAGATCTCCCATGATCTCTCCATCCACATCATCCCTTAATATCCATCCATCCCATGTCATTCCTCCTAAGGAATGCCCTCCATTGTTCATCAATGTCACTTATCTTACTAAGCACACTTGTGGTCTCCGATCGTTTACCCCATCCAAATCTAAAACAATCTCATCTAAGCTCTTTCGACATCCTTTACCTCCTTCACATTTAACTCATTGGGGGAACAACCTTCCCTCACCCTTGAGCATCTCATCTGTACAACTCCCTTGTTACTAGGGGACTTTGCTCTTTGACATTGTTTTGTTTACCTTCTTCACATCCATCCAATCTAAATTAATTATATCCCAAATCCTCATCTCATTCTAAGTCCTCCATTGAGGCCATATTTGTTCTTTTATGTTTGTGCTCATCTTTTGGGAGTATCATCTTTTTCATTGAAGCCCTCCTTTGAGGCCATGTTTGTCTCTCCATTGAGGGACCTTTTTCTCTAAGTCCACCTTTGTGGCTATATTTGTGTCTCTTCTGGGGCACCATCTATTTTGAAGTCCACCATTGTGGCTATATGTGTGTCTCTTTTGGGACACGTTTATTTCATCAAGCCCTCCTTTGAGGCCATGATTGTCCTTCTATGTTTATGTCTCTCTTAGGGCATCATTTATTTTCATCTAAATCCACCATTGTGGTCATATGTTTGTTTCCTTCAGGACATAGTTTTTGTTTCCTGCTTGGCTATCATCTCATCTTATTGCAACTACACTGTCTTCTCTCTCGTGGTGGTAAACCAGAAATGGAACCTCTTAATGCATTGCACTTGCGACCAGTCTACTGTTAGCATATCTACCAATGAGAACTTAGTTACATCCTTAGATTGTTCTACCATCTTTAGCCCCTTCCATTTTTCATTGTAATAATCTGAATTATGTGGTCCGCCTTCACTACTTTGATGTGATCCCGTAACCATTACATCCATTACCTTCTCATTCTCCTATTGCAGCCATGCGAAGGGTCCAGGTGTCTCTTGTACATTCCTTATCCCCTCTTAAGTGGTTTACTTAGCTATTCCCAGCTCTCCCCCATGTGAAGCTCAAACTCAAGTATGTAAAAGGAAAAATCAAAGTTATCAAAAACAGACTGATCCCTCGAAGGACAATTGTTCATGCAAATACAAAAAAAAAAGAAAAGTATACAAATCAAAATCCAATAAAAATCAAAAGAAATAGACCGATCCCTTGAAGGATGGCTATCATATTATTCTTGTCATCTATATTATGTATAAAGTAGACCATACCCTCGAAGGATGGCTACTATGTTATTATGGCATCTGGAAGGTTTTCCGCATTGATCAACCTTCTTTTATCAACATTTTCCGAAAGCTTCCCACATTGATCACTTTCTACTATTTTTCTTTCCCTTTCCCAGAGCTGGGGCATAGACTTAAGGAACACCACCTTTGGAGATCCCTCTTCCCGTGTACAAGTCACATCTTCGATCCCTTTGTCATGTCAACATTAGGATTATAAGCATCTTTCATCCATATTTCCCTCATGATCTTTTGGTATAACTAACTATCGATGGTTATGTATTAACACCTGCTATTGGCTACAAGTGCAATGCCTTGAGTGGTAACCTTTCTTGTTTATCTCCAATCCAGTTCGAAACATAGTTTCCCTGTACACCCTTGCTACAACTATGTTCCATTCATCTCATCCAAATCATCTTTTATAAAAATCACATCAAATTTCACACTATGAATTTTATATCTATCCATCATCTCCATGAATGCATTTGCAAATACACTTTTCGGTTTGCGAATTCTACTTGATCACCGTTGCAGTTTGTGAATCCTACTTGAGGGTCCTTCTCAAGGCAAGTTCATTATCCTACAGCTCCTTATCTCTCAACATGTTCAACACCATCTTTGATCCATTGCTCCTCGCTCTCCATGTCCACTCATCACCATTTGTCTCCACATCATCCTTCTCACCTTTCTGTCCCCTTGCACGATGCCAGATATCTTACTTGTCTTTCCTCTTGAGTTTCTCTTTTACTCTTCCACTTTCAGTTTGACAATCTTACTTAACCATCCATATAGCCAGAGAACCTTAGTTAAGGTATATCTTCTTCCTTGGATCCTCCCAGTTGTAGAAGCTTCTCCACCATTTCCTCTTTCAACAGATGACAATCACCACCACAAACATCTTTCCACTCCTCCTTTTCCGCTTAACACTCTTGCATCATCACTACCACCACGTGGGCATCCCAGTTAAGGATTACCCTTACACTCTCCATCTATGTTGCATATGTTCCTCCATCCACTCATGTCACACTCCTTTGTTTCTTTGTTATCACTTTAATATCACCTCCTTTCATCTCTTGTTCCATTTTGGTATACACTGCTCAGTCTTTTCATCATTCTTCTTCTTCTTCGGTTTGGTGATCCTACTTAACCATCTCCGTCGCAGGGCAATCTTACTTAAGAGTTTCTCTTAAGAATGGTTGGCCATCTGATCCTTCCATCTCCCATCATCTCTTCCTCATCTTCTGTCTTCCGCCTCTCATCATACTCATCCATTCCAACCAACCCTTCCACACCTGCATCCAATACAATGTTGTCTTTCTCCTTCCATATCGTCACTGCCAGTTTGGTGATCTTACTTAAATCCTCCTGCGGCATGGCGATCTTACTTAAGAGTCCCTCTTAAGCATGATTTTTCATCCTGCACTCCCCCACTACCCCACATTCTCTCCATCTACATTTTCTCGTCATTCCCCATCATCACATCCTCTCACCTCCTCTTCCATTCACGCAAACACCACTTCTTACTGGTCCCTTTTTCATCTCCATCATCTGTCGCTGGGTAATCTTACTTAACCATTGCTTCTCCATTCATTTCATGTCTTGTTTCTTCATTTCTCTCTCATTCATTCTCATCCACTGCATCCTCTCCTCGTCTTCATCTTCCTACACATTGTTATCCCTCCTTTCTTTACTCTTTCCACTCCATCTTCTAGAGTTCTCCCACATATCTACTCCCATGTTTACCCATCATTGTCATTGATCTTCCAATTATTTCATCATCATCTTCCATTTCCGTGCTAGAATTATTCGAGTGGACTTCTCCTAAAAATCACTCATCCCCATTCTGCATAGCCTGAATCCTTTTCTTTGACCTCCTCCATTCTATCTTCATTCCTTCCTTCCTCTGTGTCCTCTGATCATTATCAGAGGACTTCTCCTAACGTCCCTTCATTGGCGTTCCCCCTCCCATTCTTCGTTTACTTTCTGCCTTGTCTCATATTTTGTCTCATCTTTTCCTACTGATCATTATCGGTGGATTTCTCCTAACATCCATTCACTGGCATTGCCTTTCCTATCCCTTCCTTTCTTTTTCCTCGCCACCTCTCTATCTTCCATTCTTCCTTGCCAATTTCTTCACTGTCTTCATCATACACCTTCTCTCTATTTTCTCGTCATCAGCATATCCTCATCTCATGCATCTCCATTTCTTTTCCAATCGATGTCATTCCTTCCCTCAAGTTTCTCTTTATGTTCCTTATGCTTCTCACTCTTTACCAAATATCTTCATTCTTGGTTCCTTCCTTCTGCATAATTTTCTTCGTTGTCTTCTCCTCCTTTCTGATCTTCATCTTATTTCACTTCCTCTACATCGTCCTTCTCCCCATTTTACCTCGCACTTCCTCCTTACTTCCCCGTCAAAAACCTGACTCTTCAGCGTTATCCCATTTCCTTTATCATCTCATCATCCACATGCATTTCCATGCGGTCAGTTCCATATTCTTTGCCTTGGATTTCCTCACTATGATTTGTTTCCTTCAATTTTCTTTGCTCTATCATCTCTTTCATTTTCCATTACCTCTCTATTTTCCTCTACTCCATCCTTCATCATGCCTTTCATCTTGAATAACTCTCTCCCTTTTTCATAATTTCATCCTCTGCTCTATTCTTTTCTTGTCTTCTCTTTGTTTGTCCTTCTTCATTTCCCCCTTTCTCTATAATCCTTCTTTGTTATCTTCTTCCTCCCCTTTCATTCCTTATTTTCTCCTCCTCCATCTTCGTCCCTCTATTCCATACCCTTGTCGCCTTCATATTCAATCTTTCTTGCTCTTCTCATAATCAACCAATCCTCCTGTCTATTCCCTTTTCTCTTTCTCAACATCCCTTACATCTGGCATTCACAGTCAATGCCAATGTTTCTCCGTTTATGTATCGCCATCTATCCCTTTCATTACCGTTCTTGTTCTTCTCTTTGCCACATTGACCTCTTCTCTTTTTGAGAACCCTGTCACATCTTTTATCTTCATCAGTCCTCTCGCAGGGACATCATCATATCCATTTCTAAGAATCTCTTCCCATCTTCTTTTGACATTTTTGTCTTGGAAGATACCATAACGGCCATCACCTATCTAATCTTGTTCTCTTCCATGAATATTTGCTCTGCTTTTGTTTTGTCACAAAAGTATCTCTATCATACTTTTCGAAGAAATAAGACTTCTTTGTCTTCTTCACCTTCTAATTTTCTAACACTTATGCATCTTTCCTATGAAACATGATTGTCATCATATTTATCACCCTTTTAGAAACATTTTATCTCACCTTTCTATCCTATCTGCTCATCTTGTCCACATTTATGATTATTCTATCTATGTCTTATGTTGGGGCACCTTTTCATCCTTGTACTTGTCAACACATATAACTCACTTTGTGTCCTTCTCGTGCCCTGTGTTGGGGCATCTTTATCTTCATCTTTGTCCCTTTTTGGACACATGATTTTTTTGCACAATTCCTCGCAAACAAAGGATTGCGCACATATTTCACATTCAGTTGCACATATTTTGATGTTTTCCTATGACCCATTGGTCATCTTGGTTTACATCCATACTACAGTGGTCTTCACCCACTCACTGGTCTGTAGAACATTGTCATCTGTCTCCGTTGAGACCGCAATTGTCCTCTACCGATGTGATATTGGAGTCACCGCCATACATTTTTTTTATTTATTGCGATCCTTTTTTGCCTGAGGCATCTTGCCTTTGGTCATGTCTTCATCCATCCTTAGACACATCTTTCATCTAACCCTTTTTGTTTTTGTCTCATGGCTTGCTATCACAAACCACTCAACAAAAAGGGGAAAATGTAGACACCTATTTTTAGTATAACACCCCTCCGTCATCTCACATTCATCCAATTTCCATCCTCGCTTCTCTTTTTCTAAAATTAAATAAAATCCTATCTATTTACTCACATTATTTGATTAATTATCAAATGGGCCCCATGTAGACCCATTTGATAATTCAATTTTTGGCATATCCCCATCCTTCACAAATTATTTAATCCATGGGTATTAATACACCCATCCGACACCCTTTTTTTAAAAATGGAATCTTTTATCTCACCCACCATGTCAATCATGCTCCCCACTCCATCTAATAATTCAAGCCATGGTCCCCACGTGATCACATCATATTCCTAACTCAAGTTACTTTACTCAACCCCGGTTACCTGTTAACCCCAGATCTAACCTCACATCTAAGCTATAAATATGGGTTTTTCCCATATTTCAGAAGAAAAAAAAGGACCGAGAAGAAAAGGATCGAAGACCTGGAGATACCTAGAAGAAAAGAGAAGAGAAGAAAGAGCTTAATTAAGTTCTACCAGTTTAAGGAAGAAATCTTTGTCATGGTTCATTATCCTACCATCTTGATGCCTGGTTCATCTCCATAACAGAGCACAAGCTAAGTTCCCTTGTCATTTTAGTTACTTTTCATTTTATATTCCATTACTACTATTCATGATCTGTTATTATCTTGTCTGACATGGGGGTTGACATCCTCCAAGGGAGTTAAAATCCTCTTGGAACCGGCACTGTTTGGGCAACCCCCGCATATTGTGATCTAATCTTATCTATTTCAGTTTTGTAGATCTAACTTCTTTATATCATGCATATATCAACTTTGCACCCGTATCATCCATCGTCATCTCCAAGGTACTAAGCCCTTGTATACTCGATGTTGTTTAGTGTTTCTTGATTACTCATACACTCATCTGGATAGGAAGCTAGAAATGCAGATCAACAATAACCTCGTCTGAGTCTGTATCAGAACTAGAAGAAACCTCGACGTATTTGTGGCTTGATATTGGTTCGATGCACTCAATTTAGTCCCCCATGATTTTTCAAAAGAAAGTAAGTGTCGAAAAATGACCATGGGCCTTGAAGTTATAATTTTTTATCAAGTTTTTCGACTAAACCTTTAAACGTGTCCACCAAACCCGGGTATGAATTAATGGTTAATATTAAATGCAAATCATGGTGAAAAATTCATCTTTAAACCATCGTCACTATCCCACATGTATCTGCCTTTTAAACGTCCTTTTATCATGATGAATATGATATCATTAAGGATAGAATGTTATACATTAAGTCAATAATAACTTCCTTCTTAATAAACATATTGATATTCGAGTAATATATTAAGGGAGAGGAGTTAATCGTCGAGCATGGACCAATAAATTATAATGGTATGGTGAGGGTAGATATAAATACTAAAGATAGGGACTAGTACATGTCAATTTATCACTTAAAATTTGATACAAAAGTAGTCAATAAAATGTGTCACATCAAATCACATCAATCAAATGCTACTACAACTATGAGAAATTATTCAACAATATTCTTAGAATGAAATGGGGTTCTATTTTAGGGGGGCATGTCCTTGAAAGCATGTGTGTGTGTGTGTGTGTATACATACACATATATATATATATATATATACACACACATATACACACACGTGTGTGTGTGTGTGCGTATATGTATATATGTGTGTGTATATATATATATATATATATATATATATATATATATACATACACAATATTACAAAATACATATTACAAATTTCTTTATAAAGATAAAATATAATGGTCATTCTTCCGAAGACACAGATTCATCCTGAAACACTGGAGTATGTTTTAGCAGCCTATCCCTACGTTGGGAAAACACTTCTTTGGCCACTGCGCTGAAAAATGAACTGGATATCTCCCACTAAATTCCACGACATGCCCATATTTAACAACTCCTGGACTGCCACCCAAGGCCCATTCAGTATTTCGGTGAATTCTCTTTTCTTTTTATGTGCGTTTACCCACACAAAAAGAGATTCTCCCCCTCTTATGTATTCTCTAGTTTTCTTCCCTGAAGAAAGTCGAGCTACAGGGAATTGAGGAATTTTTCCATAGCCAGAAGAGCCCTCCCTCATGATACTCCTTTTCTTGAGAGGAAAGGTGTGGGTGCTTACCATGGACCATACTTCAACGAGGGCAGTTTATAATGTTATCAACCGCTTCTCTGTTTCATTCTCTGGCAAATTTGGGGGTTGTTCTTCCCCCTGTTGAGTAGGTAGTGAGCTTGGTATTGAGAGCTCTGTGGTCAATAAATGAGGTTTGTAAAAATCTAGGTTGAAAACCCCCTGATCGCCTAAGACACAGGGGCAGTGGTGTATCCAGTGGTACTTTAATTGTTTGGTGTTCATGTGATAATCTAGGTGAATCAAGTGGAAATGGAGAGCTTGGAAAACAAGAAATGAAGGACATAATTCAGACAAGCGATGCAAGAAAGATAAAAGCATGTCCTCTGACCTCCGGAGAGGAAATATTGGGAGAGCCATCCTTGGTGTCTGGTATGTTGAGAATGTGGTGGATGATGGCCTCATTTGGCCCTGTCAGCTGGAAACACTCACCCCAAATGGGTGAGTTTTGCATTAAGAGGATTCAATTTTGTAGATGAAGAAGACATGGACGCAAGACGATTGATTGAAAGCAAATGGCAGAGGACGCTTGGAAAAGTTATGTGGTAAGTTGGTAACATGTCATCACGAGGTTTAAATAAGCATGTATTTTGAGCTAATGTGTGAGGGAGAAATCATTTCACCATCAATTTCATATCCTCCCAAAATCAATAGCCTCGGCCCTCGACCTGAATTTTAATTGAAATTAATTACCTATTCATGTAAAGTATGCCGCCAAATATTTAATCGGCATCCTCGCAGTTAAGAAATGTCTTATCAAATTTAATTCTTGTTCAAGTTATATTTTCTAGCATGAAGGTCTACGAAACAAGATATTTAATAAATATCGAAAAGATATTTTTTTGAGAAAAGTGACATATTTAATAAATATGGAAAAGACCTTTTCCATAACTTTAGTCTTTAAAGTGATACATTTATATTTAATTATTTAGATTATTTAGATTTGTTTAGATTTCATCACATATATAAGGAAACATGTTTGGAAAAAAAAGAAACTAACTACATATATAATATATAAGAAATGATATTTTAGAAATTTGGAAGTGACATTTTTCAGTTGTCATGTATATTCAAAAGTTACTAAGCTTTATGAAAAGGGCACTTGCCTGCAAAATATATTGAAACAACCATCATTGCATTCAATGATCAAATTTGAAGGGCTCCCCATACTTTAATTTGACTAGCTAGGTTAAGTTTTACCCTTCGTAAATGAGATATTAGAAAACACATTACCCTTCAACAGAAAAGATGAAAATGTTAATTTTCTTTCAATATATATCTGATTAATTTGAATAAAATAAATATGAAAAATGTCAAAATTATGAAATATATAACATCTAAAAATAATTTTGAAAACATTATATTTCATCAGTAATGATATCAACAATTATTAATTCTACTGAAAAACAACATTTTCATTAGTTACTTCAATTCAAATAGTAAATATTATTAAACAACATTTGATTTTATTCATAATAATTTTCTTTAGAAATACTTCCTTTTATCTATTCTCATCTATGGATATTTGGTTTTGTATTTTGAAAATTGAACTTGTGATAGCTTTTTAATTTATTGAAAACTTTAAATTAATTTAAGAAAGAAATAATCTAATTTTTAAGAACTCAATATATGTAAATATATATATATATACACACACACACACACACATACTATGTTGGGGTCCATCATATATTCCATGACCAACAATGTACAAATAAACCCGGACCCGAAATTTTAAATCATCCTACCTAAATCCGAGAGGTTCACGTCCGTGGGGGCAAGGCAAAAAGAAATCCACATAATTCTTTCGCATGGCATGGGCAAAAGCAAAGGTGATAGATTTTTAATTTATTAAAAACTTTAAATTAATTTAAGAAAGAAAGAATCTAATTTAAAAAATCAATAATGTAAATACTATATAAATATATAATATATTAGGGCCCATCAATATTTCAATTTCAATGTCCATGACCAACAATGAACAATTAAACCTAGACCCGAAATTATAATTCATCCCGCCTAAATTCGGGAGGTTCACTTCCATGGGGATAAGGCAAAAAGAAATCCATTGAATTCTTCCACGTGGCAATGACAAAAGTGGGGGTTTTAAATGTTTCAACGGCCCACAAAATTTTCAACGGCCAAGTCATTAAATGTCCACACTTGTCACCGTGGACCCGAAACTTTATTGAATTGGTTCATTCCATGGGCTTAGAGTTTGGGGAATGCCTTTACCTCAATAAGGCCTAAAATCATGCCATGTGGTCGTCTGATAAGGAGGCTAAATTTGACGCATATAAAGTACATTAAAAGACGTAATCATTTATAGTGATGTGGACCGAGCACTGCTTGCAAGTTGCGAGGTGATATTAAATGTCCAATGACAATTGAAATTTTGTTTCTGGAAGGCATACTGCAACAGAAGGCAAAATAGATTTATATAAGTTGCAATAGATTCATATAAGTTACAGACCATGTAAGACTCAAAATTTTCATATTTCCGAGTAAGTGGCATCCTACATTTGAATCTTGATTCTTTAAATATTATATTTTTATAAGTAGCACTATATAAGCCTTCTCTTTGAAATATTTCAAAATAAGGGTTGAGAAATTAGGGTTTAGGGTTTACATAATCCAAAATTCCAAGCATGTATACTTCTACAGGATCCCAAAGTAAAAGTAAAACCCAAATCCCATACGCTAAACTGCTTAAAAGTAAAACCCCTAGTTTTACTGATGAATATCATGATATTTATGATCCTGTAATTGGCACAAAAGCTTCACAACTTAGATACACGTCTGAGACGAAGATGAGAGAAAGTAGACTTTCGGAGCCATCAAGTAAACATAAAGGTTGGATAACATGGGGGTCTAGATTGGGACACATGATGTTCCATGAGGTTTTACCTTGCCCTGAATTTGCCAATATATGTGCCCAAAATTATGATGGGACAAAAAAAGTAATTGTTACAAAAGGGCAACGAACTAGAAATTTTGTGCATTGTGGAGGTAAATCTTGGCCATGTGTTCGGGTTTGAAAGAAAATATTTAGGAACTGTCAGACTAAACCTAGAAAAAAATGGTAGCTATTATCATGCCACCAATAAAAAAGACAGATATGAGTTTTTACGAATATTAACAGTTGATGGAACGGTACTAAAAGGGAAGGCTCCACATGCAATTGAGATGTTTGAACCGTGGGTCAGGGATACCATTTCTATGTTAGTATTTTTCCTTGGCTTCGATAGTAATGAGAAAGTGGATAAAACCCTCTTGGAAATGGTATACAATATCCATTTTGTTTCTCCACCTTGTCAATACAGATTTGTTTGGTACATTACAAAATTTATGCATAAAAAATTATTAACAATCAAAGAAGGCTCTGACACTAAGACCTTTGGGTTCACTACCTACTTGTGTTATTTAATTTTGTGGCGGATTACGGAATGGTTTGAAAAAAAAAACTTGCAATTGAGCCCTATAATGTTGAGGTCCAGCCAAAAGCAATGTGTTCATTAACTGAGTGGACCCCTAAGATAAGGATGTATGATAATAGAAAAGACTATAGTCAATTTGTGGATTATTTTTGGGCTCCAATTTATCAAGCAATTACCAAAAGTACATTGCCTAGATTTCCTGTGAAATGTAGAGATTGCATTCAATTGGGATCAGAAATACAGTTAGCAGACTGGTACTTCATGGAGGAATATATTGTGCTAAGGTTTTATGGATCAGGAGTACAACCTTGCAATTTTCCAATACATATGACAGAGAGAGTTTTTACCTTGGAATATATATGGTAGATGGAAAGCACAAATAATCTCTATTTTGTTACTCAGCAAAAGAAGAGCATATTCCCTTATTGTTCTCATGTGGAGGGTTCACATTTGAAAGAAAAGCATTCTATGTGGGACATAAAATCTTACATATTTTTAAGTTTCATGTTGACTCTTACTGGGTGTATGACCCATGTGAGGTGATTAAAACAAGGGTAGTGGCGAACAAGAACTCTGCCACTAAAATTCAACATGAAAGCAAACCCTTTCTAGAAAAATTGAAAAACAAGAAATCTTGGGATGAAGTAAAAATAGCAATGAATGAAATTGGTGTTGAGAAAGGAATTAGTTTTCAAGAGTTCTCAAAATAAATTTTTGGATTGCCTGAGCCTCCAAAAAAAGGCAAATGATTTTTAATCTGCCAAATTTTATGCAAAATTAGATAAAAATTCCGCTAAAAGCATGCCAAAGGCATTACATCAAGAATTGCGAGATAAAAATTGGACAAGGTCAAAAATTTATGTCTTTTGCTTTATGAGGCAGGACCTAGGCCATCCAAAATATGTAGAAGACTATGATCCTATTCCAGAAAATGCAGATTTCTGCAAATTGTGGAATGAAGAGCATCCTAGAGAGGCAAGTAGTGATGATGACAATGCCTTTTGGTAATTACACACTCCCCCTAGCACATATAAACCAAGTCTTGATGAAGGCTTGAAATAAAGATATTCTGCAGGGGTAGATATTGCTGAAAATATGGGTTTTAGTGGTGGTGGTTTGGGTTCAACAGGACAAGGCATTTGACTTCCACCAGAGGCACAATTTAGAAAAAAATTCGACAGGCAGGCCTTAGAGATTCACCTTCGGAGAATGGACCATTGCATACTACAACATCTACAAGTGCTAATCTAGTGTAATTTACTCTGGAGTCAAATCCTCAGCAAACAGTTCAGCCACACGTTGAAAATCCTAGAGAAGAAGTTGGCCATGAATCGGTTAGTATTGCTAGTGTTGGTGGTTCTAATGATGATGGTAGTAGTCAATAGAGTATTAGAAACTTAAAGAGGTCAATAGAGATAGTTGAATTTGTTAGGGCTATTGTCCAACAATGAACCGAGAAGAGGCAAAAAATAGAGGCAACCATAGGTACAGTTACTCTTGGCTCAAGGCAAATATTTATAGAAGGCGGTGCCACTACCACCCCTAAACAAACTTCCATACCACAAGGAAATTCTCCCCAAACTTCAATTACTCCTTCTCCATTCGAGGTGGGACAGTTAATTCCTACGAACATCTCAGGTTTGATTACCTAATTGAGCTTTCCAATAAATCAAAAAGAGATAAAAGAAACAAGAAGCAAATTCTATAGGCTAATGGAACTTCAGATCCAGCCACAATGAGGGTATTGCCTAAATATAACCCAGACACATATACCCTGGAATACATGTATGTTGTGCCCAAACTTGTAAAACTAGAGAATGAAATGGTTTCCAGTGACTATGAGGTGGCTTCCCTTCAAATGGATTTTAAGACAATGAAACCTTCTGAAAAAATTAATGTATAAAAAAGGAACAATGTTGTGGTTTACACAACATTACTAAAGGCAGATAAGGAGAACAATAAGTTGAATAATAAGATTCAAAAGTTAGAGGCAAACCTGGCAAATGAGAAATCAAAAGGAAAAGCAGCAGCTAATAGGACATGAAATTTAGAGAGGAATATAAAACCATCTACCTCTATGACTGCAGTTTTTGTAAATGAATAGGCACATGTAGAACTAGAAGAAGCGAAGAAAAAGTTATAGGATACAACGAGTACAAATAATAGATTACAAAAAATATTGGGAGAATTGAAAGAGGCTATGAAGGAAGAGAAACAAAAGGTCAAAAAATGGGAACATAACCTAGATGATGAGAAAAAACAAAATGAAATATTGCAACAGGAATTGGCAAAAAAAAAAAAGGAAATACAGTCTTCCAACATCAAACTATATGGATTTTATAAAAAGGCATTGATTAATATGACAGATAATGTTTGGGGGCAAATAAACTAAAAAATTGATGATTTGATTAGATTGTTTGAATTCATGACTGATCTACAAAGAATCTGTGATAAGCTCCGTGAATACGTAACAACTAGCAGAAAAGTGATGGCTTTAAGAGAGGATACAACAAAGAAAATTTTGTAAGTTATCTACAAATTCAGAACTGACATCCAGAGGAATTCAGAACTTGTTTGATGCCTCAATAAAGGTATCATCTATCATTCAGAAGTGTGTGATGTTGGGAGAAGCACAAGAACTGTTGAATAAGTGTCAAAGAATGTTACAGGAGCTACATGGAAAGGTACATGAGTTCACAAAGCTTGCTTTTTCAATGCCTTTTGACAAAACACGCCAATTCATTACAAAGGATGCATTCTAGAAGAAGATGAAAGAAAAAATGACTCAAGAGAAGGACTCAATTCCTGATAAGCTAGATGAGACAAACTTTTTTGACTATGTTAAATCATTGGTAACCTTGTCAGTAAGCTTGCATACAACAGTAAAGGAAATCTCCACTATCAATTATGAATTGCTAACAAAGTTAATTGTCAGTCACTCTGATTTACAACAAATTACAATTCCAACATATGAAGAGTAGAGCATGTTACAAAAGATGATATAATTTTTTAAACTTGTGGAGCCTGATTCCAAGTTGAAGTAGCAGTTTGGTTTTATTGTTTCTATTATTTGGGAGGAAATCATGGTCATGGATAAAAATAGTAAATTGTCTTATTAATATACTAGAGTTATCTTTATGTTTATTGTATTAATAAACATGTGATATTTAGGTTGCTTATGGTTGAAGCAAACTTTTACAAAGAGGTGCACAAGTTATATATATATGTGCATGGATTTACTCTTTATAGTATTTATATCCTAACATAATTAAGGGCAGTTTGGTTTGAAGATTGTTCCATTTGTTGCAATGACAATCTTCAATTTTTTTAGACAAGGCATGTCTCAAGCAAGTTGAATGAGGAATAGTGTTATTTTTAAATTTCCATTTCAGTAATGATTCAAGCAAAACCACTTATTATATCTCATAATTAAACACCACAACTCTTATATGTCTAAAGTATATAATAATGTAAATGCATTGTGATTTAATATCCAACCAGCCACGGTGTATGCTTTCTGTAAAAGAGATCAACAACATTGTATGTGATATATATTAAATAGTAATACTCATTAAAACATGACTTTGTAATGTTTCTGTAATCCAAATGGAAATGGAATCAATATGATTACCTTTAGGCACATGTAAGTTTGGGGTGAGTGCTAATCCTTGTTTGAGATTCTGAACAATGTACTGAATATTTAAATATATTAATTATTATATGAACATCTATATCATGGGATATCCACAAATGGAAGCTTCCAACTTGATGGACCTGGATCATCTTGGTGTCACTCAGATTTCACCCTAAAATCTGCGACTACCCTATCTAAATTTTTTTCGTACTTTTAAAATAATGGGCCGTTTGTTGTTTTTATTGCCTGAAAGTTCTTGTATTGCGTCAAGATAATCCCAAAGAGCCATATTAGCCCTTTTCACCAAATACCCAGATGCCCAAAATTGTTTTATTCTGTCGTCGGGATTTGTCTGCGGGAAATTTGTATTTAATTATTTTGAGCCCCGTATGAGGCTATTTGCGCTCTGTTTTAACTCTATTATGAGCGAATATGTTATTATTCCTATGTGCCAGAAGGATTTTAACTTATTTTAAGTTTTGGGCTTTATTTGTAACTTTTGGCAATTTTTCGTGTTTTTGTGGTGTCCCGTTTTGTTTTCTGTGAAATTTCTCTGGAACAATTCCTTTACTGGGTAAGCCCGATTTTTGGCCTGGAGCAGCTAGAAAACATATACGCACATTATGCCAGGAGGAAGTCACCATCGGAGGTCTGAATCACTGGAAAAAAGTGAAGTCGTGCACAAAAAAGCCCCTGCGGGGATGGCGCATTTTTGGAAAACAAAGGATTTAAGCTGCGATGGGAAAAATAGAAGCCGCAGGCATGATGGGAATTTTATACCTGCCTAGCAGGGTAAAAATTCCCATGGTGAAATAAAAGAAAAGTGACTTAAGTGAAATCATGGAATTTTATTGCCTGCCTTGCACGGTAAATAATCCCATTGTCAAAGTCAGATCGCTTAAGTGGATCATGGGATTTCCGGGGCTGCCTTGCAGGGTAAAAAAATCCCATTATCAGAAATTCTTAAAAATAGAATTCTATTATGCAAAAAAGTGCGACCCACATTGGGTGAATAATAATGCATTAAATAAATATTTGTTAATATTTATTCACCCAATTTTGGCACCCCAGGCTTGTGGAAAAGTCAACAAAAGCAAAGGGGAATAAATCAATTGGAAATAGAATTCTAAAATTAAATAAATTTAATTTATTTAATGCAGCCCCTTTTGAGAAGGAATTAATACTTTTTAAAGTATTAAATAATTATATTAATTCCTATTTTCAGTGGCTATGGTCAAAGCACACTGTGAAGCTTGAGTGAAGTGATGTGTGAAGGATTAAATTGGATTAATTTAATTTATTGGATGGCTGTCCTTAAACATGTTATTTTTAAAAGAGAAGAGACATGAGTTTTAATTAATTAATTGCCTTTAATTGTTAGGGCAATTATTAATTATAGAATTGTGAAGGTTATATAAGCATGGGCAGCCATATGGGTGAATTATTTAATTCACAGGTAAAGAATTGCAGCCAAGAGGAAAAGTGCGCCCCCATTTGAAGAAAGATTTTGCTCAGGCAAAGTGGAAACAAGGCATTTGAAGAAGGATTTTGCTCAGGCAAGGTGGAAACAAGGCTAAAAGCTTCCAAATTTGGCGCATGCTTTGAAGGAGGTTGATCTTTGTCTGCATAATTGTTTGCACAGGTGTTACAGGAGCTCAGGTGTTGAAAGGATTCATGCTCTCTTTATGTGCAAATTAAACACCATTTTTTGGGGCGGCAGGCTTGAAAAGTGCAGATTTTTACAATTAAAATTCACTATTCATGCTCCGGTGGCCATTTTTATCTGAATAAATTGCAGGAATTCATTACAGGTGCTTTACAAAGGAAAATGAGCTTTTATCAATGTCCAATACATTGCATATATCCTCCGAATCTGAAGAATTGTCCAGATCTGCACCAGTATTGAAGAATTCCAGTCAAATAAGAAGAAAAAGACATTCAAACAAAGATAGACAAAGCTATGGCGAAGAAAGATGAAAAAGAAAGCACAACGGAGTCATGCATCACTTCTAAATTTGCAGATATTGGAAGCATGGATCTAGGCTCGGAACCTCTTGCTAAATTGATAGACAGATTCAGAGCAGGAAAGACTTCACTCATGCGTGCAAGAGAAACTTCAGCTCATGCGTGCAAATTAAAAGCAGTGGAATTATTCGAGCTGTAGCTTTTCCATCCATAGCCCAGTTGCCAGAATTTGTTATGCAGGTGCAGATCCATATCTAGATGTAGATGCAGATGCAAATCCATATGCAGATCCAGATCCAGATCTTATAGTTGCAAAAGCTTCTGGCACAAAGGCTTCATCCTCTTGTTTCGAATGCAGCCCATGAAGAAGACAGTGCGTGGGAAATTCCTTCCAAGACGTTATGCATGTGCTCTCATCTTCCAGTTGAAGCCTTCATTGAATTTTCATTCACCCTGAGTGCTTTCCAGAATTTTTAATTGCTCATATGCAATTAAAAATAAGGATGATGAGTTATCTATGGCCAACCTTGCACTGATGCATGTACAACAGAAGAACTGCAAAAGCTTCAAGGATAAAAGAGAAGACAATGCGAAGGCAAAATTCCAGCTTGCTTCCAATTCCAACTGCTTGCAATTCCAGCTTGTTTCCAGATCCAGCTGCTTCCAGATCCAGTTTGAATCAGCTGCATGCAGACATGAAAAAGGATAAAGTCAGCTTTCCTCTTCCTTCTTCTTTCATCCGACAAAGTCAGCTTTCCTCTTCCTTCTTCTTTCCTACGACAAAGTAATTGAGCGATCAATTCAATTATACAACTTAAGTGATTGGTTTAAAAGCCATTACTTGAAGAAGTCAATTACTTGGAGATAGGTGGCGGACATGTAAAATAGAAGCTTCTATTTTCAGTTGCAAATCATACATGTCACGTAAAGAGGAATTCCAGAAGGAAGATTTCCAGTTGTTTCTTTCCGACTTCCACATGTGTCAATTCAACTAAAGCTTCCAATTTGTACTTTCCCATCCTACATTCTATAAGTAGGAGGAAGAACCTCTCGGGTTAATGATCAATCAGAATTTGTAAGAAGCAATCTTGTGTTCTAGACTTTGTGCTGAACCCCTGAGAGCCACTTGTTGCAGAGGAATACAAAGAAGCAGGTTTCCCGAAGAACTTTGTGTCACAGCGTACTATGTTTCTTGCTTTTAAATCTTAGATCTCTTAAAGTAAACTTTGTGTTATTTTAGATCTGGATTTAGAACTACCTTTGCTTTAGAATTCTGTGTGTTCAAATCTATTAAGTTTCTTCTATGTGCATGTAATTAGCTTTGCTATCTACTAATTGGGATGCACATCTTCCTTACTTCTTCTCTATAATACCTTGACTTTCTTCTTCTATAAAATTTTTCCTTTCTTAAACAGCTGCTTACTTGCTGCAGAACTTCTTAGCTATGGTTCATGAACTAAGTGGTTAAAGTAAAACCCCTGATAGATAAAAACACATATTATATTGACAAATCTGACACGAGAGCCTCACCGGTTAAATGAGGGAGATTTATCTCATGACTGCCTAGGTTTGATGCTATGCAGAAAATCTAGCAAACAGTTTTTGGTGCTGGGGAACAACTATCTTTGCAGATCAAAGCTCATCTCTTGAAGATTGGAGTGTTTTCCATACAAATCTCAACCTGGCTGAACATCCATTCACCCGATCCGTGAAGGCGCAAGGAAGGACTGATCATTTCTTCAGATTGCAGGAGCAATTCAATTTCAATCATCCTCCTCAAGTTAGAAGCCGCAGATCCAGTCTTTCACCAGGAAGACAGAGTGCAAACGCTCATCCAGATCCGGATCCCCTTCGTCACATTCTGGCTGCTGCAATTATTCATCAAGTCTACACAAGGAGAAGATGTGCCCCAGTTCAACATGCTGAACCGAATCAGACTAGCCCCTGCACCTGTCCCATGGGGAGCAGCCTTTGGACCTTTGAATCTGATTCCTCCTATGCATGATCTACCTAAAGGGACGAGAAAGAATTTTCCGAAATTCTTTGGAGATGGAAAGCAAAATCCAGACGACCACTTGGCTGCGTTTTTCATATCCTGTGGAGTGCTCGCAGTCGAACATGAAAATGTATCTATCCGGCTCTTCATAGAGACTCTGCATGACTTAGCTAGAGAATGGTTCTACCGGCTAGCTCCTGGCACCATAACCAACTAGGCTACTATGCAGGATGCGTTCCTGAAAATATTCAAACCAGCTGAAGATTCCAGTACATTGATTACTCAGCTCACTCAGTTAAAGAAGGAGCCACATGAGCACATGCGGGATTTTATTGTAAAATTCCAAAGATTACTGTACAAAATTCCAGCTTTTGCTTCTCTAAATGATGAGAATCAAAAGGTGTTCTTCATCAACGCTTTACTTCCTGAAGTAAACTATCAAATGCGAAGAGCACGTCCTGTTGACTTGTTAGCAGCCCAGAACATGGCGGTTAAAATTGAAGACGACCTCATCATGGCTGGAAAGATAAAGAGCAACACTTCTAGAGCTGAAAGTTCATCCTCTGCTACTACTTCCGATTCACTACTGCAAAAGTTAGCAAATGAGATGATGCAGATGAAAAAACAAATGGCTCAAATGGCTCAAGGCAACCATACTGCCCCTGCTCAGAATTTCAACAACAACTGGAACCGCATTGTTGGTTCCCAAAGATTAGCAATTGAAGCTGCTCCCAGAAACAATGTGGAGATGAATGAAGAAGACCTGAAAGCTGACGCTAATCAGTTCGAGAATGATGATTTTATAGGACCTGCTGGCGACTCCAACATTAATTATCTGAACTACAAATTTGAACATGACGATGAGAAACTTCATGAAGATGATCATGGTCATGCATATGCAGTACTTACAAGATCACAAACTCGCCAAGCTAAAGCATTAGCAGACGAAGCAGAGAAGGGGCAGCCCTTTACCTTCTTCTTTAGCTCCTAGAGATAAGAATGTGAGTTCTTCATCTCAACCACAGAAAGCGGCTCAGGTATCTGAATCTATTTATTCTTTTGACATTATTGATCATGCCAAGAAAACTAAAGTTCAAATGTCAAAAGCCGAATACCTGAGAGCTTTTCCTGAGCAGTTAAATAGGCTAGTCAAATATGTACAATCACCAGGACAATCCAATACATCAAAAGGCCTTTTGCCTAAGCCCAAGGATACTCCTCCACAAAACAACATTGCAGTTGTTAAATCCTCACCATCTTCTGAAAGAGTGGAACCATTCTATGTTTCCCTATTGCTTAATAGTTTCAAGTTAAGCAATTGCATTCTAGATTCGGGTGCTTCTGACAATGTCATGCTAGCTAAAGTTGCAGATGCTCTTGGGCTTACCCTGACAAAGACCATAAAAAGGTGCTACTCCATGGAGAGACAAGTCCCTTTAATCGGACAAATCAAAGATGCACAAGCTGTTCTGACAGTTTTTCCTGACAAAAGATTAAAGATGACAATTCTAGTTGCAGATATTCATGTCTCCTACGGGATGTTGCTAAGCAGAAACTTCTGCAAAGAACTGGGAGGAGAAGTAAAGATGTATTGGTCCTGTGCGCATATTCCTATCAAAGGGCTTGTCCATAAGCTGGAGCCGGAAAAGAATTCCAAGTACACGGTGACAAAATCTGAGGATCCTAGATCTCAGATTCTTTTTCAGGAATCTGACCGTGGGGTCTATTTCTTGGAAACGGATAAAAACATTCCAGAGCCAGAACTTCGACCAGAGCCGGAGCCAGCAAAAGAAGAAGAAAATGTTTGGACTCTAGAGATTAAAGGCACATGTCGTTCTTTTGGATCAGGAGCTGGCGCTCTACTAATATCTCCAGATCATGAGATATTTCCATACTCCCACAAGCTGATGTTCAAGAATACCAATAATACGGCGGAGTATGAAGCCTTGCTACTAGGAATGGAGCAAGCTAAAAGGAAAGGAGTAAAACTCCTCAAAGCCCAAAGAGATGCTGAACTTCTAGTAAAGCAGGTTCGAGGGCAAAGTCAAGTCAAAAGAGATAAGCTGGAGCATTACAGAGATAAAGTGACTTTTCGCCACATTCGATTTTGCAGCCTTCTCTATTGACTTCATTCCAATAAATCAAAACTCCAAGACAGATTCTTTGGCAGTCACAGTTGTACTATGGAATCCGGATAGACCACCATCCATATTCAGACAAGGAAACTATAAAGTGGAGATGGTCTACTACCCCAGAGTCCCTGAACAAACATCTGCATGTCTGCATGTTGAAAGGAGAAAATCACCACCACGAGCAAACAGTCACAGAAAAAGCTGATCCAGGTTATGATGACAATAGTGGAATAGTCCAACCAAAAGGTAACAAAATCCCCAAGGGTTTAGTTTCCTTAGTGGAGACTTTCAACATGCATGATCAGTACCTGAAGAAGAACAAAGAATATGGTGATAGTTCTCCCTCAAAAATGCAGCAAATAAATCTGGGAACGAAGCAAGTTGATGTAGACTTACTTGTCACGGAGAGAAGAAAGGATGAGCCACCATTTTTCGAAGTTGATAAGGGACTTGTAGAGTATTTGACCCGTTTCAAAGAAAGATTTTCTGTGAAATTTCTCTAGATCAATTCCTTTGTCAGGTTAGCTTCGATTCTTGGCCTGGAGCAGCTGGAGAACATATACGCACGTTAATGCCCTGAGGAAGTTACCATCGGCAGGTCTGGTTTACTGGGAAAAAGTGAAGTCGTGCACTAAAAAGCTCCTGCGGGGTTGGGCGCATTTTTGATTTAAGCTGCAGTTAGAAACAGCAGGCAGGCAGGAATTTTGTACCTGCCTAGCAAGGCATTTTTGGAAAACTTAAGCTTTAGAAACAGCAGGCAGGCAGGAATTTTGTACCTGCCTAGCAAGGTACTTTTTCCCATGATAGAAAATTCACTTAAGCTGCAGTGGGAAAATTAGAGGCAGCAGGCAGGCAGGGATTTATTGTCTGCCTTGCAGGGTAAAAATTCCCATGGTGAAATAAAAGAAAAGTGACTTAAGTGAAGTCATGGGATTTTATTGCCTGCCTTGTAGGGTAAATAATCCCATTATAAAAGTCAAACGATTTAAGTGAATCATGGGATTTTCAGGGCTGCCTTGCAAGGTAAATAATCCCATTGTCATGTGACTTTTAAAAATAGAAATTCCTTATTCCAAAAAGTGTGACTTATTTTAAGTTTTGGGCTTGATTTGTAACTAATGGCAATTTTTCGTGTTTTTGTGGTGAATAATAATGCATTCTGTGAAATATTCTGTTAATATTTATTCACCCAATTTTGGCGCCTAGGCTTGTGAAAAAATCAACAAAGGGAAGTGGACAAAAGGAATTTAAAAATAGAATTCCAAAATTAAATAAATTTAATTTATTTAATGGCTGCCCCCTTCATGACAAAAAGTGTGCCCCTTTTAGGAAGGATATAATGCTACAGTTTTTAAAGCATTAAATGATTAAATTAAATTCTATTTTCAGTGGCTATGGTAAAAGAAAAGTGACACACTGTGAAGCTTAAGTGAAGTGAAGAGTGGATGATTAAATTGAATTAATTTAATTTATTGAATGGTTGTCCTTAAAAATGTTATTTTAACATATCAGTTAAAGCAGAAGAGCGTGATTTTTAATTAATTAATTGGCAGGAATAAAAAGAGCAATTATTAATTATAGAATTATGAGGGTGATATAAGCATGGGCTGCTATAAGGATGAATTAATTAATTCACAGGTGAAGAAGTGCAGCCCAGAGGAAAAGTGCACCCCATTTGGAGAAGGATTTTGCTTAGAGGAAGGTGGATTTGATGCTAAAAACTTCTAGTTTTGGCGCATGCTTTGAAGAAAGCTGATTTGTGTCTGCATAATTGTTTGTAGAAGTGATACAGGTGCTCAGGTGATGTTGATAAAATTCACGCTTGCTTTGCATGCAAATAAAACGTCAAATTTTGGGGCAGCAGGCTTGAATTATGCAGATTTTTGTGATTAAAATTCACTGTGCATGCTTCGGTTGCATTCTTTGTCTGAATTAATTGCAGGAGTTAGATACAGGTGCTTTTATAAAGAAAAGGAACTTATATCAATGTCCAATACATTGAATATTTCCTCCGAATCTGAAGGATTATCCAGATCTGCACCAGTTTTGAAGAATTCCAGTCAAATAAGAAGAAAAAGAATTATTCAGACAAAGATAGACAAAGCTATGGCAAAGAAAGATGAAAAAGAAAGCACAACGGAGCCATGCATCACTTCTAAATTCGCAAATATTGGAAACACGGATCTAGGCTCGGAACCTCTTGCTGAATTGATAGACAAATCCAGAGCAGGAAAGACTTCACTCATGCGTGCAGAAAAAACTTCACTCATGCGTGCAGATTAAAAGCAGTGGAATTATTCGAGCTGCAGCTTTTCCATCCACAGCCCAGTTACCAGAGTTTGTTATGCAGATGCAAATCCATATGCAGATCCAGATCCAGATCTCATAGTTGCAAAAGCTTCCGGCACAAAGGCTTCATCCTCTTGTTTCGAATGTAGCCCGTGAAGAAGTCGGTGCGTGGAAAATTCCTTCCAAGATCTTGTGCAAATGCTCCCATCTTCCAGTTGAAGCCTTCATTGAATTTTCGTTCATCCGGAGTGCTTTCCAGAATTTTTAATTGCTCATATGCAATTAAAAATAAGAATGATGAGTTATCTATGACAAACATTGCATTGATGTATGTACTGGAGAAGAACTGCAAAAGCTTCAAGGACAAAAGAGAAGACAAGGCGAAGGCAAAATTCCAGCCGTTTCCAAATCCAGCTGTTTCCAGATCCAGCCGTTTCCAATTCCATCTTGTTTCTAGATCCAGCTGTTTCCAAATCCAGCTTGCTTCCAGATCCAACTGCATCCCAGATCCAGTTTAGTGAGAATCAAAGACAAAAGAATCAGCTTTGCTCTGCAGACTTCTAAAAAAAGACAAGACTGCAGCTTTCCTCTTCCTTCTTCTTTCCTACGACAAAGTAATTGAGCGATCAATTAAATTATACAACTTAAGTGATTGGTTTAAAAGCCATTACTTGAACAAGTCAACTACTTGGAGATAGGTGGCGGACGTGCAAAATAGAAGGTTCTATTTTCAATAGCAAATCATACATGTCATGCAAAGAGGAATTCTAGGAGGAAAATTGCCAGTTGTTTCTTTTCCGACTTCCACATGTGTCAATTCAACTAAAAGCTTCTGATTTGTACTTGTCCCTCCTACATTCTATAAGTAGGAGGAAGAACCTCCGGGTTAATAATCAATCGGAATTTGTAAGAAGCAATCTTGTGTTCTAGACTTTGTGCTGAACCCCTGAGAACCACTTGTTGAACAGAGGAATACAAAGAAGCAGGTTTCCGGAGAACTTTGTATCACGGCGTACTATGTTTCTTGCTTTTAAATCTTAGATCTTTAAAGTAAACTTTGTATTATTTTAGATCTGGATTTAGAACTGCCTTTGCTTTAGAATTCTGTGTGTTCAAATCTATTAAGTTTCTTCTATGTGCATGTAATTAGCTCTGCTATCTACTAATTGGGATGCACATCTTCCTTACTTCTTCTCTATAATACCTTGACTTTCTTCTTCTATCATTTTTCCTTTCTTAAATAGCTGCTTACTTGCTGCAGAACTTCTTAGTTATGGTTCATGAACTAAGTGATTAAAGTAAAACCCCTGATAGATAAAAACACATTTATATTGACAAATCTGACACGGGAGCCTCACCGGTTAAATGAGGGGATTTTATCTCATGACTACCTAGGTTTGATGCTATGCAGAAAATCTAGCCAACACATCTCTATCATTTGATTCACCAGATCTTTGAGATCAACTCTCTCTTTCTTGATAGTCAACTTCTGTAATAGGGTTGTTTGATGTATTTGTGTCATTGTTTTCAGCACCTCTCCTTTCATTAATTGACTTCCATACTGTTAGATCCTTATCATAGAGGAAAGTTATCCACTTTGTACCATAATGTGTAAATTTTCAAACAATTTTCTAAATTTTTGTCAAGCTTGTTTCAAAATTTTGACTTTATAAAGGATAAGGCACTGAAAATTATCTCATCTTCAACTGAATCCAAAAATCATTATTTGATATAGAGTAGCCAATGAGAAAAAAATCAGACATGGTTTGATGTAAAATAGTACTGCATCCAACTTTTTTCCATAGTCGGGTTATTGCTCCACACTCTAAGTGATTATAAAAACCTTTGAATTGTTGAATCATTTTAGAGGTGAATTCATGATGTTTCTCAATCAAACTATCCTCACTTAAAATACCTGGAATATTCATTCAATTAATATCAACAGACTTACAAAAATGTTGAATCAATGTAGCCAACCTCTTGAAGTAGTCTTCCCACAAATATCTTTCATTTTACACAGGATTCTAAATGGCGGGATTTACTATAGCCATGGGCTTAAAGTAAATCATCCCTTATAAATCTTTCCCTTATTTCTTCTAGTAGGGACATTGCGATTTATATTAACGTCGCCCTTGTTGATGATATAATTTTATCAAACATCAACCTTGTGACATTTACCTTCTCAACCTTATCGGCTACCACTTTAAACATGTATATCTGTATCTCATATCCAAGTACATAAGCACATACTCCCCAAAACAAGTTGAGCTTCATAAATCTACTTGCATTTCCAATATTTATCAAATAATTCCAACCATCAAACTTTGGACCTATAAAATCAATTTCATTGAGAAATAAATATTCTATTTCCATACAAACTTGTTTCCTCAAACTAAAAAAATAAACAATATAGATAGTTCTTTCTTGTGCTTGTTTGATTAAACGATGCATTTCTTCAAACATGGGAAGGAGACCGCAAAACATAAAAAATGACTTTATATCAGTCAAATGATGTATCAAATCCTAGGCCTTGTCCACTTCCATGTGATTCTACCACATCACTCCTAATAAGGATTGATATTCTTCGTACACCCTATGAACTAGTTGGTACAATGAGATCCACGTGGTGTTGACATCTTTTAATAGTTTACACCCATTTTTTAGTCCTGAAAATATTTAGAATTCCATGAACCTTTTAGGACTACGACAGAAATAAGCATGCACCTCTTGAACAAGGTCTTCAACTTTTGCTACAGGTTTAAATTTTCCAACTATTTTGTAATATAGGTTAATTCTATGATCCATACAATGAATGGCAATCATATAAGGTAAATGAGATGTTTGGAGTCTTAAACACAGGCCATTATGATGAACTTGCATTACAAATATGCATCTACCCCAACACATACCAAATTTGATGCAATTGCAACATCATTCATGTCACAGATCTCCTTCAAACTTTTTATCACCAACTCACAAAGGTTTTCAACATTGGAGTTCTCTCTCATCTTGTGAAGGGAAAGTAAGTGATGTTATCTCACAGAATTCTCAACATTATACAAATGCATACATACCCAAGCATTATTATCTACTATTGTAACCTCATCAATAGACAAATATATGTATCATGTAGACTTCAGTTTCTCTTTCAAGTCTTCTTTCTCAACCATAGCTAGGCATTTTTCCCAATACCAACCACTACTTTATGACCAGTGAGAATGAGGAAAGTGTGGGACACCAAGAAAAATCAACATCTTCTTTATTAAGGAAAATACGTTATAAGATTACCTCTTTTCAAAATGTGAAAAGCAATAGCTAGATGAACTATTTTACCCAAAAGATTGTTTTGAATTATCTTGTTGAATTGAGAGGCAATTGTCCCTCCATTCGTTGCAACTATTCTTTCATTTCTCTTGTGCTCTTCAAATTATTTTTCATACCTAATATGTAAACAATCATCCTTAGTTTTCCATCTTGCAACATTCTTCTCAATGTCATATATAATTATATTTTCATATATATTTCGTACATGCTTCTCAATAATATCCAACTTAAGTTGCATTGTGTTTTCCCTGCCCAATTTCCAGCTACAAATTGTACATTTACATTCTTTGGGAGGTAAAAATTTATTATCATTTTTAACAGGTTCAATAAATGGAAACTTAGAAACCCACTCTAACCTGAAAATTCTTCCCAAGTCCTATTTTCTTTCCTTTCTCTTTCTTCCAAAAATAGGTGTCCACTGAGTATTTACCTTGGTGAAATTTATATTTTATTCACTGTCATTACCAGAATTTTCACCTCCAACATTCACTTAGGAACTAACAGGTGATGCAGTGTCATCTTTATTCAATTGGGTAGGTGGTACAGTGTCAAACTCAACATCATTCAATGGAATGTATTCAAGGGGAGGCATTTCATTATTGTTGTCATTGACAACATCAAGCAAATAGAAAATGAACACATTCTCATTCTGAGTTTCATTTTGAATGTAATCAATATCCCTTGATTTTGATGGTCCTACTAGAGAAGGATGGGTTTCCTTATATGGTTTCTCAAAATAAGATGCTATTTTTTGAATGCCAGTACCAATACCAAGAGGGGTTGGAATAAAATTTTTGCCTAAGGTTGAGCTTCCCTTTTTAGGTGCCATTTTGTTGAATTAGTGAATCTTGTAGAATTGAAAGAAAAAAAGATACAACATGTTAGATTAAATGATATTGATATGTGCACAGACATCTCATCATGAGAAATATGTATAAAGAAATATATTATGCATGCAAATGCATTCCGATGAATTGATTTAGGTAGAAATACAAAAAAGAGAATAAATTCATCGTGAAACATCTCAAAGGAACTCTCATTGATTGATTGTTAATGTTAACATTGATTACAAATAAGTGATTTCAATATCCATATATCATGTTCTCAAAACACTAGATAGTGCATCTCAAGATGTATCATGTAATGGATGTCAATCAACATTGCATCTTACAAGAAATATAAAAATATGAAATAATAAATTAAAAGAAGAGTCATCATGGAAGCCTAGAAGAAGTTTAGATGTAAAAATAAGAAATTTAAGGAGAACAAAATGTAACTAATCCCAATGGAATTATTCAAAGAGATTTGAATGATTTTCAAGTGATTTTTGACATGGGCTATATAATATTGTGTCACTTAACATGTACTACTTTTTTCAAGAGTGTTACATTAGTATAAGAAGAAATTACAAATTTTTTTCCACAATTTTTCATGGTTGCTTGATTGACATGTTACATCAAATTGGATAAGGATTGCCTTCCATTTATTCAGTTTCAATGCACTTGATCTGTATTGGTTCTGATCTACATGTTTTAGTACAAAAATCACAAGGTTTGACTCTTTTGAAAGAAAAAATTGATATAGAACAAAGTGAAAGGATGAGGTGATATTTTTAGATATCTCTCATATAACTTAGTTGTAAGGAATAAGAATATTACTATAGTCAGAATTAGAGCATACATCAAGCAAAATGAAGATGTATCAGAGGTTTGAGAAGAGAACAAACAATTTAAATGATTTGTTGAGAAGTCAAAGACATTCTTGAGAAGCTAATTCAAAAGGGGACCCACTTTGTTGTAGCTAATCAAACATGTAGGTGATCTCAAGGTTTGTGCTCAGTTTGAAATAAAAGTATAGTATGTAAGCTCATGAAAGAATTGATTGATTCATCCAAGGTATGATATGTCTTTAGTTGATTAATGAAGAAGTCGTAATCCATTCATAATGAATCATTGTTCTTAATGTTGTCATCAAGCCAAATAAGGTGTGCATTTCTCATGAAGAAATTATTGATTCATCAAGGTATGAGGTATGTCATAAGAATATCCAATTACCAAGAGTGTTTATCGTTTCATGAGACTTCTTATGACTCATTGTGGTATGAGAATGTGAATTCAAGGTTGAGAATGTATGCAAGATTATTGTGGCTTGATAATGAAATGTCTCAAAGCTAGCTAAAGTATCATTATTCTTTAGAGAATATTGAATGATTTGATATGATGTTTCACATATTATACAATCATGATAAGTGTAATGTTTCAAATACGATATAATCATGATAAGGATATTATTTGTATATTGTCATGTTCCTACTTGGAGAATGTGTTCAAGAAACTTGAAGGATGCATGAATTAAAAATATCCCCAAATCTTGATGTTTTTCCTTTATATTAAATATTATAGACATGTCTAGATTATAAATTTTTGCAAGGAAATCCCCATGAAACTACAAAAAGGACAAGAAAATATGTCGAAGAGTGATCCCACTTCTGCAATCTTCATGGAGGAAAAAGAGGTGGTGTAAACCCCTACATTCTTTTTTGGAAAATTCTTGTTGTGGAGAGATAAATTCCAACTTTGCCTCAACATTAATAAAAGTCAAATTAGTATTACTATACAGTTTCTGATGGATTTATAACATAATTATTTTCACAGGAAATGCTAGAAGTGAATGTGAAGATAAAGAAAGCATTTTCCTCCTCATATTGTTGAAGGAAATGCATGCTTGGAGTACATTCAATACATTATGTTTCCATGGTTTAAAAAGTTTGAATTACATCACAGTGAGGAAAATGGTGGTAAAAAGTAAGCATGCTAGAACAAGGAAAACAAAAGTGAATGTCAAAGAGTGATCCCACTTCTGCAATATTCATGGAGGAATAAGATTTCCCTCCTCATATTGTTGAAGGTAAACATGCCCTACATTATGTTTTTTTAGAAAATTTTTTGTCTGTGGAGAGATAGATTCTAACTTTTCCTCAACATTAATAAAAGTGAATTAGTATTAATATATAATTTATGATGGATTTATAACATAATTATTTCATAGGAACAAAAGTGAGGATTTTGTTCCTCAGAAAAGATGTTGAAGGAAAACATGCTTGGAGTACATTCCATACATTCTGCAATCTTCATAAAGAAAACATTTTGTCCTCCTCATATTGTTGAAGGAAATACATGCTTGGAGTACATTCAATACATTATGTTTCCATGGTTTAAAAAGTTTGAAGTATATTGTAGGTGGTGTAAACCCCTACATTCTTTTTGGAAAATTCTTGTTGTGGAGAGATAGATTAGCTTTTCCTCAACATTAATTAAAGTGAATTAGTAACTTTATAGTTTCTAATGGATTTATAAGACAATTATTTTCACAAGAAGTTCAGAAGTGAATGTGAAGATAAAGAAAGCATTTTGTCCTCCTCATATTGTTGAAGGAAATGCATGCAATTCAATACATTATGTTTCCATGGTTTAAAATTTTTGAATTACATCACAGTGATGAAATTGGTGGTAACAAGTAAGCATACTACAATAAGGACAAGAAAACATGTTGAAGAGTGATCCCACTTCTGCAATATTCATGGAGGAAGAAGAGGTGGTGTAAACCCCTACATTCTTTTTTGGAAAATTCTTGTTGTGGAGAGATAGATTTCAAATTTTCCTCAACATTAATAAAAGTGAATTAGTATTACTATAGTTTTCTGATGGATTTATAACACAATTATTTTCACAGGTAGTGCCAGAAGTGAATGTGAAGATAAAGAAAGCATTTTTTCCTCCTCATATTGTTGAAGGAAATGCATGCTTGGAGTACATTCAATACATTATGTTTCCATGGTTTAAAATTTTGAAGTACATCATAGTGAGGAAAATTATGGTAACAAGTAAGCATGCTACAACAAGGACAAGAAAATATGTCGAAGAGTGATCCCACTTCTGCAATCTTCATGGAGGAAGAAGAGGTGGTGTAAACCCCTACATTCTTTTTTGGAAAATTCTTGTTGTGGAGAGATAGATTCCAACTTTTCCTCAACATTAATAAAAGTGAATTAGTATTAAATTAGTTTCTGATGGATTTATAACACAATTATTTTCATAGGCAGTGCCAAAAGTGAATGTGAAGATAAAGAAAGCATTTTTTCCTCCTCAGATTGTTGAAGGAAATCCATGCTTGGAGTACATTCAATACATTATGTTTCCATGGTTTAAAATTTTTAAAGTACATCGCAATGAGGAAAATGGTGGTAACAAGTAAGCATGCTTGTGACAAGATGTATGTACTTTTCCCACAACTACTATTTTCTGTATTTTGTTTTTCCAAATACTAATTATCTAGTTTTTGGTTCATTGTTGTAACTTTTTTCCCTTTTCATTTCTTGAATTTTTCATTTTGGACATCTCTGTATGGTCTCTATTTCATACATTATTGTTTGTCAGCATTCCATTAACCTCCCATTCCCAACCAAATCCTCCCAGCGGACGTGAACCCCGTGGAATGATCCACAATTGATAAGTTTTCGGTCTAGAGTGGGTCCCTTCTCCCGGGAGGTCTATGCCACACACATCACCATTCTGTCCATTCTCCCAAGGAAATTCCCCTGGTGAATGTGAAACTTGTGGAATGTACCACATTTTATATATCCTTTGGGTCCGCTATGGGATGAGGCAGTGTCAACAGACAATGATAAATGGTCATGGTATTGGTTGTGGAATAAATGGAAAGTGAAACTGCAAGTATAACTATATATATATTACATAAGAGAGAACATTAACAAAAATATTCAAATAAGATACACTGATAAAGCAAGGAATATACAAAGCATCAGCTCGTGGAGATGTATGAAGTGATTTTAAATACATACATACATATATATATATATATATATATATATTTACGTAGATGTATCTAAGATAGGAAAACTAGTTATGATTCTCTGCAAGCGGAGGACTATTCTAGATGACATAAAAAATCATAGTGGTTATGAGGATGAGGATGTTAAGGATTTGTAATAACTTACAAAGGTGGAATCACAAATAAAGCAATGCAACATAGAATGAAAACAAGTCTCAAATAGACTGAGGACTCACTTGCAATAAGTGCTTCTAGGATGTAAACTGCAACACAGTAGCCGAGCCCTGAAAGACCTAGATTTATTTGAAATTTTGTAAGCAAATTGCAATATCCGATTCGATAAATCCCTTTTACTACTTCGTAAATTCATAAATTGGAAAATTGTGGGAAAACATCACCTTCTGTGTATATATCAGGAAAATTTTGGGAATGTTTTCTTGGCCAAATAAGGTTCCATAGATTTCTTGGTGAAACATTAATGTTTTCAAATCCCACGCCAATTTCTTGGCAAAACATTAATGTTTTAAAATCCTGACGCATCAATTTCTTGGAGAAACATTAATGTTTTCAAATCCTGGTGCGTTGATTTCTTGGTGAAACATTAATGTTTTCAAATCTTGGCGTGACGATCATGCAATGATTTAATATAAAAATATACATTGGAATTGGAAATTCCTTGGCGATTCCAATGGGACGATTATTTTTTATTGAATTTTTGGGCAAAAAATGGGTACCCTCATTGCTGTAAAATTCACCAAAATCAAATATTTGCACCGCTAAAATTTTCCCTGGTGTATGATGTGTAATGATAACTTTAGCTAAATATAAAAAACTATAGTTTCTAAGCATATAATAAAGGATATTAAAACAAGGAGATGACATAATAACAATTACATGGGATCCTTGCACCAAATTAATAACTACAATCCCTTTAAACTATTTTATATCCATTATATACTCATCAGAACCTTAAATGTGAAGAAACACTCCATTAAAGGAAGGTGTGTTGTAAGTGCATTTAATAATGCACAATTTAACTCATTCCCAGATTCAAAGAATTTGGTAAACACATGGTACGAGTTTCTTTTCCTTCTAGAAGGTTTTCTATAGAAAATTTGAGGCATGGTCAATTCAATAGCAATGCAATTGTGTGACGAGTGCAAGAGTAGAGGCACATGTATTCAATGTTATGTCTTTGCATAATTTTGACTTAGAAGCCTAGCTTCAATATTTTCAAATTATAATTGTATGATGCAACAAACAAATGTTATGCTAACTTCCTGATTTTAAAGAAGTGTAGTTTTTTAAAACCAACATATTGTTTTTCATCAGGAAGTGTACTTCTAAATCAACATATAGTATGAGTGCAAGTACACACCACAAAACAATGTGGCAAACAAAATATGTATATCATGATAAATAAGCTCATATAATAAGATGAAATAACATCATGTACCAAAAACCATGAATAAAAATATAGGAAAACTAAGAATATTCATAACCTTAAAATTAAGTAAATGGCTAAACTTAATGTGAAATTGAGAGGAATCTAGAAACTACTATTCAAGACCAAATAGATAGCTTCGAAAATATACATGACATAAGAATGAAAACACTGAAGTAGGTAAACCAACTAAAACAAGATAGGTATTTATAGCAAAGGGTTCGTACCAAATCTTTTGATCCATTAACAAATGATGACAATGCCTTTGTTTCTGAGGATTTTGTGCCATGGCCCACTTTTAGAAATGGTGCTGCAATTTTAAAAAATAAAAGCACATAATTAACATTGGTTCAACATTCAATCTTATATATTTAATTTTTAAACTTTTCTTAGATTGCAACTCTGGAATGCATAATACACCCATCATCTAACCAAGTCTTGTAGCCACAACACATCATAAACAACAAAGTACACATGGTCAATTTAAATACTTTATTCATGTATACTAACAACATATATTTTGACCCTAATGTTTATTTCAATAAACAGTGTGAGAGCCAACAATAGAAAGCAATTATTATTTAAAATTATAGGAGCAATTATGCCAAATATAGCACTAGAAATCTTACAAAAGATATGTTGGAGGAGAACATAACTTGGAGGAAGCCACTACCAATGTAGGCAGGATAAGATTTGGTCAATTAAAGCTTTGTGACAAATGGGAAAAACTAAAAAAGGTCAATTAAATTCTGAGATAGGTTTTCATGCCTCGTAGACATCTAATGAAAAACCTACCTTGGTTTTTGTATGGCTATAAATGGCCGTGAGATATTATGGTTTGAATAAATTGTTATTTTTGGAAGCTTATAGAGCCATAGTTTAACTATATGGTAGGGAAAATCCTATAATGGCCCCAAAAACATTGTAATATTTAGGAAATCAATAGAATTAAATTTTTCTATTGCATATTCCATGGAGGATGAAAGTTGAAAGCATGTTCTTATTTGATTCGATCATAAAATTGTTTTAAAAAAATAGATAGATATTATCCTTCTAGGGATTGCACATGAGCTATGATATATGTCGAAAGGGATGTCAATGTCAAATTATCTCGTAATGGAAACTCAATGTTTGATTAACATAGTTTCATCAACCTCAGACCCATTCACTTTCACTTACTTCACAAAAACTTTGATGTATCATGATAAATTTTCCTATTGCCTCGATGTGTGTTAGCCCACCTATACAGAGATATATATTGATTTACTCACGATGGGCATGGTGGTGGGATGGGAGCCACTACACTATTGCACGTATGGGCTTATGAACATATAGTTGTGTTGAGACTAGTTAGAGGTCCACGAGGAGATTGGGCTAGGCCAAATATATATGCAGGGAGGTTGATTAATGTTCGTGGGCGTAGGATGGACCCAGATACCTACAAGGGCACTGATAGATAGGATGGGGCCCAAGGCAGTCATATGGAGACCATATCATGATTATGGAGGATGGACAGAGGATGTTTTAGAGTTGTGGTGTATTCGGAGGACCATGTGGCTAGAGGATCAATTCTCAGGTGTGGCCAAGTGTTTTTAGGTAGAGAGAGTATCGCGATAGTTTGGCATAGCTCAAGATGTGCCCCTAGAGCCATATATATGGTTGAGATCTATCAAAGCACCTAAGACGACCGGAGCTAGACTAGGGCCCACAGCAGAGTAGTTAGTACCGTTAGGGTCAGATGAGGTTGACACGGCGATAGAGCCGGTAGAATCATATGATGCAGGTTACACAAAGGAGTACTATGCATGTTGGGCGACACATCAGTGGGTATTGTTGTTCTCATTATTTGCAGGTTGAGTGAGGTTACTGCATGGAGGAAGAGGAGAGGGGGAAGCCTGTGCCCCCAACAATGTAGCAACACTTGTAGCTAAGCATAAGTATATATAGATAGCTATGTTGTGTATATTGTTGTTTTCCTATGCAATAGCAATGGTTATCTAACACGTTGTGTGATTTGTTTTGTAGCGATGCATATTGATCCCTCATAGTAGACATGTCCATCTGCACATTGAAGCAAATCGTGTTGACCGATGTACTTGGTGGAGGTATGTTTGAGTGAGTGGATGATATAGTAGGTGAGCATGCCCATTTATTTGAGCCAGTGGCCATAACAGCGACGACATGCACTGGTATTGCTAGGTGAGAGGGACGAGGCATGCACGAGGAGACTCTGACGAGCTTGAGAGGCGGTAGCTAGTGGTCCTTTGGCACAAGATGTGTTTGCATGATACGTGGATGTCCAACATCAGTGTTCCGAGCATAGGCTACGAAGATTACCCTTATTGCGGAGGTAAGTCAAGAGGTATCGAGGCCGCAAACAACGATGTCGCCGAGTTGGTGGAGAGGCATCTAGTTCTAGGGCTCTTGCAGTACCCGAGAGCGATAACGATGACGAGATTCTGATTTATATTAGCATATGATGTGGGGGCGTTGCCCCCTAGTGATGAGACATTTGGTTTTGAGATGATGAGTTGTATTTGATATCCACTATATGTAGTAAACACATGTTAGTTGTTATATGACGAGTTCGATTTTTATTGTATACAAATATCACAATATAATGGATGATGTAATGATTCAATGTTTATTGTTGTAATGTAATGTGTTATATATTGTTCGTGTTTGAGTAAGATATATTCACTTTGAGTATATATTGATAATGAAAGAATACAAATGTGTATGGTGAATGATGATAATAGATGAACAAATGTAATGTGAGTGATGTATGTTGAATGTGAATGTGTAACGCGTAGTTAATGTAATAATGATTGTATAATAGATGTCAAAATGTATAATGTATGATTGCATAAAATAAAGTAACGTGTTTGTGATGCATGATAATAGTGATGTAATCATAAAATGTTAGCATGATGGACACTAAGTGGGGGAATAGAGTGAGCGATGCCCCCCCCTAGCGTGTAGATGAATAAGCTCATATAGTTAAGACCCCTCAACAGTCAATGATGAGCCACGTAATCAAGTGTGTGTCATCAGGAAATGATTGAGTGCGCTAGATGAAACGATGGAAAGTGCGTGATGAAAATGTTCTTAGAGAAAAAACCTCAATAGTTATCAAATAAGAACAGTAAAAACACAAGTGCGTCATTGGGGGGGTAAGGTGATAAGCATCGCCTACCAAAAACCAAGGTAACGTGTAGTGGTGTAAACATGTAGCGGATGGAAGCAGTACGTGTGAATATGTGCCAAACTAAATGTCATATGGAGCTACGGTGGGATACACAAAGGCGGAAGGTTGTGGAACCCGATGTGTAGAAGCAACCCGAGGTGGTGGATAGTGTGAATTCGGTGGATGCGATGGTGGAGCGATAAATGGATGCGGTGGAAAGCACACATGAGTGACATATAGCGGTGATGGATGGACTATAGCGTGAATACCTGATGGAGAAAGAGGACTTAAGTGGAGTAGACACTCTGCTCTCGAGGTAGAGGAGAAATAGACCTGCTCACGTGAGCGATAGCCAAAGGAGATGATGTCCTTTTCTTCTAATTGTTGTAGTTTGTCATGAAGGGCAAGACAATTGTTTTCCTTAAGGCCATTTATGCAATGATAATTACAGTATAGTTGATCACGTTGACATTGTAGCCTATGTTGTGGATGATGTTAATTGGATGGTAAGAGGATGAGACACTTTTAAAGTAAGGCAAACAACACATCATGAGGTATAACATGATGGGAGAAATGTAAAGGTGCACTCGACATCGTACACTAGAAGGAGGAGGAGTGGTTTGTCGCAGAGGGGGATAAGAAGCATGTTGTGGTGGTGGAGTAGGTTGAGCATGTTTTCTTTGCTTTAGGAGGCAAAGGTGGAGACTGAGTAAGATGCTCAACCAATTTCAATAGTGGAGGACTAGACGACATAATAGAAGTAGATGTATGTGCCGGGTGAATGCCATTTGTTGAAAGAAGATCATACTCCTAGGTCTAAGACTTTGTAACATAGAAGAATGAAATGACTCACATGTATCATACTACAATCTTTGTTTGAGCAGCATGAAATCAAACCATGATAGAAATGCGAATTACTTCTCAAGGTCTATAGGTTGGAATACTAGTTGATGCATACACGCATTAAATTGCAATATATAATCCTTAATTGATTCATGATGAGCCTTGATGTAAAGTAGGTATGTGGTCTTAGGTAACCTTAGGGCCATTATTGATGATGAAACAACAAAGGAAAGTGTCCTCCATGTCATAGTAGGTACTAATAGACCCAAAGGGGAGATGAGTGTACCACTGTAACGCCTCATCAATGAGACTATATCTTAAAGGCCTTAAGTAATAATCTATCATTAGAATAAGAGTTCATAGCCATGCGGTAGTGTGATAAGATGAGCATGAGGATCATCATTACCATCAAAGCAAGTGAATATAGGCATGATAAAGTCCTTAGGGAATGCCGAATTATGAATATTCTTTGGAATAGGGTTATCATGTAATGAATTGTTATCAATAGAGGCATAGTGAGCCCTACTTTCTAGAGTAAGAGACTGAACCTGAGATTGTAATTGTCCTACGACATGCATGAGAGAGATGATATCCTGTGAAGGAATAGTAGAAGATGGCAATAATGTAGTAAGAGATTGTAACTTGTCCATTGTGTCGTGATCATAGGAATATCAAGAGATGATAGAGGAGTGCTCCAATGCTAAGGGCATACTAGGAGTAGGTGCCGAAGGAGCTTTAATAGATGATGGAGATGGAATATCTATAACAATGGTGGGGCTAGCATCAGAAACATCCCTAATAGGTGAGGTAACTGATGGAGATACCTATATAAGAGAAGATGATATAATAGGTTGTAGATGATGTGAGAGGAGGAGATGAAACAATATGAGATGAAGAAGTGATAGATGGGGGTGACTCATGCATATTACTAGATGTAACCTCAGGTGAAGGTAGTGATGGAATAGGTGAGTCACACTCGGGATTATGAAAAGAAGGAGAATCATGACTATCAACTGGTTTGATCATGATCAGATAAAGACTCAGAAATGAGAATATCATTAAGGACACTACTCAATATGATCATCAACATAATGCAAAAGTGAATGAGAGCTAATATGTGATGAATGATGAGAAGCGGGTAGCAGATGTAGGAGAGTCGTGAGATGGGACTATAGCAGAATGTTGAGTAGGGGAAGAAATCAATATTCACATGTGAATGATGATAAATACCAAGCAAATAATCAATATAGATAATCATCTAAAATTTCCATAGAGAGATCAAAAGGAGGATCACAAGTAGCTGTATAACATGGTGTACAACTGAGTGAAGGCTATATGATCCTCAATAATTATAATGCCAATAGGAGAGTCTTCAAAGTGAGTAGGCACATGTTTTTAACCCTCTAAGAGTTCTTGTTGAGTATGAGACGAGTGTAGGAATAAGATTACCATAGAGAGTCATGTGCTCAACAATTATCAACCTCATCATATATAGGATTGAAACTAGAATTAGACATGATGGGTGAAGAAGATGAACTATTCTTAGCCATAAGGGTTTGAAATGGATCATAGGGAAAAATATTCTAAAGTACGGGTTCACCAAAATGATTAACTAAAATATGAAATTTAGATCTATATTCTAAGTTAATCTAAGAAGGTACATAAATATAATAAATGAATATAAACTAAAATAATGATGCTAAGTATTTTATTTTAATATTTAAATAAGATGAAATAAATAAAATAGAAGGGATAGGGTAATAACATGCAAATGACTTACCTTGATGTGTGTCAGGACTGAACAGGATGATGCGCGGACGAAAGGCAGTGTGACGAAACAACCCAGAAAATTACAACAGATGGTGATTTTCTCGGAATGGGGCGCTTATGGGCGCCTTGGTCTGTAGTAAGGACGCTCTGGTCTGCCGAATAGCTCATAATCTAAATTTGATAGTGTTATATCTTCGCAATATCTTGATCCCTGTCGCTTGAATGTCACAATATCCTGGTTGATGATGTCGTAAACCTATAATGAATATTCACCAGCAAAACCCCATACAAAGCATCAAACCCCTAAAAAAGAAAGATGTGTATGAAGGGGTCAGACTGACCTTAGCGGCCACAAAGGTGGACTTACGACTAATCGTTGCACTACATTCTAGACCCAATGTAGTTTTGTGTGTGCAATTGTGCCTAGGATGCCCTAGCGCCAATGACACAAAAGTAGGGGGCAATAACTAGATGTAAATGCAAAATGGTGGATGGAATAGAATAAACTTCCCTTCCCGAGGCAGTGTGTGTGATTGAATGATGCCCAAATGCAGTATCTTGCCTTAGTAGATAACTAGCCATTGATGGTAAATAGTTTGTCCATAATATAGTGAGTATGCTATGTTTATATAGGGATCTTTTGCTCAAATTTCGACACTAATGATCCGACATGCCGACTATTACCTAGGGGAATGAGAGGGGAAATGACCAAGACCGACCTTGAATAAATAAATAAAATCTAAGTGCCGCCGAGACTAGGGCGCATAAAATAAGGACCGGGGCGCCCATGGGCACCCCCGTACTACTCTAGGCGCCCTAGTCAAAGACTAGAGACGACAAATGACCAAATAACAACGCTTGAGACTCCCTGAGAGACGATTAGAACTGTGTAAACAACTGATGACTGTGCAAGATAAACAACAACAATGATCGACTAACTGACGACATGACTAGGGGATGGGCCATTAGTGAATACTTTTATCGCGCGAGATCTAAATATAAAACAACATACTTGGCGGTATAATTTTAATAGTAAGTGCGTGATTTTGTGACTACAAAACCCAACAAAGACATTACGAGTTTCACAAATTTTTGTCATCTTCACAATTGTAAAAATCTTCATGATTCTTGTCATCATTGTTTTCTAGTTCTACTATTGAGGGTTGACTTGCCTTACACACTAGACCTATCTCCTATCACCTATCATTGATGACTCCCTCTAAATTCACATGAAATCAAATACTATCATACAAACCTTAATTTTTCTAAATACTTTATTGTTTTATATTTTTCTATGATCTAGACTACCTCTTATTTACACAATTAATTCTGATATTCACGTCTATACTTGGGTAGATGTGAATAAAAACTAATTGTGGTTAGTTTAATATATATATTTTATTTTTATGCACAACCACTTTCGACACCAATCTTACCATCCTTAACAAACACCTTTTCATACCTTCCTACTCCGAGTTGGACATGCCTCTTCAATACATCTTGATATTGTCTCTACCACTTTGAAATGTCTTATTCAATCAAAAAAATTAATTCCACATTGGCTAGGTAGCTTGGTTTGAGGTAACATTTAAACTTCAATATATCCATATCTTTATACTAATATAGGTGAAACCACAACAAAAATGACCCTCTTACTAATATAATAGTTGTTTGATTACAAGATAAATAAAATATTTGCCTTTAAAACCCGAGATTTCAACCCTAAATCATATATCCATATGGGACTATTGAAATACATACAAATAATTATAATGAAACAACCCTGAGGTTGTGTGCTTCATATTGTATCCATAGAATCTCAACGAATCTAGTGATGAAATGAAATACAAGGTTCGTTACGCGGATTTATGATTGCAATGTTACCCATATAAGTGGGCCTTGATGCAGGCGCACAAAAATCAGAAGCAATGGAAGAGGAACCCACAATTGATTATCACCAGCAGCACCAAAAATTGATGGTCATAGACTCGAACCAGGTAAGAACCTTGCTATCTCAAGCTGTTTTAATACAACATCTGCAATCGGCTCTCTCAAACAAAGCAATCCATTCCCCTCAAAGACAAATTTTTTCCATTGACAATGACAAGAATGCCCCACCTGGCACATTGCTCCTCATGCCTGCATGGTCCCAATCCTCCCAGACCCAATACATAGGGGTCAAAATCGTCACCCGCTTTTCCTCGTAATACCCACATGGGTTTACCCAGTATTAATGCCTCCTACATGCTTTCAGACTCCTACACAGGAAGGGCTTTGGCATTTATAGACGGAACAGAGATTACCCACTGGAGAACTTCCTGTATATCAGCGTTGGCTGCATCCTATCTGGCAAGGCAAGATGTCCACGTTCTTGCCATGGTGGGTGCTGGTCAACTTGCCCCTTATTTGATAAGGGCACATCTTCATGTCAGACCCACTTTGAAAATGGTCATTATCTGGAACAGGACCCCTTCCAAAGCCGAAGCTCTGGTAGAAAATCTTAGTGGGAGATTAGGGCCTGGCGTTGCAATTGAAAGTGGGGATTGCCTGGATGAGATTGTTGGACGTGCAGATGTTATAAGTTGTGCAACTGGTTCTGAGTTGCCACTTGTTCACGGTGGATTGATAAAGCCAGGAACTCACTTGGATCTAGTGGGATCCTTTTCGCACTCAATGAGGGAATGTGATGACGAGGCACTTGCAAGGGCTCGGATCTTTGTAGACTGTGAGGTTGCCTTGAAGGAAGCCGGTGAACTGGTTGGGGCTTTTGAGAGAGGGGTTATTAGGCCTCACGATGTTGTGGGTACCCTCTCAGAGCTTGCCAGAGAGGAGAAGGTAGGAAGGAGGGGATTGGAGGAGATTACAGTGTTCAAGTCCGTAGGTTCTGCAGCCGTGGATCTTGTTACTGCCCAGCTTATATATGAAAAACATGTGCAGGGCACTTCTTGCTGAAGTGTTGCACAAATGATCAAGTACGGTGGCAGGATTTGTGCTTGACTAATTTAGGTAGGAATTAAATGGCTGGATAAAGGTTACAAATTTGTCTACTTAAAGTGGTTTATTTTGGAGAGATTGGCTATTGTTAGGATTGTGTCATGAATGATGAAATTCTCTACTTTAATAGCTTCAGATTCTTTTAACAGGTTTTGAGGGATTTTATACAACTATTTATCAACGACTTTACAGGCAGTTCTTAGGTGTACTGTTTATAATGCAGATATCCGGTGTCGGAGGAGTGAATCAATTTTTAGGACGCAGTGCTTTAGAAATGTGTCTTGTACATTAATTTTGATTCAAGGTCAAAATGAGGTGAGTAATTATTTTGGTGGGGGGCTAATAGGAGTTAAATTATGAAATGCAAAATGGAGCTCTAGCAAATTGTTACTTTGTTAAGCATGGGAGTATGTCATGATCCATCCATGTTTGCTACCAGTTGAAACAAATGGTTGTACAAGAACCAGTCAAGACAAGTTGAATAATGCAAGTAAGTGAAGAATATTTCTATGTAATAAATATGGATTTTACTGGCCACCAAACGGAGAAAACTGAAGTAAGCAAATAAAAGAATGTGGTATGGCGCAAGTTTTTATTTTTCTTGTCAACTCAGGTCATATGGTCTATTGAGGTTATGGAGGTACTCCAAGTGCAGAAGTCAGGGAATGATGCAAAAACAAATGATACAGATCTTTTCACTGACTAGAGAAGGGAAGATACAACTTTAGTCAATGTGAGCCTTCCATTTTTAGCGGGTTCTAAATCCAAAAATAAGCAGCCATTGTTATCACTTCTAAAACTAAAAAAACATCCAATAGGCGTAGATCTCAGAAAAAACTCTTAGATTGGCTTTAATGCATTATGATACTAAATTTGACGGTAGACTTCAATACCATGTTTGATTGTTTGAAGTTAGGTCACTTGTAAAATCAATTGATGATTGTTATGAGTATCATATCGAAAGCAAAAACACAGATTGTTCTATATTTTCCACCCAATACACCATCGGCTAGGATACCACAACCGAGGCACTCAGTTCTTGAACCCATCCTTGTCTGTTGGGGGTATAGCCACACCCAGCGACTTGGAGGTGGTATTTTACCCAAAATCTCACAACTCTTTTTATCATGGCTCCTGGGGATTTGAACGTGGGACTATTCTTTGGAAGTCCCAATGCTTTGACCACTTTGGTCGTTCCCTTCTATCAAAGGTATTCTCTTTTTAATTAATTATTTATGTACAAAAAAAAAATGACAGGAGATAGGAGTACCTGCCTAATAAAGGACTTGAAAGGATCATTATGAGCACAACCATGTGTTTAGAAGAGATTTGCAGTCATATCTTAACCAAATGGAACATTTTCAAAATAAAATATTGCAATCAATGGGGTCTGCAGAAATTTTAAGAATTAACTACTGAAGCCTTGAGATTGGCCTTGCCCAAACCTCTGTGTGGTCATTTGTTTACAGTTTCACTGTCAAAAGCATCCCCATCCATTCTACGAGGTCATTCCAGGAATTGCAAAAGTAATTGCTTGCTTTCACCAACAGCAGAAATTTATCTTGGTGAAATTACTTTCTATATTTAAAAAGAGGCTATTGTACAAGTATCATCATGGTGACCCCATATAGCTGCTTTCACCACAACAGAGATTTATCTCGGTCAAATTACTTTCTATATTTAAAAAGAGGCTATTGTACAAGCATCATGGTGAGCCCATATAGCCAGTAACTGAATTGGTATTTATAATCTTTCCCCGCTGAAAATGTGTCCTGATGGTACAAGCAAGAAATGCAATATAGATAGGGAACAAGACTAGAGTAATTAAATCCATCCTTAACTCGAATAGGAACACACTAGGAAATCATACCAATCTTAACAGACCTATTTATTCCGATGAAGATTCAAGGCTACATGGTTATCAGTCTTAAATCAACATTCAGTGTTTAGACCAAGAGCTTGTTAGATGTACGACAGAAAGATACATATTGATGAATATATCTGTGAGAAGAACTACCCCACTTTGCTGGAGAGCTATTTAAACCAAATTTGTTGGCAAGATAAAAACTTGCTACATTGCTCTGCAAGGTCTTACTCTAAATGTGAATCATGTTAAGCTAGTTGGAAAGGCATCGCTTCACAATGTGTAACATTCTAAGCTTACAAACAGCTCATACAAGAAATATCGGCTACACTGTCTGCCTAACCTTGGAATTTCATTGTGTGATTAGATCAATCATAAAATATATGCAACATCAGCATTAAATGCAAATGCAGTTGCTAAATAGGTCTGCAAGGTGATAATCTTGATGCAAACCACTTTTAGCAAGTTGGGAATACATCAATCTTAATGATTGACATACTCAGCCCATTAGCTACTTGTACAAAAGAAGAGCTGAGGCACTACTTGTGTATGTTACAGACTCATTCGAAATTGTGCAAAGTCCTTAGATCTACTGGTAATAGAATGAAAATATGGTAGAATAACAGAAGTAGGGTTGATAGACTGTGGTTTGATTGCAAATTACCCATAAAGTATGGATACACCTTACAAGCTAAATGAAGGATCAAATCCCTAGCTGAAAAAGAATCCCACAGTCCCAGCAATTCAAAAGGTATGTTGAAATTTAGCTAGCGGGGCTTTGGTACAAAATTTCCCAAATCCTTGTTAAGAAAACCCCTATTTCGGAAATAGGAAAACTTGGCTGACAAAGCAACCCACAGTCACAGAAACGTGCAAGGTAATGGCGAAGTTTAGATCTAGTAGGGCTTTGATACAAAATTTATCAAATCCTCGTTAACGAAAACTGTATTTTGGAAATTAGCAAACATTACTAACCTAATTGGGGATTATGGTCTTCATCAAAAAATTAGAAAACCCTCATTTATTAACCTTAATTTAGGAATTAGCAAACCCTTTTTTTTCTCCATTTTGCCGCAGTTAAAAATTTAGGTTTTGAAGTATTTGCATCAAAAATTTGGAAACCTCAATTTGAGAAATTAAGCAGAGTATAGAGCTCATTAATTAGTAATTCCAAAACCTTTATAACAGATCTTACAACTGAGCCTTGAGCTCAAAGGTTGACCCCAAGTTATCTGCACAGTGCATACAAAGGTGGCCTTGGATGGGTGCTTAGTAGAGTCAAAATGTAGCCATAGATACAAGAACAGAAACTGATGTAAGAATATGCGTAAGCTTATAAGTTGGATAAAGAAAATTGATTATCATTGCAAAAGTGGACACAACTATATACATTCATACGCTCACACATGTCGACTGGGAATTGCAAGTTAATTTTCAAGTCTCTTCCGAAATAGGATTCAATACAAGACAACATGAGTAATGCGGAGGAATAAACGTTGTTTATAATCTTACAAAGTTTCAGTTGTCTTTTATGATTGTTGATCCATTTTCGGTTTTGCACTTTCTAGGTTAGCTATAGTCCTAGATGATGAATAACGACAAAGAATTGCTCGTAAAGAACAACCAACAATTCATGCTTCATCGCATGGGTGTTCTTATATAGATGTCTATATTAGTATCAATAAGCAGAGGTATTTGGTTGGTTCAACAAATCCATTCTAGGTTGTTGCAGTTGACACCTCCCTGTCATTAAACGTGTTGTCATTCCAATTTTTGCGGCCACCAGTAGCAGTCCATGGCAAGCATACACTTAAACATGAATGATGCAATAGTAAACAAGAGAGACAAGATATGGTGGTACAAGGAATGTACCAATATTTTTATTATTTGGTAACTTGGAGGGTCATGTGTGGTGTCAGGCTGTGACTTGAATATGGGCCAGCTGTTTGGTAGGCCCCAAGCCCTACCGCTAGGCGATGGCTATTCTCCCCACAGAATGCACCGCATACATAAAATTGACCATAAACTACATCATCGCAACCAGCATGCCCATCCACTGCCACGTGGCATGTGGTTCAGCAGTTGGTTTTTTTTTTAGCGAATTCTGGGCCAGCTGTTTGGTAGGCCCCAAGCCCTACCGCTAGGCGATGGCTATTCTGCCAACAGAATGCACCACATACATAAAATTGACCATAAACTGCATCATTGAGATCATCATGCCCATCCGCTGCCACGTGGCGCGTGGTTCAACAGTTGGTTTTTTTTTAGCGAATTTGGTTTGGTTGAAAAACACCCCCTGCAAGGTTTCGAACTTATGATCTGTTGGTTATTAGTGCACGCTCCTACCAATCCGCCTAGCACCTGCCACATGCAACCATCTAGTTTCAATCGGATATATTCAAAAAACGTTAAACCTATGATTTGATCCTTGACGCGCAGGTCCCACCCATGCATGGCATGCATGTCTCTATGGTGTTTTTTATGTGTAGTTTTATGTATGGTGGTGCATTCTGTAGGGAGAATAGCCTCCAGCCTATTGCTACACTCAGCCCTCAGGTCTAGTGTACTAATATTTAGTGCAATATCTCGTGTATTTATACAATGAGGTTGCCTTAATCATTGGCTGGTCATTTCATGTCAGCCTCCAATTATACAAAGATAGGCTTCCATTGAGTATACCACACACTGGTTAAATTTGGCAGCGGTTTGCTCATTTTTTTATGATTTTAATTGTAAAATATTTATAATTTTTTGAAATAATTGTCACATTGACTTGCATTTTTAAAATATGAATGTCATTTTAAATATAGATGTATATGTAAATTATATTAATACACAAATATATATTCATTCAAATAGTTAAATAAATAATGAACTTTTAAAATATATTTCATTAGTAATATGTAAATAAGATTTCGTATTTTCCGAAGGGCAATATTCAAAAATTACCGTCGCCTAAAAATTGTTTGACATACATAGGTGGCCATCAAATTTAATCCCTGATACCACACCATAAGGTAAGCCCTAAGAAGTATGAATACCAAGGTATACAAAGATTGTACCTAGTTGGGTCCACTAACATGCAACCCTCATCAAAGTCCAACAAGGTGGATTAGAATGGCATGAATACACGTAGTAGCAACCAACTTCTTAAACCCGCATCCTCAAAGCTAAACAAGATGCATGTAATGCTACCATAGAATCGTCCATAGATTAGGCCTTTGGGATTTATCCTCATCAAATTCCAACAAGGTGTGACTATAATGGCTTGAATACATCAACTATCAACTAGCTTCTTATACCCACGTCATCAAAGTTGAGCAAGGTGCATATAAAGTCAACATGGAATTGTCCCATAGATGAGGCCTTTGGGGCTTGTCGATGATTGGCCCCAAACAAGTCACTTTATTTTTGCTTGTTGGGGACTTAGGTTCATTTTGCTCCCAAATCAACACACTGTCTCCACTAGGACTTAGTTTATTTAAGGTTCTCAATTGACTTCTTCGTTAGTGTCATCAAAGCTTTTGAAGGTGTCATTAGTAATTTATCTAAGGTGGTGTTTTAATGAAATTACACCAAAACTAAAAGCAATGATTCTGAAACTAAAAGTAATAAATGACAATCCTAATAAAATTTGAATTATGTAAATTTGGAATTTAGGAAATTTTGTTGATTCTAGAATATAGTAACAAAGTGATTAGTGCATAGAAGTGGAACCAACTGACCCAATTACAGTTGTAGAAGATGAAATAATGCGCTAAGATGTTGGACATAAGCTAAAAATGTAGTTGTCAAGGTGCTAAGGAAAATTCAAGATTTAGAAATGTGTTGTGGATAGATTCGAGAGTGTCAAATAGGGTTGTGTTTGAATGCGTTTGCCTTGGACATGTTCAGGTTCAAATGTGTCCATGGGCTATAAAGTTGCCTAGGGAAGGTCTGATGAAGCTTGACTCTTCTTTGTAGGTTTCATGTGTTTGACTTCTTATTTTATAAATTTGCAATGTTGTGACAACCATGATAGAATCTAGATTGCCTTCTCATTATAGCAAAACCCTAACTTTCACTTGTGTGATGATAAGCGACCTTAAAAGTGGGTTAACTTTTGGGATGGATTGGCCTAACTACATCCTCATGATGCGATGAGTGTTACCTTCTGATGCAATCAAGGTAGGGGTTTCAACTGAATGAGTTCCCTTAGTCCTGAAACCTCATACTTGTTTTCATGCAAAATGTCCAACATGAAAAATTGAAACTTTTGAGCATGGCATCTAAGCCCATAATTGAAAATTATGTTTCCTTGTTACTGTGCATCCTTCCTTTGGCTAGCCTACCCTCAATTCAAACCCTCACCTAGGCTCAGAGGAAAGTGCTAACAATATTATTGATTGTGTTTCAGTGTGCAAGGAAGGGAGCCTAATGTGATTGATGAATTCATTGTGACTCGATGAAAGACAACTTACTTTAGAGGCCTAAAAAGGCCATTTTTGGCCATTCTGTAGTTGGTAAACATCCTTTGGAAGCGTACAAGGAAAATATAAAGCCTTTGAGGGTGATTTTGGAGAACATTGAAGGTGTCCAAGGACAGTTTAGGAAAGTTTGGAGAGGAAAAACCTGATTTAGGAACAATTTGTTCAACAACAGGTAATTCAAGGTGTAGGGAATGAAAGCTCAAATAGTGTAAGCTACGAAGACTAGATGATTCCGAGAGTTCAATAAGGATTTAAGAAGCAAACAAACATGCATCAGAAAGCTCTTGGAATCCTCTACAAGGTGGAAATATCAACTTTTCTCCAAGGCTCAAAAATTTCTTAAGATAATTCAGAACTCTGCAGTTGCCCCTTTCATTTCAAGATGGAATAGGTCCTAAAATTTGGAATTGTCAGGAAGAATTGGGTCTCAATAATGGCTCCATTGATCTCATCAAGTGTTTTCAAGTCAAAATCATATAGGTTTTGACCCCAAAACACTTTCCCAGGCTATCGAGGCAGAAATCTCACTCTCGGTGTCCCGATTTGGACACGATGAGTTAAAAACAACTTTCCTAAAGTGGAATGACGCACTTTTTCACCTCCACTACCCCAATTGTCCCATAGGGAACAAAGGGGATACAAAAGTGTGACCCACTTGTCAAGAATTTTTTTCGTCAGTTAACAACTCACAACTTCTACCCCTAGGATGCATTATTCAACTCCGCCACTTACCCCCTTTCATGTCTCCTCACCCTCATGTCACACTTTTCATCCTGACTATCCCAATTTTCTCGAAGGGGGCAGGGGGGACACAAAATTTCAACCCCTCTTCTCCCAGTCAGCCCCCTAATTACACCAAACACTCTCCTAGCCCCTGAAAAATGAACTTCTGGCCCTTCGATCTCATTTTCAGCCCCCTCTCTCCCAAGTCACTTTTTTTCACCCCCAGTTGTCCCAACTATCCCTCAAGGAACAAAGGGGACATAGCCTATAGGGGACACAAAAGTGCAACCTCACCCCTCCTATGCAAATTTTTATAACTCCGATCAAGCTGTCAAGGTTAAATATGAGTTAAAAAACACATGGAAATCAGATTAGCTCCATCACTCACAAAATCTAAACATGTTAAACATTTAAAGTGTTGTTGAAACCTCTCCCAACCTCCATTAATGTCCAAACATGTTCATGCTTTCACTAGACTTCCATGGTCAAAAACAAAGAATTACCCATATCTCTCAATTCGTGCACCAAATCTCCATGAAACTTCACCAGCGCACTCCGTTCAAAAACACCATCAAGATGACTTTGAGAGAAACCCCATGGATTCTCTATATAATTTTAAACAAGCTAAAAATTGTAGCTCGAAATTTTTTCTTTTCGGAGCTACAGAAGATCCATTAGATGAGAAACCCTAAAAATTGGAGCGGAGAGTCTTGGAGCAAAACCCAAAATTTCGAGACCAATTTCGTTGCAACCCGACACCTGTAAGCCACATTTCTAAAAATAGCAAGTTTACATGGTTGGGCATGTCTAAAAAGAGTAAGTTTTCAAAATGGTGAATTCTTGGCATCCACGACACTCCAAATGAGCAAGAAACATCAGAATGAGAAAATTGTGATAACTTACTAAAAATAGCAATCCTAGATAAGACCTACTAAAAATAGTAAGTCTTGTAATTGAGCTCAGAAAGTTGTGGCAACTCCTATTCTGCCTATTTCATTGCTTTGCCACCATTGCAATGCCGAGAAGTTGTCTTGTGGTTCAGACAGGAGAGAAATCCCTTGTAGGCTCCCAAAGCATCAGTCCAAACTTCCAAAGGTGATTTATGTATAAACACTGTTTGATGTAAGAAGCTGGACGGTTCAACTCATTCCAATTGTGGCAAAAGGGAGTCATCCTGATTGAACTCACTCAAGAAAGAGATGTCTTCGTCACCGAGGTAAATCAAGGAGCTCCAAACCAAATTCTTGATGAAATCTTCCAACTTCCGCAAAACTTGTTTGAGTCCCCAAGGTTGATTCCATCTCATTTTGGAGGTCAAGCACATGGAACACATTCTCAGACATTCCTCCAAGTTCCATTCGGGGATCAATCCTTCTATCTAGAGGAGGAAACCTATTTCCATGAGGAGCAATTGAGAAAAAAGGGTGTTCATATATCCTAAGTATGTTTCCACTCAGGTGACACCTTTGTCACAAAGGTGAAATGTGAAGCTCAAGGAGTAAGATGATGATCATCATATCTTGACTCCGTCGTTATGTTCAAATCTCTTCAAGGAACAAGTCATGATGAGCTAGACAAGCTACTGAGGTACCCAAAATCCTCATGTTTTTAGGATCAAGAAGTCATCTATTCCCGCGAGAATCATATGAGCAAGAAGGTGTATGAGCATCCTAAAGATGACTCCATTCAAGGAGGATTTTGCAGCCAGGAAGGGCAAGTGGATGATTTCCATTTGAAGTACCATGTTTGCAAAAATGGGAAACCGTCTCATTTCCATATGTTGCAATTCACTTAGAAGTGTTCGTAAACACTCATCTGACCCCTTGTAGTATGTTCACACCTCAAAGAGGAAGCATATGCAATCATCTCATTTCAAGGGAATAACTATCGTTAAGCTTACTATTGCGATAGAAAACATTCTCAAGCCTCTTGCCAATAACACCTCATGATTCTGCATCAAAGCCACTGACTGCCAGAACACAAAACATTCCTATAGAATCAAACACGCGCACTTAGAGCCTTGGGTTTAAAGGTAACATTATTGGGGTCATAGGTGTGGATTGTGGGAGGAATGTAATGCAAGTCGTCAGTCTGATCCCCTGCAAATGCCATGACCGCCATACACTACACATTGCCAACTAAAAAAAAAATTAGTCTTATTTTTTATATCGTGCCATGTGAGTAATACATGGAAAAACATGATAGTGAAAATAGACAAAAGTGGCAACTATCCTTACTTTCTTGCAATGCAATTTTTGTGCCAAGGCGGCCAGACGGATGTCATTGCCATTGAAGTAGCTCAAGTGATTGACACAAGCACATATCTTCCTATCAAGATTTAATTGCATTATGCCTTCAAATATTGATGGGCTATTTGTGCAAAAAGTCAGATTTTTCATTGTTGATTGTCATATCGTTATTAAGGGTACCTTGATTTTTATTATACTTGGATGTTGCAGAAATCATATGGATTGCTATGCCGAAAGAGGGATGGGCGAGATGTAGCTTTCACGCAACAGTGTCAGTGATTCTGCCGAAAAGGAGGGTGAAGCACAGGCGTTGCACAACTCTCAGAATCCAAATAAAATATTTTTGTTAAAGCACAACTCTAAATTAGTCTTCATTGTTTGTCATCGTAGACTCCAGAGTACCTCACATCCACAAACAAATGAAACAAGATGGACATCAAATCTTCAACGCAGGCATGAGGCAAATTTGTAAACCATAGATTTTCTGACAATGTATCAGTTGTAGGCACCCTTCATCCCATAGAAGGGAACGCCTATCAGCGTAAAAATAAAGAACCAAGTTCAAAGCTCACATGTGGATAAATGCTCCAACATGGTCTATGTAACAATGATGCGGAACACGTCATCCCTGATTACTCGGGGATTATACTTAATTGTAGAATGAATCACCCCAATTCTGCAAATGGTTAAGCCATTATTGATAGTGTCTTTTCTAGAACAACAATTTCCTTTTACGTGCTAGGCTCAAATTTATTGATTACCCGTTTTTTTACTGCCTACATCATATCTATGGACTACTAAATTGATTTTTGACAAGAGTTGTGACAATACTCTTAGGTTTTAGGGTGAGACTTGACCTCTCAAAAAATATATAAGGAAATCCTTCATTTATAGGTAAAAAGTCTCATTTTTAATAGTTTGAAGTTTGACCAATTTTTTATGTAGAGTTCAAGTCAGAATGGCATATCAATCTTATCAGGTTTGAGCTGAATTTTTGGGTAGTAGTTGACTATCATATTTAAACAGTAAAACAAATTACAAAACCAATAGACACAAGAAAACCAAAATTCGTGTGAGGTTTTTAATCAAAACCAATAGACAAAAGAAAACCTCTTTTGATTTTTCAATCCGAGATTTTTCAAATTTGGCTCATTTTACCTAAATTTAATGGTTTAGATTGAAACATAGCACATAAATCTGCAAAGGAAAGAACTATGAGGAAAAATTCAAAAGAAACTCTCAACAGAAACCATTTTCCACCAATTTCCTCGTGACATTCAGAAACCATTGCATTAATAAAGTTCATTGGCTATTGCAATCAAAATCTCATTAAAAAATCACACCATCATCAACAGAGCAATGAAAGTTCTTGCATTTGAAAACAAAAGATTTTATTTTGATTCCACTTACAAAATATTTTCATTCAAATAATTGATAATCTCAAACGAATGAATCTTTTTTCATTCTTTTCCAATCAGTCATCACCATACCTGAATATTGAAGTTAAAAAATAAATCAGTTTGAGAGAACTTGAAAAACATCTCACAAAGATCAATAGATGAACCTGAGTTGTTTCTAGGCTTTCCCTTCAACTCACGACAGTAATAGAAAATTGTTACCTCAGCCTCGATCCAATACGACTCTTCCTTTGAATCGCCAATATGACATTAGGGCCCAAATTGCTAGCACGGTGGCTGTTGCATCCTTGCAAGATATTTTCAGCAAGAATATGGTTGAAAAAACATGAGAGCTGATTATAAACTCACCAACAGGAGATCTAGATGCCAGAATTTTTTTTTAGCAAGATCTGTTGTCCCATAAGTTGTCTTTGGTAGCCTCGTGGATGTCAAAATATCTTCTTCTTCTTCTTCATTGGGTCAATTGAAATTCTTTCTTTTTCTTTATCTTTATATCTGTCATTTGCACTCAACCAGCAACAGGTAATCAAATAATGGATGAGCAGTCAATTATTTTTTAATTATTAATTCATTATTTACTTATTTGTTGGTACTAATTTAGGCGTGTACTTATCCAAGGAAATGTGATTGTAGTTTGACGCCTACAAAACATATTTACAAATGTGATCCTAAAATAAAAAATGCAGATTGACATGTTAACTGAGGCTTGAAAGTTGAATAACATGTCACCAACAAATGAGTATACTGGGCACAATGAATAACATGCTCCAACAAATGATAATGAGGGCTAGTAACTTGTGTGTAGGGTATTAAAGCCAATACAGAAAAAGTGAACATGCATAGAGTTGTTTTTCTAGACCCTGATTATGGAGGTTTTCTTATAATTGTGATGTTATTCTTTTTGGTGGAGTTTTGACTACTAGAACACTAAAATTAGCACAATTATAGCAATCATAGTGATCTTGCCAAGTAATCACTCATAGTCATAACAAACATTCACTCGCTCAAGCAGCCTGTCAGTTTGATTATGAACCATCAATAAAGAAATATTTTTCTGATCTAAAGGATTTCAAGATCTGGGCACAAGCAACGAAAAGAAAAAAAACAAATTGGAACAAAGGAAAAGTCGGGGATAATACTATATATTGTTATTCAAAAGCATCAACAACACTTTATATATATATATATATATATACATATATATACATATATATGTATATATATATACATGATAAATATGTATATATATATATATGTATATATATATATATATATGTATGTATATACATACATACATACATACATATATATAATATATATATAGATATATATATAGGTTGAAGACACTTATATATATATATATATATATATATATGTATATATATATATATGTATATATATATATATATATGTATATATATATATATGTATATATATATATATATATATATATATGTATATATATATATATGTATATATATATATATATATATATGTATATATATATATATGTATATATATATATATATGTATATATATATATATGTATATATATATATATGTATATATATATATATATATATATGTATACATATACTTCGTTATTATTGTTGTAAATATGATGGAAAACACACACAAAAGCATGCTTTTAAAACTTATAATTGGTGTTTTTTGTCCATCTCTATGAAAAAACATTCCATCCACTTTTCTTCTCGCCAACACTTTTTCTGGAAATCTTATCAGAATATTGATATCTAAGAACTATGTGTCATCTCTGCAACAACATAAATATGTCATTAGTAATTAAACCAAACATAAGTCAAGTAATCAGTGAAAGGATCAAAAGAATTGTTGTATTTTGAATCAGACCTTGCACATACAACATTTCCATTGACACCAACAATATCCATTAAGGCTTCCCGAGCTAGTGTTGTAATTAGATCGACTCCCACTTCGTTGGCATGTAAATTATTTGCTTTGTCAACAAGTTCAATTGTAGATATATACATATATATATATAAATACATATATGTATATGTACATATATATACATATATACATGTATATATGTATGTATGTATCTACATATATAGATATATTATACATGAAAGAAGAATTTCACAATAGTCTAGCATCAATAACAGAAATAGGCCATCCTTTGAAAACATTTGTAAAATGTATATTGCTATCAACAATGGCTTGTAAGGACATATTATAGTTGTGCTATCTATCATACCAATTAGTTGAACACTATTTGACCAGAAGTGTAATACCCCGTCCGGGACACTGAGAAACCAAACCAATGTATAACAAAAATTTAGGGTAAATTTTTTTTTTAAAGGGATTACTAACCATGCTAAAACTAATGATACAAAATCGATCTCAGAAATTGTTTATTTTAACTAATTTGGTTAACCCCGTTACTTAACCACTAGCCCGACACCATTTTTATTTATTTAATTATTATTAACTTTAGCTAAAAACATCTACTATAGACTACACCCCCTCTTTTATTTTGTCCACATTCACTCTTCTTTTATTTTATCATGGAATCCCACAAAGTCCCATGACTAGGAAAGTGTAGGGAGAAATATCCACCCTTGGATGTTTTTATTATTAACCCTCAGATCATATATATATAAATACATATATGTATATGTACATATATATACATATATACATGTATGTATGTATGTACTGCGTTTTTTGAGAGGAAGAGGCCGCATGGAGTCGTGAAGCGGGGGGAGAAGAGTAGGCAGGCTTGTGAGGGAATGCGGCAGGGGACAGGTGTGGGTGCTGCGCACAGCAGCAGGAGAAAAAAGGGGATGCGAGGTGAAAGGGGACGGCGGCGAGACAGTGTCCAAAGGGCGGCGTAGAGGGGGTTTGGGCGTGGCAGGGGAGCAACAGGCCGCAGGGGGCAGAGGAGGGCGGCTGGGCGCGACAAAGTATGGTGGGGTGGGGGTGCGTGTGTGGGGAGGGGTTCGACCCTCCCCAATTTTCCAAATTCCTTTATTTTATTTGCTTTAAAAAAAACAGTTAAATCACAATTTTATTTATTATTATATATATTTTTTTCTGTTATTATTTTACTAGTTTAATATATATATATATATATATATATATATATATATATACTATAATCGTTTTTTCAATGTAAGGATTAAATATATAATACAATGTATTTATATTATAATCTACAGGTCCTAACCCATCTAATAGTATGTTATATTTGTAATATATTATATAAATGTACTAACTCAATATTTCGTTTTATGTAGAACAAAATTTATTTTAAAAATATGAATACTAAGAATTGATATGAAGATATATAACCAGTTTATACCCAAATTAATTTGCAAGTGTTTTTTTTTTTAACGTAATTTAGTGGTATTATGAAATATAACTATATTGATTATATTACTTACAAACTGAAGCAAGATTGATTGGATTAAAAAAAATACAGGTTTTCATTTTGTCCCCTTATTTTTTTGATTTAGACATCTAGAAATTTGTCAATATATGAAGGTATTAAAATGAATTTCTGCAAGAATCAAAGTAAAGAGGTAACATTACTCTTCTCTTCTAACCATGTTCAAAGGTAATCAACTTCTCCCCTTATAGTAGGAGAAATCTCTACATTATAATACATTTCTTGACAAAGGGAGATCTACTTCATGAAGGAAACTTTCTTTTTAACAAGGCATACAGGTTATTTCATTCCATACTAAAAGCTAAAATCTGAATAATATAGATGTATATATTCTTTTCAAAACAACCATGAAGGGTATCACTTATTAATGCAACAAGACTCATCTGCTCATGGAGAGTAGCAAGTTATACAACCTTCAACTATAATCAAAGAGAGGAACAAATACGATTTGAAACTTGTATGTTTCCATGAACTAAACATATATCCCATGAGGAAGGCTACAAAATGAGCTCACTTCAATAGTTTTACAAAGAACATAAACTTATCAAGAAGCTAAAATTTTCCAAACAAGAAGAGAGTCATAAAAGATCATGCCACCAAAGTTACTTTAGTAACCCTCAAGCTTGAGGCTCCAACCATCATCCATTGAGCTCCAACTTTGTATGCTTTACAAGGATCTAACTCCAAGAGAATCATGGCTTGTTAACCACCCAACCTTTAGGCATCATTACATGTCTTTCCAAGGTTGGAATGTATGCTAGCCTCCCCCCAAGCCCATGGGAAGGAGGTCAACTAACAAAAAACTTGCACAAGATGGAGGTTAAACTAATCATGACACAAACACACATAAATAGGACAACACAAAACAAAACTTCAAAAATTACAAGGAGGAGAACCGATGTTCTTCCTCAAAAGTGGGGAAGAGAGGAGAAAGTTCTGCAAAAATTTTACTCCAAAGATTTCTTTCACAAAGCAACAAACTCCATACACTTCTTATTGCTCCTAATGTCAAACCAAAACCCTCCTTATTCCTCCTCCCTTTTTCCAAGTCCTTCTTGGAAGGATTTTCAAACCCCAAAGGGGTTTCCTTACCAAGAATGGGGAAGGAGATTCAAGCCAAATGAATCAGCTTCCCCACCTCAACCATTGAGGGGAAACACTAAGACCCTACAAGGCTTGTCCATCAAGCCTTGAGGATTACGAGGGAAAATTCCCTGTCTTCCCCCACACTCCAAAACTCCATCATGCCATATGATGGAGGGAGTAAAACAAACAACAACAATCAAATGCCAAAACCGTGCAACCCATCTAACAACTAAGATAAATGCAACACAAGCAAAAGACATAATAGCCTACCTCAAGGAAAGCTCTCCAAAAAGCTCTCCAACTTCAAATTTCTCCACACCTTGACTCAAGCCAATTTTCAAGCTCCAAAATCCACAAGCATCCCAAGCAAGAAGTTCCAAAAAAAAAGTCCCTCACATTTTCCTTGAATGAGAATTTGAAGAGGAGCAAACAAGCATCCTCACAAATGAGGGGGTGACATGTGTCACCCCTCTCCCTCATCAAGGTCAAAGATGCCAAAACAAAAGAGAGAGGGTAAAATTATCTTTTAGCCCTCTTCTCTCAAATTCCCCTAAATGTTAGCAAGACAAAATAAGTGAAACTTTTAATAAACACTCAAATCCACATCCCTTACATGGATGTGACCAAACAAGTGGTAAGTAAAAAGGGAGGGAAAACTCCCTCTAATCTTGAAAATAAGCCCCCTACCCATTAGGTAGGGTCCAAGGGCTCATTTTTTGTGTTAGGGGGACTCCCAAGCTACAAAGGGGTCCCCAAAAATGCCCAAAATAACCCAATTTCGGGTTTTACATTTTTGGCACAAGGGTAGAGGGTGTGGGGACCACCCAAGGGTCTCACATGTGACCATAAACCCTTGTGATTAAGTGACTCATTAAACAAAATCAACAATTTAAAAGAAAGTGGGATTATTAACTCCCAAAACAAGTTTATAACTTCACTAGCAACCCTAAACAAAATTAATAATACAAAGCACAATACATTACATAAATTGGGGTCGCTCATAGTGCCCAAAATAATAATCTCCTATGCTAAGGCTTCACACAATGAACATAGCTAGGACTCAGCCCGTGGGCTGCTTGTACAAGATTGTGTAGCTGGCCTGAGTCTCACGTTCTCTCGTAAACCTGTCACTTGCACACACATTGCACACATTAACCGTACATGTTCGATAAATATAAAACAACGACATAGTAAGATATCAATAAGTTCTAAACTAACCTAACATCCTACTGAAATCAAAATGCGACAACGTCCACAATTATACTCAATATTCCAAAAATTAGACAAAATACGTGACATATAACCATAGAATTCCACCTGCAACAACTATCCATTATTATAATTATGTTCCACACACAACAACATATCCTTTAGTATCCATGACATTATAAGAAAATGCGACAATATAGAAATTAAGCTAAATTGGTGCTATACGCCTAAATGTCCACATATGTCTAATAAGATCAAATCTGTAAATATAATATCCAAGATATAACCAATCATTGTCAAAACATGTATATGAGCAAAGAACAACAAGCTACTGAGCTATAAAAAGTGTGGGCACTACAGGAAGTCGGAATTGAATGTGAGTTACATCAATAATCCCGCAGAAATTCGGAAAGCCTTGCCCTTGGCGAAATCCTTCCTTCAAAATTTCAAGATCCACTTGATCATGTGGCCATTGAACCCTCCTATGAAATCTATGTTGCATTGCTTTAATGAACTTTTTCACAGTTCTTACAATAGTTGACTTTCTACAGACAAAAAATTCACTAATGTTTATCATTGTCATGCCAGAGGATAGTCATAGAACCACAATGGCCACTTGTTTTTCAATAGGAAACATCAAATTCTTTATAGATGTGGCAAATGAAAATGGTATGTCACCTTGACTAAGGTCTTCATGCAAGAATTCACAGAGAGATTCAAATAGTTCGCAAGGTAACTGAAAAATGCTGCAAAACTTGTTGATTATCACATTTAATTTCAAATATATAGTGGTTCCACCAATGCAAGGAACGTGATTTTATAGACCATTCTCCTTGAATCCTACCTTCCCATTGGGAAAATGATAAGTCCATTTCAAGAAGTAGATTCTCTTGATCGCTAGTGACTGTGTAAATCTCCATACCCTAGTAGAGTGTGGTGTAAGAAATGACTCTAGCTTATGCCTATTTGATATGCATCAAATATATTAGTTAACTCTTTAAGATCATACCAAATTTGCTATGCTAATTGAAGAGTAATTGTTGCATATTGCTAGGAGGACTTTCCTTTCCCGTCTTGAATGATAATCCATTGTACACTTAAAGAATATCTCCTACAAATTAGAATATATATTTTTTGAATTGTCTACTCCTCCCTACAAAAAAGAGTTTTAGTTAATTTTTTCGATTAACTTGGATTTTTAATACATATATATGCAAAAATCCATTGCATTTGAGAAAAAAAAAAATCTGTTATGAGTCATTCCAAAAATAGATTCGCATATATTATTTTCTTTATATTTCAATGAATGAAACATATGTGCAAATGATAATGATTCTTAGGCTAAATTAGAAACTTTGAGTTTTAACATACTATCTTATTTAAACTTCTTTGGCCATGAATTGTCTAGATGTGTATTATATGAAATCAAAAAAATTGGATCTTAAATATGCTTTTCATGTAGCCTAAAGTAAAATTTTCAATGCAATTTTGAGGACCCTTTATGGCTCTCAAAATGTCAATAAACCTGTTACTTTCAGCATGTTTGTTACCTAGTGTTTCTTGAAGGACTATGTAGACAACAAAGTATAGGACAATTTTTGGTTTTAGACAAGAAAATATAAGTCGGTTTTTGGTTATTCAAGGTTTTCTCTACAAACTTGTATCAATATATCTTCACGTGAAGCTTACTATTTCACTGCATACATCTCTATTAGAAACTCAACAAGCCCGTTATATCTAGATATTAGCTACTTGCTTCTAAATCTGAAAATTCCTTTCAATAATTAAGCTATTATTTAATGTAATTGTTAATGCGGTTAGAAACGTATTTGAATCCCTCTTATCTTTTTTGAGCATTGTTGATACACATGTTAATTGGGATTAAGAAGCAGACGAACAACATAACGGAATAAACTAAATATACATATAAGGGAAGAAGTTGGGATATAAAAAAATTGGGACAAATTGGACTTTGAAGATCATAAAGTTTTATTACGGAGGCCATTAGGATTACATTAAGCAAACAAAGCAACCATAGTTGCATTTATATGTTCTCAAACTAACGTGATTACTAGAAACATGAAGAGTCGCCTCTTATTTCAAAATGAATCACTAATCGTCATCATTGCTTGTCCAACGGAATTTAAAGTTGAAACTAAGATCAATTGCACATTGATCTATTGCTCTTCAATTTTGATCAACTCTCTTCATTTGAATTTTCTTTTTGCATATGTTGTTCAATCAAAGCACAAATTTTTTTGTGGCATAGTTGTCTAAAGAATCAATGGTTATATTGTCAGAGTTGATTGCTCAATCATAACTAAAATTTATCTCCATTGCATCAAAAAGTTCTTTTGCATAATTATATAGAAACATTTTATCAATTCTCTCTTGGGTTGTCATATTCCAATACCTATCATGACTAGATGGAATTTGTGATTCATAGTCTCGGATTTTTTAAAATCAGACAAAATATGTTCTCATCAATCTCGACATTAGGTTGCAATACAATCAACACCATAATTGGAGCAATAATTATGCACTACTTTCCATTTTTCAGTAGATGCTATAGAATTTCTCATTGCACCACCATTTGTTTGTGTATCTCTTTCAATATGCTTTGCTTCAATAAGAATAAAAGTGTCTGCAATGTTCCAACAAACTCTCCTCTTTTTCCATCAATAAGAATATTGATTTTCAAGAACATCAAGTTTCTTCACTCCTATTTCTTCTTAATCGATAGGGGTGGGTTCATATCATGGTGTCAATTTTAGCGAGAAGTTGGATTCTTTGACAAAATAATTCACTCTAGAAGTTATGAATTACTTATCACTGCCGCCTTGTGTGCTTGGAACAATTCTCAAGAAGTTGTAATCAACTAAAACTTCATCAGGTAATTCATCTTTTGAAAGTAATGCAAAATACCTTAAAAGCCCACCTTTCATAGAAGTTGGGCAATGCACACTTTTATCCATGTGAAGCTAAAAAAGGTAGTTCTGTTGGCACTAAAGTAATGTGTGAAAATCCAACTTATTTGGCAAGCAACGATAATTGTAATATTGAAACATAGTCACTGTCAATTTCATAGCAATCTATTCATTATCTTGTCCTATTTGGCCTCCTTTTTGTTTACACCCTAATTAAATATATGTAATGGAAAGTACACACAATACACAACAATAAAGAGGATATAAGGGTTCGTAACATGAGATTATTTTGATATGATTAATTTAAATTAATTATTCACAATTAGAATAATGTACTAATACTTGCGACGATTAATAAACCAATGAACGATAGCTCAAATGGATGAAAGGAGAAGAAGAATTGGTTGTGCATAGGTCATAACAAGGAACATTTAGATGTGTAGACAAGTGGAAAAGGTAGATTAGAGACTAGAGATAATTTGTTATACTTTCTGGAAATGAGAATCTAAGCAGGGGTAGGACCTATACAATTATTGCGCAGTTTGATCTAGGGTTGTATTGTTTTGGACCCTTTGATAGTCTAGGGTCTAAAACATTTTTGTGTGCTTAGCATTTTTGGAAATGACCTTTGTTGAGTGTCATTCTTGCTTGCACAATCTCATAATGCCACGTAATTACCTATAACAATGTGGAAACCCTAGAAACCTAAAGACTTGCATCAAAACATTAGCAAACCAAAAGGAAAAATTATGTGTGTGTCATTGAGGGTGGACTACCCTTGGTAGTCAACCACGGTTTTTGAACCAATCCAAGTGATTCACATTACATGCTTTTGTGTGGGATCAAACCTCATGTAGTTCTCCTAGGTTTTTATGAAAGTATGTGTGCAATCTATCCAACCCCCTAGGGGTTCCCTCATGTCTTTGACACTAGAATAATGGGCTAACTGTATGGTATAGAATGTACCATGTGTAGTAGTATGATGTGGTGTGCCTCAGCTACATGACCTAACCCTTTGTTCTTTTAAACCTTGTGACAATGCTTGAAGTGACCTTTTCTCTTTCTAAGACATGGCTTTATGACCTTTGCATGCTTCGAAATGGAGGAAACTAGACTCTTTGACATTGGTTGAGTGCTTCATACCTATAGTAGGGAACTACTCTAATTGATGTGCAACTAATTTGGGCACATTTAGGAGACCCTTGAGTGATTTTGAAATGATATTTGCAATAAGATCTTGCAAGACTTCACGTGAATTATAAAGTGACATTGAATTCCTTATATAACTTTCGTAGGTGAAATATTCTAATAAGGTCAACCCTAGGAAGATGAAACAACCCAATAGAAGATATTCAAATGGAAAATAGAGTCAGTGAACAAGGGGACAGGACCATACAAGTCAGCCAAGACCAGACCCCACATTCGGACTAGAATGCACGGTTCTGGACAAGGATAAAAGTAAAACAAAAAGTTGTATCATGATGTACTAATCATTGTTTACTACTTTTATTAAATAATATTTCCTGAATTGATGACAGAGTAGAGTGTAAGATAAAGCAAGTCACAAAAGAACTAGAGAGATGATACTTATTGGATTATGAATGTGAGAATGTTTGTCTTAGCAAGGGAGCATAATCAAACTTGGCATTACAAAAGGACAAGTTACCAAATTTTAGTGTCTACATTTGCCCCCTTTAAGTGTATAATTAAAAATTTTATGCTTAAAATAAAAACATACATGAGTGTGCACACATACTTTGTCTTCTTGACAGTGGTTCTGCTGATGTGTTGGTGTTGGTACATGCTCCATGATGAAACATACAACATATAGTTTAGTTCAATGTCTATGAGTAGAAATTAAATTGTAACTTAAAATATAGATATCACTTATAACTTTCAAACTTGTAAAAAAATAAGTAAAGAGAACTGCAAAACATGGAAGGAATACACCTATTAATTTTGTGGAGGGAGGAACTAATGTTCTTGCCTTGTGATTTGGAGACTTGAATTTATTGTGGAGATGTCAGAGGAATGGGGATCAATCCTCAAATTTTGTACCAAATGAGAGACTAGAGTGTTGAGTACAACCCAACACTGAAAGAGTGAGAAGAGGAACCAAGGTGCCCCTTTAGAAACTTCGTACGAGAGGAAGGACATGTTCCTATGAAGAACTTAGCTACTTTGATACCTTCTACATTTGAGAATCTGGTGAGACAAGAGGAAGGACCACCTATGAAGAACTTAGCCACTTTGATACATTCCACAAAACCCACATACCACACACCATTGAGACAAATCTAGGTACAATTTTGTACTATTATAACTTGTTTAAATAAATAAAATCACGAAAGAAATGGACATTATCATGCCCCTATAAGGTGTTGTACTACTGAAATTGAATGTATAATGATTCTGAAAATGTCATAGGGGAGAAAGGATGCCCATGCTCCCAAACCTTGTTCTTGTACAACTGAATCTGAATAGTGTAGTGAAGAGGGAATGAATATTCATGCCCCCTGTATCATGCTATGAAACTAAACAATTTGTATATGAAACTATATGAAAACTTGTAAATTGATGATAGAAACTAGTATAAATTAAAAATTCTAAATAATATTGCCCCTTGTTTGGGAACGTGCATCCATGGTCAGAATTGTACCATGGTCATGATTGTATCCTGTATGGTTTTTACCTTCTTTGGATTTTGCCACATTTTAGTATTTGTGCATGTTTATGATATTATGTAATTTGTTTGTAGATGTAGAACATATCCTAATGAATGCCCCTCTTTTGAGGTGTGTGTGATAAAACATTTGAGTGTGTGACTCAAAATAATAGATGTGTACCCATGTGTAATAAGTATGATAATTTGCATAGCATCACATAGAAGGTTGGAATGGTGGCCACCATTGGAAACTTGTACCTAAAAAAAAGGTTGTGGATGGTGGAAACCATGGCATGCATAGAAAGTAACATGCAACACACAACAAGAAATAATACATGTGTATAGAAGTATAAACAATAGAGAAAAGTGTCAATCATGTCATAATATATAGTAATAACAACATAGAAACATCATAGTAGAAATCACGCATATGATAAGCGGAGCAAGAATAATATAACAAATAGAAACAATGATTTAGAGACAAGTAAGCATTAATATATAGACACAAAAATATTGTCACACAAAGGCATGTAGCCACAAACACGAGACACCCATAGTGTCAAAAAACAATCATAATAGGAGGCCTTATGGACCACATAGTCAAAGAAACATGTATATACACTCAAGATAAGCATAGAGCCACAAACATGAGACATCCACGATGTCACAAGACAATCAAGACCCTCATTTTGTATAAAGCAAACAATCACATGATTGTAATCAAGCAAGACAATAGTCAACCATAAGCAAAGAACCTAACAATGCAGTAGTGACAATATTAGCAAGTAGTGACAAGGAAATAAACAATATTAGCAAGTAGTGACAATAATTTATCTAGCAAGTATAACAAAGAGTGATAGTAAAAACAAAGATAAAAAGATACATTAGCACTACACAAACACGTGTTAGTCAGTTAGCTCAAAAGATAACAATAAGCACTATGTATATAATAAGTGTGATGAGGAAGGTGTAAAGTAATTATAATGAAACAAAAACACATGTATAGTGGGAGGATGCCCCCAAAGAGTAGTGTAAGGAACTAAGCTGACACTTATAACCATGTGTCGTCTTGTGTATGTCTTGCATCACACTTAATATACCTTGCGAGTGCATAAGTGTAAAGAATATATAGAAAATGATATGTCATCTATCAAACCAATGTGACAAACAACATGTATCAAATACCAAGCTAATCAATCAAATCTTACGCATGCCTTGGTTTTCTCTTATGTGATTATTTGAATGTTTTTGAATTGTTTTGAAAATAGCTATGCACAAGAAAGGGGATAACATAAGAGCCTAGATGTCATTGAGGAGATCATCCATGTCATGGCCAAATTAAATGAGGTTAGATGGGGTAAGACCCATAGTAGGAGATGTGCCATAAGTAGAGATAATTGTATTAACATCCACATTAATCACACCATGTGTCTGATATTATCCATGAACACGAGGTGTTCAAGTAAAAGTATCAAAACGTGGTTTCTTTTTGAAGTTAACTATGTCAAACGAGTGTGAACATTTCAAGTGTGGGGAGTCTTCCATACATGTGGTGATAATGCCATCAAATTTTAACATAGTAATGTTATCAATGAGTCCTTGACAGTGATTAGTGGCATGTTCATATATGTAGTGATAGTCACAAAAGGGTTTACGTAATTGCTGATATAGATTTTTAATAGACTAATGCCACATAAATGATGAAATGACTCAAGATTACACAAGATAGTAACGTATGCAAGGTATCGGTATGTGTCAAAATGACGATATAACTAACAATTGATATAAAATATAGTGTATTAATAACACGTCGCGATGGTTTAGAGACAATTACAATGAATATGTCATGACTAGTCGAGAGTAGAGGTGTTAGATGTAGTAGATTTAAGCTAATGATGTTTCAGACTAGTAGAAACAAAAATGGAATGGAACAAAGATTCATCTTCATTGATGGGAATGAAATTCAACTTGTGTAAGTTTTCATCAATAAGTGCAATGGTATCAACATCACTATATGAGTAATCTTTAATATTGTCAGGTATTATTGCATTAACCAATAAAGTAAGAGTATTAGATGGAGCATTATTAGTAGAGGGAGCAATATGAACTAAACCTATAGTTTGTTTAGTCAATGGTGGTGTAGAAGTTGAAGTATCAGAGTCTTGATTGGATCTTCCTATAATATAGGTGGGAAATTTATCCATAGGTAAAGGTTGTTGAGGAATAATAATAGGTACTTGATAAGTAGAGATGTCAACTTCGCAATATTTGAAGGGATCTTGATCGGCAATCACTGGTATCCTGACATCCATCACATGCGAACTTGAAACATTTATGCAAAATGGATGGGACAACTTGTAAGTATGGATCCAAGGACGACCCAAAAGTATATTATAATGTAAAGTCATATCAGTGATGTGAAATGTAGTGGTCAACATTTTAATGCCAACTAATATGTCAAGAGTAATAGTGCCTAATGTAGATTGTGTGATGTTATCACACCCCCTCACAGTAGTAATAATCATGTCAATTATGTGCATAGAAACTCCCATCCTTAGAATTGGGACAAATATTAAGACCAGTGTCATTATTGATCAACACATGCTTAATAAAGAAACCTTGAATTTGTGTTGAAATAAGAAGAGGTGCACATAGGTCATCACCAAGTGGAGGTGGGATATCCGTCGGAATAAATGAATTTGTCTTATCCATAGTTTTGAATGTGTCCATCATAGATATAGAAGAGGCAAGCTGAGTAGTGGGAGATAAGGTAACATATTGTAAAGTTTCATATAATATATCCTTATAAATAGGTGCCTTTACAATAATTCAAAAAGAGATATTAGGGTTTATTATTTAATTGCTATAATATATCAAACCCTTTAGAAGGAGCATTAGGTTTAGTAGAGGGAGCCTTAGGTGAGGGAGACAAGGGTAGGTTACCCCCAATGGGTTGCTTAGTGCAACGTGTTGTGACAACATTAACTTCAGTAGTCATGGATGAAGAAGCAAAGCGACGAGGATGTTGCCGAGTAGGAGGAATATATTCAACTTGTATATCACTATAAGTAGGAGCCTCACCAGTCATGAAACAAATAGAACCATCATAGAAACCCCCTTTGCCAAATGGGGCATGGGCATGAACTTGATTAAAGGGATGGTAGCCCATACCAGAATGAGGAAGTGGACCCTTCGATTTAAAGTAAAGATCATAGATGATTGAAGGAAGATGCATGATGATACAATAACCACAAAAATAAGAAGAAACCCTAGGGCCAAGAGGGTTTGAGCAATAAATTTGCTTCAAGAGTTGAGTTCAACAAATGTTTACACCCTAATTAAATTTGTTATGGAAAGTGCACAACAATAAAGATGATGTAAATATTTGTAACAGAGGATTATTCAAATCTAATTAAGTTACAATTAACTATTCACAATCAGTATTATGCATTAATATTTACAACAATTGATAAAACGATAAACAATAACTCAAATGCACAAGAGAAGAAGAAGAAATAGTTGTACATGTTAGAAGATGGAAAAGACAGATAAGAGATAAGAGATGCTTCGTTATACTTTCTAATTCTATGACTTCGTTCAATAAATTACAAAAGAGCTCAAAAAAATCATTGCCCTATTTCAAAATTTATGATGGATTTGTAATGAAACATTTTTTATTATTGGTAAATGGTTTTGGGAGGGACCATACCCTGAAGTACAAAAGAAGATTCAAAAATCATATAGATATAGTTACATTAGTGGTTTTTTGACAAGTGGGACCACATGCCAGAAAAAAAGGCCTAGAAGTCAAAATAAGAAAATAAAAAACACTAGTAGGGGACATCCTGCCAGTACAGAGAAAAATAACAACATCATTGCAGCTTCACAACAGCGAGAAACTAGAAAAACTGAGCATAGAGAAGAAACCAAAGATAACTTCACTTGAGTACTTTGTTGAAACACTTTTTAACCTCCTCCATTGCGTTAAACAAATTGAGGGCAGTGAGTTGTGAGGGGTTGTCCTTGTTAATGGTAGAGGTAGCATGTTTCTTCTTTTTTCTTCCCTTCCATATCCCAGAAGGAATATTGCTAAGATTGCAAATCTCTTTTTCTTGTATTTCAATGAAATAGAGGAAGACCTTGTGCATGGATAAGTGATCAATTTTTTTGTTAACAATCTGCCCAATGGACTCTTCCAGAGCATTCTAATTCTTAGAAATTTCTTCCATTTAGAACGTCAAGCATGGGATTGTTGTCAAGATCTTTCATACCCTTAGAGCCTTCTTTGAGTAAATGGGCCACGTCTTTCCTTAGGTTCTTAATCTTCTCATTATGCATCATGACCTGAGACTTCAGACCAGTTTGGTTGTCACAAGAGGATTGACCAATGGATAACATGCTCCAAGTTCTTTTCCTTTATCACTACTGCAGATGACACGTTTGGCCAAAGGTGGAGAAGGGGGTATGAGATTCTTTGTCTTCACACTACGTTGCAGAGGGGGTTGATAGGAGGAATGGATTGGGTGGGGATGTTAGGAGAAATGGTGTAGTAGGAGAATAACACCCTGATGAATAGGGAGGCCACGTTGGTGGGAATGCACTTCCTAAATGGATTTCTCAAGGGACTGCATGATATAGTATGGTATGCTTACGTTAGGGCTCCTACGAAAATGGTTCAAAAGGAAAGGATGATGCAGGGGAAGGGTTGTGAAACATCGTTCAAGGGTCACATAGTGCACCACCATGTGGGAAACTTCGTCATAAGGGGTAGGGATTGAGAAACAAACAAGCCCAACTTTGACAATCTTAAGGTTTTCAGAACCTTCAATAAATTTCTTTCCTTGGCCTCTTTATCAAATTTGTTTCTAAAAAATTGGATCCCTTCCATACCAAGACCAGTAACAAAGGATATAAGATTTTCAATGATGGTATATTCCTTACCTTTGTAAGTAACAACCCTTTCCTTCCATTTATTTGCAAAGGAAATTGAGATATGCTTGTCATGGCCTTTGATCTGCTGCATGAAAGATGTAAAGCCATCAGCATTCAACGCCTTCCAAAGCTCTTCATTGTTCTTCCATGTCGGGTCACAGACCAGTTCCATTTTGCAAGGAACTCCTCGTATGGTTGCGAGAAAGAGAATGACTCTTGTTTGCAGACCACACGCATGATTTTGACGGCACCCGGATCGCTTCACAACAACTCGATAATCAAAGAGATAATAAAATATTTGGTTGTCTTGATTGAAAAGCATGGGGGGTCACAGTATAAGCGTGGGAAGTAATCATGTAACCACAACTTCAACTTGCTTCCTCTGATTGTGAGTACTAAGCTTTAGTACAGTTGGCCATTTTTTCTTTAATGAGGATATCATTAGAGATCTTGCAGATTTCATTAGTGTTATGCCAATAATTAAGGTTTTTTGTTAGTAACCCCGAAATTGGCAAAGGAGTCAGTCGGTTTTATTCTCTTCCCTGTATGTATGAAATTTTTTGAAATTTGAGAAGATGTTGCAAATGTCAGTGGCCTCTTTAATAAATTCTTTGATAGTTCAGCTAGGGGGTGATTACCATTGAGATGAATGATAATATTTAAGAAATCACTCTCAATAATGTGATTGGTAATACTACATTCTTTAGCAGCTCTTAATCCCCAAAGTGCAGCAAGTGTCTCGGCATAGTGATTGGAATGGGTGCACATAGGACCTGCATAATCAACAATGAGATAGCCATGATAATTTCTGATGATACCACCACCACCACCACCAGCGCTTAGGTTGCCTTTCGAGGCACCATCAAAATTCAGTTTGAACCAATTCATAGGAGGAGGAATCCATTGAATGAGGGAACAGTCAATGAAAGGAGTTATGTCTTGAAAGACCTCCAAAATAATATTCCAATTTAGCAAGAATTTTTCCTTCTCTTTAGAAAAGTTTTGCTTCCTAGAAGGCTTGAACTTGAGGGCATTTTTCTTAACTTCAATAGTGAGCTCTTTAAGAAATTTATTGTAGATATTCTTATATTTTCTAAAAATGGCAGATTTTCTAGCCTTACAAAGTTTCCATATAGTACGAGGAAAGACAAGCTTCCACAACTTCCTAAGTAAACAATGCTTGAAGGGGGGTTGTCATTTCTCCTAAGCATGTATAATATTTTTCGGAAAAGTCCAGCAGACCCCAAATTTTGAAAAGATGAGCTCCAACAAATTCGATGCATAAGAGCGATAAAGAAAAAAATGGTTGAATATTTTCCGCTTCATACCTGTAGAGACAACACATGTTAGGTATGGTGGAACCTCTTTTGATCAGGTTGTCAATAGTAAGAATCTTTTTATTCAACACCAACCGGAGAAAATGGTTTATTTTTGGGGTAATTTATTTGTGCCAAATCTTGCTCCAATCAAAGTCACTTTGGATGTCACCTAAAGATCAATTATTATCTAATATTGTCTGAGTATGAACCAGCAAAGGAATGAGTCCAAATGAATTCATCCTTGGAATGAATTTGATTGATCTAGATGTTACCAAGGACTTTTTGGAGGGCGACAATGAGGTTTTCAAACCCAGGCATCTTAAGGTGGAGTTTTTTCGACTGAAATCTCTCATTAACACAACTAATGTAATTACTTATCTTATGCCCAAACTTGGAAATGAGGTTAGCTTCTAGCTGATTCCAAGAGTTGTTACTATCAAGGTTCAGAAAATCAACCCAATTATCCTTCCAAAACAAAATGTCCTCACCATTTCCCAGCTTCCATTTACAACCCTTCTCAAGACCACTTTTGTTTTTGATGAGATTGTTCCAAAAAAACAAGCCACTAGGAAGGTTTTCAACATCAAGGAAACTCTGTGCATTGTTTGGGGCTAAATATTTAGCCCTTATGATGTCAATCCAAGGGTGATCTTCTTTTAAAAGCCTCTAACTCATTTTGGAGATTAGGGCAACATTCATAGTTTTGATATTTTTTATGCCCAATCTTTCCACTTTCTTGTGGGTACAAGCCCTATCCCAAGCCACAAGATGAAATTAATTTTTTTCCTATGTACTTGTCCACAAAAATGCTTATGAATCTTTTCAATTTTATCAATCATAGATAAATGAATGAAGAACATGGACATAATATAAATCGGAAGATTATGCAGAGTGTTTTTAACGAGTAAAATTTTTCCAGCATTAGAGAGAACAACTCCCTTCCAACTAGCAAGTTTATTGTGGAACTTGTCAAGAAGAGTATTCCAAATAGTCATAAAAACTTTATTAGTTCCCGAAGGAAGTCCAAGATAAGTTGTAGGGAGAGAATTAATTTCACATCCTAGAATGTGAGCAATCTTCTTTTGATGGTTGAGGGGAGTTTTGAAGAAATATAATGATTTTTTCTCAAAGTTGATATATTGTCCCGAAGCATCTTTATAATACTTAAGGATAAGTTTCGTCATTTTAGCCTCCAAAAGAGAAGCAGAATGGTATCATCAGCAAATTGTTGATGAAAGACAATGATCTCCAAGGATGTGGGCTTGAATCCTTTAAGGTATCCCAGAGAAATGATGTTGGTAATGGTGTTGCTGAGGCTATCAGTCATTGTGATGAAGAGAAGAGGGGAGATTGGGTCTCCCTATCAGATGTCTCTACTGCTGGTGAAGAAACCCACTGGAGGTCCGTTTACAATGACAAAGAATATGGGAGTGAAAATGAAAGTGGAAACACAAGACTTGACGACCTTCCTGAAGTGAGAAGTGAATCCAAATTTCTCCAACACTTTGTCAAAGAATAGCCAAGAAACTATATCAAAGGCTTTATTCATGTCCAACTTAATAACCATTCCTATTTTTTTACTTTTTTCCAATAGAGTAAATGGTTTCGTGGACCATCACCATCCCATATTGATTTGTAATGAAACATATAAGTTCATTGGTTTGAAGTTTATCTGTTTTGTTTTTTTATGGAGTTTCTGAGAAATAATTCTCCTTGCAAAGGGTTGAAGGAGAAATAATTAGTTACAATTATGCTTAATAGAGGAGGATTATCAAAGAAATAATTGTTGATACAATTTTTACAAAGCTTCATGATTTTTTAGTTAATGTTTAGCATTTGCAACATCGAAAGTGCTTCTATGTTCTATCATGTAGAGAATTTTTCCAATAAACAAATAAACGAGAAGCTATACTTAACAAAATATGCAAGATAAACAGATAAACAAAGTGATATACACAAGATTTATCCTAGGAAACCCTTTCGGGAAAAAATCTAGTGTAGTAATTTTTCTCTTATTGCATTAACTTAACCCTTTACAATACAATAATGTACTTTCAAGTTCTACTTTACCCTACTGCATGTCTAGCTATATGTAACAATAGAAAACCATCAAAACAATTTTACAATATAATGGGTACCAAAACCATGGGCTAACAAAACAACCCATAATGGTTCTCCATATGTCATGGGTTATGACACCACCCATATACACGTATAGATAGAAAATCACCTATCTATACCACTGGAAAAATAGGAATCCCAAAAAAAAATCTTGAACTCCCGATTGGGGGGCGCTAGCCACCCAAACCCCCCAGCTATGGTTAGTGTGAAACCCCCGCTAACACTCGTGGCAAATGTGTATAGTACTCCTTGATATACATTATGCAAAATATACAACATATTCTAACATATCATTGTTATGACAAATCCATTAACTCTATTTATCTTACCAAAAAATCCAAGTTGAGATGAAATGATACAATAAATATGAAAATTGAAGAAACATGTGACAATTTAGATGATGCAAACATCCTTAAAATTATAGATGCAACATCATCACTACACAAAATCATCTATTTTGTATAATTTCTTTAGAATTTGGGGTAAAAAAGTCAACAACATGATCAAGGAGTTAATTGTTAATACTAATTTTAGGGAGCTTCATGATTTCCTAGTTAACGCCCTAGCATTTCTGTAATGCCCCATCTGGGACACCGAGAAACGCGCTAGACAGGGTAAATTTTTTTTTTTGAAAGTGTTTAAATTAAAAGCTAATACCTCTTTTATATCTTTTCCTGGTGACTACTAAGGATATACCATTTATTTTTATTTTATTTTATTTATTTATTTATTTATTTTTTTTTTTAAAACCTCATTCCTTCATTTTACGTTTCTCCCATACATAATTTTCTTGTGTTCTTCCTACTTACCATTCTTGCTATTTTGTTTTCTTCATCTCTTGAACAAAACCAATGAAATCCTATATATATATATATATATATACACAATAAACATATATATATTTATATCTTTACTTATATATTTCCATTTTATTTTAACACTTGCCTTTCCATTTTGTTTTGTTGTTATTTTAAAGCAACTTCATCACCAGCACATATTTATATTCTTATCAATATGTTGACAATTTAAAGAAATGTATTTAGGGTTTAATGGAAGGGGGTCGCGCGGCTGGGAGAGGCGGCGTTGCGGAGGGAAGTGGAAACAGGTGAGGAGGGGGTGCGGGGCCGGTCGGAGGGCGGGCGGCAGGGCCGAAGGGGAACAGTGGTGCGAGGGTTACCGGCCGCGGGACAGGGCAGAGGCGACGCGGGAGGACAGGAGAGGGCCGGGACAGGGCGGCTGGGCGCGGGGGACAGCGCGGGTGCTTTGGGGAGGGGTCAGTGTGGGCGGAGCGCTGGAGGCGGCGGAGACAGGGTGCAGGCCGGGGTGGCCGCGTTTGGAGGAACGGGAGGGTGCCGCGTTAGGAGGGACGGGGAAGGTGGGGGCAGGCGACGGCTGCACAGCCCGTGGCGAGGGGGAAAAGGGTCCGTGGGGGCAGCGCCCCCACGACTGTCCAAAGGGGTGCGGGGGGGGGGGTTCGGCCCCCCCCCGCCTGTTTTTTTATTTTTTTTTTAAAACACAGTCGCTGTGGGGGAGGGGCCGAACCTCCCCCATTAACATTTTTTTTTTTTTTATTTTTTTGTTTTGACAAAACAGTAAATCCGTCCCCTTTTTTTTTTTTAAAAAAAATTTGACCATATATATATATATATATATGTATATTCTATTTAGTTGTTTTTTTTTTTTATAATGTGCAGGTGATCTTGCAACCAAACAGTATACACAATACCAAAAAACTTATAAAATTTAACTTGATAACCGCTGTGAAAACAGATATATATTCTTTTAACAAAAGCACACTATTATAGCAACCCATTTCAGTTAAGAGCAAATGCTTGAAGAACAAGTTTTACACTTACTTAGAACAAGTTTTACACTTAGTGCAGGATGATGAACAATCGCATTTGCCTTATTATTAAAGCCATAGACAAGATAGATAGAAAGGGATTGATACTAGTTTTATTTTAATCACTGATTTGCAATGTTACAAAGAGATGTATTTCACAAAAAAGGTAATTTATTTCTCTTTCTATAATGTTACAAAAAAAATTACAATGAAGTCCAAAACAAGAACACTACACATCTAATGTCTCAACCCTTCTTCAAGAAGGAGGTTCCATCAATCCATAAAATACCAGCTATTTTCACAAGCATTCTTTTCAAGATTTAAGTTTCCAAGAAGGTCTAACATAACCCCATAACATTTCAAATATTCAAGGAAAGTTTATACAAAATAACATACTAATGCTAAGAGAAGATTTATCATCAGTTTTAATACAAGATTTGCATGTAACTCCAAATGCAAAAGAGTGTCTTACAAGACAATGAAAGCTCACACAAGCCATTTTTTTTTATACAAAGAAAGAGAAATCCATGAAATGGTGAAGGAGACAAGAGGATAAATCCAAGTAGGCAGGTGTCTTCATGCATCTTCCAAAGCTTCCCAACTCCAAAATCTTTCAAGGCCAACACAAAGAGAAAGGGCTTGTTTAACCACCCAACCTTTAGGCATCATCACATGCCTATCCCAAGGTTGGGGATGCATGCTAGCCTCCCCCAAGCCCATGGGAAAGAGGATAGCTAACCAACACTTGCACAAGGTGAAGGGTATGCACTAACAATAATGACAACCATGCACACAAACCTAAGACTCACAAGCAAACAAGACTCCAAAAGAACACCACAAGAAGGAGAACCCATGTTCATCCTCCAAAAATGGGGAAGAGAGGAGAAAGTTCTCCTAAAATTAGTCATCAAAATTACTATGTACAATGAACACAACTTCATCAACCTCCTTATTGCTCCTTAATCACAACAAGACCCTCCTTATTCCTCCCCCTTTCTCCAAATCCTCCTTGGAAGGATTTTCAAACCCCAAAAGGGGTTTCCTTACCAAGGATGGGGAAGGAGATACAAGCCAAATGAATCCACTTCCCCACCTCAACCATTGAGGGGAAAAAAAATAATAAGACCCTACAAAGGCTTGACCATCAAGCCTTGAGGGTTGAGAGGGAAAAATTCCCTCTCTCTTCCCCCACACTCCAAACTCCATCATGCCATATGATGGAGGGAGTAAAAACACGCACAAACAACACTAAAGCTTCATTCAAAAATAAGAATTTTCAACAATCAATCTAACAACTAAAAATAAAGTAACACAACTACAAGATCTAAGAGCCTACCTCAAGGAAAGCTCTCCAAAAAGATTCCTAACTTCAAGACTTCCACCCCTAGTTCCAAGCAAATTCCAAGCTCTAATTCACCCAAGCATCCAAGCAAGAAAATCCAAGCAAAAAAAGTCCATTTTTTTCTCCATGAATGAAAATATGAAGAGGAGGAACCAAGCATCCTCACAAATGAGGGGGTGACATGTGTCACCCCTTTCCCTCCTCATGGTCAGAGATGCTAAGACAAAAGAGAGAAAGGGTAAAATTATCTTTTTACCCTCTTCTCCCCAAATTTCCTCAAATGTTAACAAGACAAAACTAGTTGCACTTTTGATAAACACACAAATCAACATCCCTTACATGGATGTGACAAAACAAGGGTAGAAAGGGAGGGGAAAACTCCTTTTAGCCTTGAAAACAAGCCCCCCTACCCATTAGGTAGGGTCAAAGGGCTTATTTTTGTGATAGGGGGGACTCCCAAGCTGCAAAGGGGGTCCCCAAAAATGCCCAAAATACCCTAATTTCGGGTTTTGCATTTTGGCACAAGGGTAGAGGGTGTGGGGACCACCCAAGGGTCTCACATGTGACCCTAAACCCTTGTGATTAAGGGACTAATTAACAAAATCAACAATTTAAAAGAAAGTGAAATTATTTACTCCCTAAGCAAGTTTACAACTCTACTAACAACCCTAAACAAAAATTAATAAATTAAAGCAAAATACTATACATACATTGGGGTCACTCAAAGTGCCCAAAATTAACAATCATCTATCCTAGGGCTCCACACAGTGAACATGGCTAGGACTCAGCCCGTGGGCTGCTTGTGCAAGTTTTGAGCAACTGGCCTGAATCCCACGTTCTCCTGTAAACCTGTCACCTGCACACTCATTGCACACATTAACTGCACCTGTCCAATACAATATAAATGACATAGTAAGATATCAATGCATGCTAAACTAACCTAACATCCTACTGAAATCTAGATGTAACAACGTGCACAATTATATTCCACATTCCAAAAGTTAAACAAGGTGATAAAGCGACATATAATCCCACCATGCAACAACCATCCATCAATATAATTAGATTTCCAAGCACATCATATTCATTAGTTTCCATGTCATAACAAGAAAATGCGACAATAAGAAATTATGCTAAATTGGTGCTATACCCCTGAATGTCACATATGTCTAATAAAATCAAACATCTAAAAATAATGTCCAAGATAACACCAATCACTGTCAAAACATGTCTATGAGCAAATAAACAACAAGCTACTGAGCTGAAGAAAATGTGGGCACTACAATTTCCAACATAAAAATACTTACATGTTCTAGCATTTTTATGAAAAATCATAGAATTTTATTTAACTTACCAAAAATCCAAGCTAAGATAAAATAATACAATGGATAAGAAAATTGAAGAAACGTGTGAGATTGGGTGATGCGGTCATCCTTATAAAATTACTGATGCACCTTCATCACTACAAAGAATCACCTATCTTGCATAATTTCTTTGGGATTTGGAGGGGTAAGAGGTGGGTTGTGGGGTCTGAGTGGCGAGGGGGCCGGGGCAAGGAGAAAGTCAAAAGAGTTAATTGCTAGCACAATTTTTGGGGAGCTTCCTAATTTCCTAGTGAATGCCTGACATTTACATTGTCGAAAGTTCTTCTACATTCTAGTATTTTTTTTGATAAATCTTCTAATCCTATTTAACTTGCCAAAAAAACAAAGCCGAGATTAAATGGTACAATGGATAAAAAAACTAAAATAAAATGTTTACAAGAACTAAGACTAGTGACATGAATCCACTAGGCAAGGAGTTACCAAAAATTAGACCAAATGAGTTAATAATAACCGAAGGACGACAACAATCTACACAATTGTAGCACATTCCACAATGAATTCAAACAAATAACATAATGATCCTACATGTACAATCTAATATCTATCATAACAATATATTACAAGATGACAACACATTGATATTGAGATAATTTTAGAAGATACATATGAATTAAGCTTGTAAGGATTTTATAACTCAACACTTACACATCTACAAAACACAAGCAAATGCCTAGTTATCAAATGATGATCCACATACTCAAAGCATTATGATAAAGCCATAACAGTTGCTCAACATCCTACAATATCTACTCTTTGAATCAAGAAAGACTATTCATTCATTGTTCAATTGCTCACAAAACTGAAAAACATAGTGCTCAATAAGGATAAACACGTTTGCTCAATAGCGAAAAAAGATTCTCATGGAGAATTTCTTCCCCAAATTATATATTCTCTTTGCAAAGGTGTATAACAAAAGTACTCAAAATATTTTCTCAGAATCAATCAAAGGATGAGGAGAAGCCAAATGTCAGCTCTAGATGAAAGCAAAATATCCACCAATGAGAGAAGAGATGGGGGCATGCTTTGCATCACTTCTACCAAATCAACCTTGAAGAAACACAAATTTTGCCTGAAATGAGCAAGGATTGACACAAAATTTGAACTAAGAGAAAGCATAAATAGTAATCCACGAGGGAAGACACATGTGCATCATTGACATCTGGAGGATGGATGAACAAAAAACTAAGATTTGTCAATCAAACTCATATTTCACCTTTGGACCATTGTGACAACTTCCTTTTGATTTTCATCAATATGAACTTCTCAGCGTGTTTTGGTGGGTCATGGTGGGAACATTTTGTCAAGGAGGCATCTTTGCAAACAAGAGGAATTATATGAAAGTATCCAAAGATAATTTGGAGCTAAATTGATCAAGAGAATTCACTAGAACCACCCCAACTTTTGTCACTAAAATATTTGAGAACTCTCCATTATTTGCCCCAAAATTTTGAAACCAACATGTAGCTCTCTTACTAAACTTTCTAATGGAACTAGTATTGCCTTGACTGGAGCTTGTGTTAAAAGTTATGAGCAAAAAAATAGGGGCCTAGTTTTATGGACTTCACAATGTGATGTCCTCGAACTCCTTTTTCTTTGTTATTCGGACGTCAAATTAACTTCATATGAATTGTCTACATCCAGCAGCCTATCACCACATATGCCTCATTCAGCTTGTCTAAAGTCTAAGCTTTAACCAATTTACACCACATGGCTGCCATCGGTGCCACCGCTTCACGCAATCCCTCCAAACTTCAGTTTTACGCTTAGGCCATCAATGGGTGACATATGACCTTCAATGGTCGCACCATCCTTCACGCCCCCTGAAACCTTGGCCTCCATACTCTCACTTCTCTAATCATTGACACATGGCCGCCATCAATGAATTCACCCATTACAAGCTAAGAATTGGCTCATTGTATCATTGGGCAACACTTGTCACCCATCAATATTATATGTTCACACGGCCTTTGAAGCTTAGTGGTTCTATTGCTAGACTTCAGTGTGTGGCAATGGGAGGCATGTCTCCTTACACTTGACTTTAATTAAAGACCATCGACCATGACAATCTTGATTGCTTGGATTAAAATTAACAGACCCCGTGGCTAAGGAATTCGGAATTTGTTGGAGATTAAAATACTTCAAATTTCACCAATTTTTTTAGGTCAGCTTATAAACAAGCAAAGCAAAGAAAGACAACCATTTTTTATGAGTTCAACAATATAAAAATACCTAAAATAAGAGTCTTTCACCATTTTCTTGTGTTGCGGGTCATCGTGCCCTATGGGGAACTTCGTCCCATGTGGTACTTGTTGAATCTTTGCATCTTTTTCATTATCATGTGTTGTCATTAAGCTCTAATTTTTAACTCTAAAGCCCCAAACAAAATAAGGTGAGCAAATCTTGGTGCGAACACCTCCCAAAGGGGGATTCCCTATAATAGTTTGACATCCCTCAATTGTTGCGATGTCTTCATAATGTTGCTGCTTTGCAATACAGTATGTTTGGATATAAGGAGCATAAATTATCAAAAATTTGAGGTAATCACATTACCGCAACTAAATTATCAGCACTACATAGTCGATAAGACATGTAGAGATTAATGCATTGAAATAGTACTATATCATTTAACACTAAAATGTCCTCTCTGCACAACAAGCGGAGGCCATTTGCAATAGTTAAACCCTTGATGTGAGACAGACAGCTGTGACGCATCCAATGATCTTGCCAGATAAAAAGGTTAAAGAAACAAATATAGTTTTACCATAAACTTGAAAATCTTGATCGGCAAGTTTTGCCGAGTAAAATAAGCATTTTTGTGTTAAGCAATTCTGTAGCTAATAGTTTTTAAGAAGGGGTGTATTGTTGACACCTTTTGACTCTGACGATTTTCTGGGAGTATACATATATGGAAATATTGGAATATGGATTAAAGGTTTCCAAGTGGTGCTTGATATAATCAGTTTTTTTCAGATGTTTTTTTTTACGTTTGGGAAGGACTTTCAGAAAACTCAATACATATTATAGGTCTTGTACTTTTGTTTTGCCTCCCTGTGTCTTTTCAATTTTCATCTATTTTAAGTCAGTTCCATTTGGTGCCGTCTTTTATCATCCGATTCCCATTCAATGTGATCAATTATCTAGAATGTAATCTGTTTGTGCTTGCAATGAATGAACATTAACAGAATATCAATTTATGTATTTAAAACACATGAGCTGTTTGCCATCTCTTTTTAAAATGCAACTTATTTTTAATAACATTTACTGGGAAAGCCTCCAATGTCATTTTTTGTCATGGATTATAATCTCACACATTTGGCTTCATATGATGTCTTATTCATTTTCTTGCAAGTAATCTATTTATTTGTGTTTTCAAAGAATTAGACTTATTATATACTATAGCAGATCTTGGAAATGAATAGCAGCTGAATTTGTTTTGCAAAAGAAAAAAACTTCAATGTCCAAAGTATAAATTGAAAGGCAGGGGAATTTATTTTTGCAAACTATTTCTGCAATGCGTGTAAGATTACACTCTTCAATCTTTCCTTTATTTAGGAATAATTATAGTTATAGCTGGTTCTCAACTTCAAAAATCATGTCTGGACATAGTGAAATATGGACAAAACTAGATTTGAATCCTGTTACCATTTGCATTTCCAAATAATTTACAATGTGCTCAGTTTAATCGAAAAATAGATAGTGTCTCAAACGGTGGGGTTGGAAGTCTCCCTCTACTGTTTTTTCCATGTATATAATTAGTTTTGGATGTTATAAGTTTGGGGCTGAAAGTGTCTGTAGTTAAAATGGCCTTCACTGCTCCCACTTTTGTAGTAAAAGATTTTAATTTTGCTATTAATTTTAATTTGTAATTGCATAAGATCACATATGACTATAAGGTATGCAGTTTTGTGGTATACAATAATTTGGGATTTGAAATGCAACCTCCCAACCATACCACTTGTGCCTACCAAGCTACCTAGCGCCTACCACATGCCACCATTTGAATTCCAAATATAAGCTTTGCCATTATCAATTTCTATAAAAGTTAATCCACTATATTGAGGCCCTAGGACAATTCTTATTGCAATCTGGCCCTCTTTTCCAATCCATGTAGCGAGAGGAAGCAACGTTTTGCCCCTCAAAATCTTAAAAATAAACTTTTCAATTATAACTTGACTGGTTAACAAATCTTAATTCGGTTGAATGAAATTATCACGGCTTTACTTTGGAGTGAAAGGGTTTTTCACTTAAGTGGAGACATTATAGCGGCATAATCTCATGAATAGAGAAAACGCAATATTTGAATGCAACATATTTCAGCCTGTAATGTTCCAAAAATAAAGAAAATCGTTTTTAAGGAATTTAAAAACCTACACACCTACATCTAACCAGATTGCATAGATTTTTTAAACCTGCTTCTTAAAAACTGCAAAGATTTGACTGGAACTTCAAAAGAGGCCTAACCAGCCAAATCAGACAAAGAACCGTAAATAAGTTTGCCATTTGCTTGGGAAAAAAAAAGCTAAAACTCAAGCCGGAAAACCACTACAGTGTTGGAATCACATAAACCATACCACGCTCATTAGAACAGAAAGAGAGAAGAGGGGACCAAAATTGTGTGTCAGAAGTAGCTGGTTGTGAAATCACTGTAAATATCAGTGGGAATCCGAACTTCTTTCATCATTCACACCAAATTCCTATATAAAAGATCGAAAAGAGCAAAGAAAAAAAAAAGGAAAGGGTCTCAGACATCCAAGGAAGAGATACGAACAGCAAAGGCTCTCAAACCCGGCAAAGGCGAAATCCCTCAGGCGGCCACTGCGAATGTTTTGAGAAACGAGCCTTCTCTTTCTCATCACCGACCCTCGATCGAACGCCTGACCTACTTAAACGTCCACGCGACAAACAAAAATAAATCAACAAATACATCAAGCTTTGAAGCTTATGGAACTCAAAGAAACCAATGAAGCGAGGAATTGCTGACATTACCGGATGCTGAATATAAATACACTAAACATCCTCCGTGCTTTCAACCCTAAACCCTAATCCTAACCCTAACTTTGGCATTTTCTTTCACCGCATTTAAAAAGTAAGTAATTTCCAAAAAATAAAAATGATTGGTCCTCCGCTTGAATTGGCTCTCGAGCAGGGGATGTGGACTGTTGTCACGAGATCTAGGGAGAAGAAGGGGCGCTTTGAGTTTATTGTTCTCGTTCTGCTTCGGAGTAGAGTAATTTTATTTTTGGTGTTCCTCGAATATCCATGTAGTTTGGCATTTGTTTGTTTTCTAAGCATGGCCTAGTTTTCTTGTATTTTTGGGGTGTGCTCTCATACTACCCGCTTTTTTGTTGAGAGAATCTTGTATCATGTTGCATTTAATATAATATAAGATCTTTTTCATCAAAAAAAAAATATGGTTGGTTTGAAATGTATTTCTAAATGTGTTTTTGATTGAAGTGTAAAATGTTAAAGTTGATGGAAGGTGAAATATTGGATGGTGGAAGAGTCAAATGAAGAAGGGGGTCAAAGGAGGAGAATTTTTAAGTTGATGAATCTATTAGAGGGAACATAGGTGATCCTCTTTTTTCTTTTGAGAAGTCGCATATGGACCACATGTCTCTTTTACTTACCATCATTACATTGTCTATTCAATACAATGTTTGTTTAATATTAAATTTGTCTTAATCGCTACCAACTTGAAAAACCCTACTTTTTAATAGATATGTAACTTATTTGGGATTAGTGCAATCATATTATTTTGTGTTTTAATAAGATAAGTGTGGAACTAAAACCAAAATAAATGGTAAACACAACAACAAAAAACATGGTAGATTAAGAAAAAAATTGACACATATTGTAAGGGTCACATAATAATCACATCTGCATTTTGTACATTGAGCAAAATTTTGAAAAGAGACCTATGTTGGGTCACTTTTTTGTTAACGAAAGATTGAAAAAAAAGTGCTCAAAATAAGAAAACTTCTCCACAAGGTTGAGCATAAGAGTTACTGACATCCATTGGGATATCCTTGATAAAGGGCAGTTGGGTAAAGTTACCAATAAGAATGATCGACTACCCACTACGGGTTTTTTTGTGGGGAGACGTCTCTCAGATGCATGTGTATAAGAAGGCATCCATGTATGGTGGATATAGAGATGTTAAAATCAATAACACCTATTGGAGAGAGTAAAAACAATGGGGAGTCATTAGTGCCAGAAGGAGGCACGAGTGTGTATTTGATAGTGTTCATAAGGTAAGATTTCCTTATTTCAGCAGTACAAACTCGTCAAAACATTTTCCATTAATGATTGAGAATTTGAGTATATTTATATCAAGCCTCGTAATGATGATCTCTTGTTTAAGCCATCAATTGTGTTTATTAATATGTTGTGGCCACAATGACAGACTTTGTACATGGGATAATGGAAAATGCACAGACTACATATACAATGAAGGAGACATGGAAAAAACTATTGACCTTGAGATCAACAGTTTATATCTTATACATCACCATTCTTCCTTCCAACAACAAATGACAAAAATGGACACATTATTACTATCTTTATTCATGGTACCAACTGTCATTTAGATATATGGACCTAAAACCATATGTAGTTGTTTCCAATATGGGATTTCAAATTGTATCGACCTATCATTCCAATGCGGGTCCTCAAATTGAAAGGCAATAATTTGCACACCAATACCTACTACCTAGAAGTTTGATAACTAAAATGTTTAGTTGGTTTCTTTTTTTGTAATGCGAGAACACAGTAGGGTTTGGGATTCATCTTCGACCTCACATAATATTTTTGAATCTAGCAAAAGCAAAAACTTATCAGGGCATTCAACATCAAACAACAACAAAATTGTTGGCAAAAGGCTTGAAATTCTTAGCCTTCAATTATATTTCATACAAACTTCTCATGTGTGACACAAGGCATGCACTACGTGAGTGGATGCAAAGTAATCTAATAGGAGAAGTGGGGGGAGATTACTAGCTTATTTGAAAGTCATCCAAAGCTCAAATCCTTCTACCATATTTCGAAGACCATGCATGACGAGCATCTTTGATACTCGCACTTTAGTTATATTATGTTTGTCATTCTAGGGCGGTGTCCATGGATGTTTGCAACAAAGGGAACAATCGGAATTGCTCTCAGTACTTGTTTGATAACGAAATTAACCGAATACTATACTAATTACAATTAGGAAATTAAGATGATTGAAAGCAAAGGACTATTGAATACAAAATTAAAGGTACTGAAAATAATGTAATGTTGATAATTCCAAATCAATGCATAATACATAACAGAAATGAACAGTAAATTATCCCTTCTCATTGGGGAGGAGTGGCCCTTGCTCCTTCCCTTCAATCAGGTTCAATGTTGCAAGTTACACAAATAAAGTTTCCCCTTTAAATCTACAATTTATTGAATTGGAATAACTGTTTTTACAATAATAGACTAACTTTTGTTCCTACTACATTCACTCTTTTATATTCAAAGTGGTCCCAGTCTCTTTAGGAGAGGATTAGTTATTAGAAATTAATAACAACTACTGAATTGGACGATGCCTATAATAACAACTAGTTGTTATAAGAATTACAATCGTGGAAGGATTAATCTATGACATGTTTGGATTGAACTAATCCTATTAACTATAGATGAGGCTCGTAATTAACTTCTTTGAGATAGTCAATGGTGCCAAAAGATGTTGCAGATCCTAAATTGATTCAAGTTTTAATCATGATGACCATAAGTCCATAAGTGTTCATCTGCATCACATATTCAAGCAACTGGAGTTATGTTGGGATTGCATGGACATTGTAATCTGCATAAAGGTTGAGGTAGGTAGTTTACATGTTTCATGACTTATATCATTATGTTTATTGATGTGATCAGTTACATAAACTCATCATTCAGTCATCCGAGCCATTTTTCTCTTTTACGCGAGTTCCTCATTTCAAGTGAGTCTAAATTAGTGAGTCTTGACGAGTCCCGTACGCTCCATGGATGAGTCTTGCGCTAATGTAAAGGTGATTCTTATGCTATAAGGCGAGTCCTTACGCTAGTGCATAAGCGAGTCCTATGCGTTAGTCTGTAGTTAACTCCTGTGATGACTCAAGATATACTTTTCCAAATACATTGTTAATACTCATGAAGGTTCCTTAAAGTTTGAAGACATTATTTGAACAAGATGAAAATAACAAGAATATGCACAACATTTCCTTCCAAAACATAGTAAAGTATTAATTTTAAAACGCCAATATTATACATAGTGCAAAATGATATCAAAGTAACACAAGGTTTAACATGGGATAAAACATGGAAAAATAAGAGTTCATCACTCCTCCACACTTAAGATCTAAAAGGTCCTCCTGCTACCTATTCAATTGTTCAACTATCCTTGAACAATTGTACTCATTGGCAAAGGTTTGTTAAGTGTCATCCAATTCAGTGTTATAGAAATCCAAAGAACTTTAATGAATGAATTCCTCCAAGTTGTATAACTATCCTTTCGAATGATCAGTCTGTGGAATTCCAGCATAGTTACTTGGGGATATGAATAAGGGAGGCCTATAACTCATTCCAATCAACTTACACTACATTGCCTAAAATGATCTTATAAAGATCCTTGGCCCTTTTCAACAACCAGTGGAGGTTAGTGGGTGAAATCACCTGCTTCTTTCTTATAATTCTCTACAAACATAGTTCATACCTCAACTGATAGGCAAAGGAAATTAACATTAATTGTTGGGAGTGTCTGCTCCGTGAAATCCTTTACACAAGTCCTTAGAATTTCCTTTATACCTATCCACCAAACTATAAACAATATAGTTTAGACCAAAATCTTATGAAAACTTGGATGGGGACAGGAAGATCATACCTCATTAAGAGGCCTATATTATATTCTTGTTTGTACATATGATCCTCTTTGTTCCCTCCATTCAGAATGGTACCTCAAAGTAGAGATGAATGCCCTCATTTGTACCTCTCCCACATATAAATTGATTGGAATCTCAATCTGCTCAGGGGGAAGGAACTTATGAACATAAAATTCATAGAGTAGATTCTTAGCAACATCATTTCCTACTGTGTATGCACCAAAAAAATTGTCTTATCATCATAAAATTCTATATCTTTCATAGAACGAGCTCTAGAGATTTGTCAGTTTATAAATTGCTCCTTTAAAAATAGTGCACAGAAAGTTAGAAGAAGCCCTGCATGAGAGTACCTGATCATACAACTGGAACAGACATTGAGCACATTGTCTCGAAGCAATTTGTTTTCTTCCTTCTAAAGCATTATTCTCATCATCAACATCCCTCTGATCCTATAATGCTCGTGCATCCATTTAACCATTCCTCTTAGGACAATAATTTGAAAAAACACGAAGTCTATCTGAGTTATTTGTTCTTTGGTGGCCACATGATTTGTTTCCTTTCTATTCTCTTATAAAATTGCAAGGGATGTGTTGAGCTCACCTGTCTTAGTTTGAAGGGAATGAATTTGATTTTTATTTTTCATCCAAAGAAATGTTGAAGTTGAAGAGTGGCCTCTTCATGTTATTCTATGGTTTGATGGAGTTGTTAAATTTTCTAGATCTTTTTCAGACTCCACCTGAGAGAGACTAAACTGATTTAGCTTGAAGGAGGAGCTATAGACTGTGTAATTTTCTCTTGGGCCTATTGGAGTTCAAACTAAATTTTGGAAAGAGACAATACTTGTGGAAATTTTTTATCAGAATCTGGAGGAGAACTAGGTTATCCTTCCATCATGGGTGCTTTACCTTTGTTTAGGACATAGGAGAGGGAGTGTTAGTGGTTGGGGTTTGATAAAACTTCTCTTTTAGAAATTTGGAACAAATGGTGATATAGAGTGGAAGTGGAGACACAGGTGGTGTCTGGAGTAGGGTTTGCATAATAGCTTATGCTTCCTATTCTTCTTGAGAAGGAACAAGTTTCAGCTAAGGGGCTCATTAAGGGTCTAAGCATGCCTATATTTCCTAGGGTGTTTCTTAGGAAATTTTGAAGTGGAAGGCTTCTGGCTCTATATCCAATTCAAAATCTAGGGCATAATTTCTCCAAGAATTTCATCCACTTCTTAAGGCCATGCCTTTTTTTTAACAAACTGGTGTTCATAAATAAAATGTATTAGGCCCTGGAATTTCAAGTAAGAGGCACCCCAACAAAATTTATCAGTGGAAGAGGAGACAAAATCATACAAAAATTGAGGCAAATTTACTTTGTTCTAGGGTTTAACTTGGCCACGACAAAGGTGGATCATAATTCTCAAAACATGACCCAAAACTATTTCATATTAACCCTCATAGGTAAAATATCTTGATTATCCATTTAGCTATATCGGCCCAAGGATGAGGGAGGGTAATTCTTTTAATTCCTTTTTCCTTTCCCTTATTTTACATAACTAGTTCTAATTTTTCATTTTTTTTCCCATTGAAATATTTTAATAATTTCATAATATAGTGTTCTATTATTAATTGATTTACCCTCTTATGTTATCCCTGAAAGATGACTAATTACAGTGGGTCTAAATGTAATTTTATTACCTTTTAAAATAGAATACCCCTCCTCCATGTTTTTGGTGAATTCCTCTGTCATTTTTCATGTTAAACTCTTCATATGCAAGAATCAAATCAAGATCCATCCTGCCTTTTCAAAGATTTCCACTGCCCTTGCATTAGCTAATAGCTCTACTAAATTTGTTGGTTCTTGCCTAAGTCTGAACCCCACGACTGGTGTGTACAACCAAGTATTGGAAAATAATAGAGCACAAGACATGCAATGTTGGAGATGGGTAGTCACATTAATGGAGCAGGAGTGTAATAGTGAAATAATTTAGAAAAATATTGGGGAGACAAAATGGTTACAAATAAAACAACATGAATTTAGGAAAGTTTTTTAACAAATCCCAAGGTGATAATGATAGTAATTGGGTACATGTGGTGATTAATATGGAGATGGATGGATAGATTTTTTGGGATATGTGAAGTGGGAAGACATTGGGAATGAGGAAGGTAATCAATTTTCACAAGTACAATAATGAAAAATTCATGAATTCAACCTTGCAACATTTAAGAAGGGAATAATCACGCATACCTTATTAATTTCACTTGTCACATCATTGGCCATCATTTAAATGTTGCTTTGATCCTCCCTCCATGCATTGTTCTTCATTTATTACCTGCATGATTTAGGGGTGGTGACCGCCATTACTGTTTTTTAGCCACCTGCATTTATTATATTTTTTAATTTTTATTTTTTTCAGAAGAATGATGGCCACTATTGTTGGTTTTCAACCAATGCCTCAGAGGATGATGGCCACCATTTCTAGTTTTTAATCACCACCTCTTTATTTTTACTGAAAAAATAGCCCAGTTCTGAGTTGAGTTGGACAAAAAAACTTTGTCGAAACAATTCAGAGTTGAATCTTCTTGAAGCATCTTCTGAAATTCTTCTCTGGATGTTGGTTTTTGGTACAACCTCAATCTATGTCCATTAACCAACATCAATTTCTTCTCACCATCAATTGGAATCAGTTGAACTATTCCATTGTTGAATACCTCTTCAATCTGATATGGGCCCATCCATTTTGTCTACAACTTTCCCTTGAAATCTTTGTATTTTGAATCAAATAATAGAGCCCAATCTCCTTTTTGGAATTTCCTTGTCTTAATGTGTTTGTCATGCCATACCTACCTTTGATGTTGGATGATTTTAGTCTAATGTAATGTTTGTAGTCTTATCTCATCCAACTCATTTAGTTGAAGAATCCTTTCCTTTTGTGCTTCTGATAAATCAATTCCCACTTTCAGCAGCTATTCTCAAGGTTTGAATCTCAAATTCTATGGGAAGAATGGGCTTCTTCCCATAAACCAACTCATAAGGAGTGAATCATGTGGTTGTTTTCCAAGTAGTATTACAGGCCCATACTGCTTCAGGCAGTTTTTGAACCCAAATTTTCCTTGAGATATCCATTATTTTTGTTAGGATATTCTCCAACTCTCTGTTAGTAGCCTCCACTTGACCATTGGACTATGGATGGTATGGTGATGACTTCTTATGCTTCAATTGGTATGTTTCCACAAAAGAACTAATTACATCTGACATGAACTGTGGTCCTTAATCTGAAACAATGGATCTTGGTATGTTCATATAAAAAACCTAAAACTTTATCATCTCTTGCATGTTGCAGTGCTTACACCTCAGCCCACCCATTTGTGACATACCATGTACAAACCAGAATGTACTCCTTTCCTTGAGAATGGGGGCCAATGAAATCCAATCTCCACTTCTCAAATGGTTTCAAGACAACTTGATGTTGGAGTGGCATCTTAGATGTAAATGTTGGTTTCCCCATCCTTTAGCATAGACATACTTTTTGACATCCTTAAACAAGGAAGGTCAATAATAACAAGTTCCTAAGACTTTATGAATGGTTCTTTGAAATGAATAATGTCCTCTTGATGGCTCATCATGACATGCCCTAAGTATGTCAAATACTTCATCTTCAACTACACACCTGTGTAAAACATGGTCAAGTCCACATTTAGAAATAATTCCATTTAACCATGTATACATCACACTTTGTTTAATCAATTTCTTTATTTTCTTTTGTGTGGAAAAGGTTGTGAACTTCCTTGTAGCCAAATAGTTAGCCATATCTGCAAACCAAGGAGAGGTAGTAGAAATTGCAAACAAATGTTCATCTGAAAAATCGTCATTGACACGATCTTCTTCTTTTGAAGTGGTCATCCTTGAAAGAAAATCAACTACCACATTTGATTTCCCTGGCTTGTCAATGATTTTAATATTAAATTCCTGTAGTAACAACAACCACCTTATAATGTTATCATGCACTAAAGGTTTATTCATTAGATACTTGATAGCAGAGTGGTCAGTGTGAACAATCACTTCATAACCTATGATATAATGATGAAACTTGTTGATTGCATATACAATTGCAAGAAATTCCTTTTCTGTGGTGGTGTAATTCCTTTCAACAGAGGAGAGGTTTTTACTTATATAATAAATAACATGCATAGATTCTTCTTCTTCTTGTTGTCCAAACACATCCCCTACTACTTCGTTGGAAGCATATGTTTTTATATGGAAGGGAAGCTTCCAATCTGTGCCTCTCAATATTGGTGTATTTATCAATTTAACTTTGATAGTATCAAAAGATTGTTGGCATGCCTCAATCCATTCAAATTCAGAGTCTTTAGTTAGGAGAGAAAAAAATGGAGAATTTATCTTGCTAAAGTTTGAAATAAACCTTCTATAGTAGCTAGCATGGCCAAGAAAAATTCTTACCTTTGTTTGGTTTGTGGGAGATGGGAGCTTTACAATAATACTGACCTTGTTTGGGTCTACCTTGATTCCTTCATTTGAGTTATGATGGCCTAAAACTATCACATGTTCCATCATAAGTAAATTTATTTTTCATGGTTTAAGGATAATTGATGTTTTTCATACTTAGAAAGGACTTTGTCTAAGTTTTCAATTACATCTTGGAATGTTGCTCCATAAATAGTGAAGTCATCCACATAAATCTCTACACATCATGGGTGAGGTTAGAAAAGATTGCCAAATGGATCTTTGGAATGTGGCAGGAGCATTACATAAACCAAAAGGTAACACCCTATAAGCAAATGTTCCCCGTGGGAAGGTAAAAGTGGTTTTGTCTTGATCCTCAAGTGCTAATGTTATTTGGTTGTACCCGCTAAACCCATAAAGGAATGACAAATTCATTTTTCCAGATAAACTATCTAAGACTTGATCAATAAAAGGTAATGGAAAATAATCCTAATGAGTTTCCTTATTTAATTCCCTATAATCCACACAAACCCTCCATTTCTCATTCTTTTTAGGAACTAGAACTCATGGAGAAACCCACTGGCTATTTGAGATTGGATAAATGAATCCTACCCTAGAAGTTTTTCAATTTCAGTTTTCATAATGTCTCTAAGGCAAGGTTTATCCTTCTTTGGGGTTGTTTGAGTGGTCTGGAATCAATTGTGTAATTATGGTGTATACAAATATTGGGATGAATACCCTTCATGTTTCTATATTCCTAAGCAAAAACTTGAGGATGAGAGCATACAAGTTTAAATAGGGTATTCTTTTCTTGACTAGCCAGCCAACTATTGACTTACAATGTTTTCTATGGGAAAATAGGAAGTTTTTTTATACCTAGATGAAGAGAATCTTCAATAGGGTACTCTCTCAACAATGCATTCAACGGGCACCTGTGGGGAAGTAATATGTGAACAACAATGATATTTTAAAAGATAGATTCAATCAAATCTATATTTCGTGCAAAAGGGTAGATGACGGGCTGGTTTTTTTCTTCCATAAAATATCTCTTGTTTCCATTAGTTATAGCACAGTACTATAAATAGACCCAACACAGGACTCATGTTTGGGCGCAAGACTTACACTTTGTCCAGTGCATGTCTCATGGTCACCATCCTGAATTCGATTTGAGTGCTCTTGAATTATGACCATGGTTCAGGGAAGAGATGATTTCCTCTAATTCATCTAAATTTTCCTTACACCACTGTTTATTTTCTGTAGCAAAAGGTTTTGCGACAAGGTAAATTGATAACTTTTTGGAATCTTGTCCATTTGTAATCACCATATTCCATGTTATGAAATCATGACGAGGGTGACAATAGGTTCTAACCAAGGGCATCCTATTCTTATTTTTATTATCATGAAGTCTATCGAATAATCCCATGATTCAATGGTGATAGTGTCATTTGTAAAACTATGGAGGTTGATTGTGGTTTAGGGAGTGATAGTGTGGACAGAGTATCAGTGTTCATCACATTAATAACAAATCCTAAGTCAATTAGGACATTTTGGATTTGGACATATTTTATACAAACTGTAACAATAGAACTTCCATGGTCTCCATGTTTAGGAGGGGTCATATTCCCTTCCAATTTACTAGCAAGTTTCCCATCAACATGGATGGTTTTAGGTTGATTATTTCTTCTTCATGGAGTCTTAAAATATAGCTCTTTGATGGTTTTGATTAATTTGGGAATTTCCTTAAGAGCTTGTAACAGGAGAATCCCAATACTCAATTTTATCAGTCCCTAAATTAATTATGACTTTGGTTGTTCAGGAACTACAGTGTTTTGTTTTTCCAAGAGTCTAGCTGGAAAAGGAATATCAACGCTTGGTTGAGGTGTTTCTTCAACAAAAGGATTGGGTTGCGTTTCTTTTGGCTTTTTCTATATCTTCGGGGATTTCTTCTATGACAAGAGATGAAGGTTTCGAGGTAACCTTCCCTGAACACAACAAGATATTCCTACAATCCATAGAGTTTACTATTGAGTTTTTTATATGATTCCATAGTGTATCTTGGGTTACCCTGCTTCACATTTTTGGAGTTTGCCATAGTTGTTGGTATTTGTGGCTGGGCAGGTTGTTTGGATGGGGTAGCATTTATAGGTCCAGTCAACAAAGCTTGTTGACCTCGGGGTCTTATTTGATTGTAATATTGTTTCCTAGATCCTTGAGGTACATTCCATTGTTGTTGGTATTGAGGATTAAACCATTGAAATGGTGGAATTTTTGGATGTGGAGCCCAAGGTTGTTGATAGTAACTTGGTGGTGCACTCCACAAAGGACTCCTCTCCCGTGGGACTTGTTGAGTCCAAGGTTGGGGGTATGGCCATGGTGCATTCCATTGATTTGTGACCCATTAAATTTTTGGCATGTAGGACTAATTTTGATTGGATTAAAAATTCCTTCCTTGCCTTTAAGCCATATAGTTTAACTTAGTTTCATCTTGTGTGTTTTATTTTAGATGGTTCTTCAACAAGGGAAGCAATCCACATTGGTTTGTGGCATGCTTTAGATCATAAGACAAGGAAAATGTTTGTCTTAAATAAGGGGTAGTCCTTAAGCCCATGTTTCTCCCTACATCTTGGGTAGTAGATGAACAAAGGCTATGTATTCCTAGCTTTCTTCCTATCCATAGTTGTATTGAGTTGAACTAAGAGGTCTATTATCAAATTTTCAATTTCTTCCCTTAGTTTGGATATATCACCACTGGCCATTTTTCCTTTCTTTTTATGAAGGTTAGGGCAAGTTCCTAGTAATTCCTATAGAGGTCAATGATTTCTGTAAATTCTAATTTGTTCATGTCTCCCTTTCCCATAAGATTGAAGGCTTAATGTGTGTCTTCATCCAATCCTTCGAGGAATAAATTTTTGAGCAAATTAATATCTAGACCAGTAACACATCTCATGTGAAGGAAGAGGAACTGATCAAGATAATATTCCACACTCTAATCCTCCTTTTTTTGAATTCCAAAAAATTCTTCCTTTCTGTCCTGAACTCTACAATAGCCTTGGTATTTATCCAAGAAAATTGTTTCCATCTCCTGCCAACTATGGATGGAGTTAGGGGTTAATCCCATGAACCATCTCATAGTTATGTCTTTAAAGTGGAGGGAAAAAAAATTGAGCTTCTAAGAATCTAAAGTATAATAATAGGTTTGGCACAAGACCTTGAATTCAAAAAGAAACTAGTCAACATCTTCTTAGACTAATCCCCGAAATGTTGGTAAAATTAAAGGGGATATGTTTTTCATAGGAGCTTGATCATTAGGATATAGTTATATGGGATAGGTAAATGTTCTTCAAATTAGAGGGTTTCCATTATCTGTACCATTTGGGTTATCTACTTCATCAATCATCCTTCCTTGGTCAGTAAGTTGTTCCACAAGTTAGTTTTGAGGGGGGTTTTGAAAATTTACTCTAATGAATCTACCTCTACAGTCTCTAGGTCTAAACATAAAATCTTATCATACCGAGGAAATTTCCCTAACTATCAACGCTTAACTTGATTGTTTATGTTCCGCATACTCCAAAGCATAAAATATTCTTGTTGTCAATACAAGGTATTTTTACTTCAAAATAAAGAGTTATGGAAATATATTTTTTGAATGGAAACTTACCAAACAACTAGGCAAGCCTTTTAGCTAACACCTTAACCTTTGATAACACCTTAAGATTATCCCTAGCAATGTCGCCAAAAGTGACGAGCATCTTTGATACTCGCACTTTAGTTATATTATGTTTATCAGTCCAGGGCGGTGTCCATGATTGTTTGCAATAAGGGGAATAGTCAGAATTTCTCTCAATACTTTCTTAATAATGAAATTAACTGAATAATATACTAACTGCAATTAAGAAATTAAGAGGATTGAATGCAAAGGACTATTAAATATAGAATTAAAGGTACTGAAAATAATGCAATGTTGATAATTCCAAATCAATGTGAAATACAAAAAGGAAATGAACAATATATTATCCCTTCTCGTTGGGGAGGAGTGGCCCTTGCTCCTTACCTTTGACTAGGTTCAACATTGCGAGTTACAAAAATATTTTTTTCCCTTTAAATCAGCCTCAAATGTTAATCCTTCAACCCCCATCCTATCCATCGTCTCTCGAAAGTGACCAACAAACTAGTTTTTCTTTAGACAGCTTGATTGTTAATGACTGTGAAGCCCATGTCAAAGAAGTTATTTTGCCTAGAATAAATCAACTCAAACAGTGGGAGTTAAGGACTAAAGTATTAATTAATGAGATAAATAATCATTTTGATAATCACAACTAAAGGTATACTTTATATGCTACAGTTCAATATCATCCAGCTAAGATTGATATCATACTGAACCAAACACAAGGTAGGACTGTAACATATAATAATAATTATCAAGACAATGTTTTAGATATAATTTTGAGTCAATTAAAGAATATTAATGTTGAAGCCCAGATGTAGACATATATAATTTAGTTCGAGTAATTTAAATACTTAAATTGTGCTAATTATACCTTTTCCCGCAAATTGACGACATATCGTCAATATCGCACATTTTCTTTGTTATCGTCGTTAATTAATTACACTACGTTAGTTAATTAACTCTTCTATTCAACAATGACGCCAATTAACAACCTTCTGTTAATCAACTCCCATTTCTATCTTGATTAATTATTTATTAATTAATTAAGCTCCCCTTTCTATCTAGATTAATTAATTATTTCTAATTAATTAATACCCCTTTCTATCTCCATTAATTAATTATTAATTAATTAATTCTCTCTTCTATTTAATCAATAAATCATCATTTATTTGATTAAAATCCTCTCATAACATAAATCATACTAATTATTCCTCTAAAAAACTTCTATAAGCTTGCACACCTATTAATTAATCACTTTGGTTAATTAATAAACCCCCTCAATCCCCATGAGTCACTAAGGACAAATTAAACTCTTTTAAAGCAAACTCAACTTCTTCTAAACCTTCCTTATCCACAACTAACCCAACCTCTCTATTATCCCACATGTAAAGGGATGTAGAGATTCTTTTATCCATTGGGCTATATAAGGAGCCCTCCTCCTACCTTTTTACTTACACCTAAATGGGCATAGAGCCTAAGTTATAGCCATTTTATCATCTTAGAGAATTATTCATTAGAGGAGCTAGCTATTTTCATTTCTTGCATTCATTCTTCCAAGTTTGAAGTCATATGGAGATATGTCAAATGGTCTTGTAGCCATGGATTGACAAGACTCCATTCTTGAAACCTTGGGATTCAAGCATACAATCAAACTCTTTGATTGCTAAGGATCTAAATAGGTTCATTTCATTAACATTAAATTAGAGATAGAGGTTAATTTGTTTAGCATGTTAGTTTGAATCTTCATTTCATGTTCTAATGCAAATATATTAATAGATTACCTTTGTTTAAGCTCGAAGCATGATGATATATTGATTTAGTTAGCATTGTATTGAAGCTATTAGGTGTTAGTCTTTGATTTTCATTTGCATTGTTAACTAATTCATATACACATTTGGCACACCCAGTGGGACTTACTCTATTGTCCTTTGCACTTAATTTCAAGTTTTTGTAGTTAAGTTTCAAATTTTGGTTATTAACCCTCTTTTGCACATGTTAATCTAACTTGTTTTGTTGGGTTTGCATGTGTTGAGTCTTCCTTATAGGTATAAAGGAGGCAAAGTGATGTCAAAATTGGATCTTGATGGGAAAATTTCAAAATTTCTCCATGTTTTCATGTTTAGAACTTCATTTTTCAACATTCTACATGCTAGTTTTGTAAATTTCTTGAAAATCTTAAATTCTTGAGCATGTAGGTTAGTGTTTGATAGTGTTGAGTATTCTATTTACATATTAATGTGGTGGGTTGCTGTAAAAATTGAATCTTGGTGAAATTTTTCAAGATTTATCCATGTTTCTATTTTTAGAGCTTATTTTTTCAACATTCTACATACTAGTTTTGTCAGTTTCTTGAAAATGTTAAGTTTTTGATCATGAATGTTAATGTTTGATAGCGTTGAGTCTTTTGTTAATATATTAATGTGATGAGTTGTTGTAAAAATTGAATCTTGGTTGGAACAATTTGACCTTTTTGCAGATTAAAATACGTTTTTTTCACTTTTTTTGAGTACATGTTAAGTGCATACCCATGAGCATAAGAGCATATGCATAACTCATCTTCCGAAGACCATAATTTTTGCTCCCAAACTCGAAATAACTTCGTTTTTTTGTGTTGGAAAGGTATTGAAGTGAACTATGCAATGCAAACATAAATTTAGGATTTGTACTTACAAAAATTGTAGGTTTTCCATTTATTGTAAAACTGGTTATTTTCTAATACGTCTGATGTTTTGATGAATGTTGTATTTCCATGCTTTACTTGATTTAGACCAAAGCTTGTGTATGCTATTCTATTATACCTTTTGGTGATCTTGAGAATCAAAAATAACTTTGATCTCTATCTTTTTAACATTTGGATTAACTTGGAAATTTGATTATTCATTTTGCTTAAGGGAATGAACCTTTTAGAAAGTATTTTTTATGGTCATTTGATTTAAATTTTCCATTTCTATCTAGTTGGGCTAAAGTTTTTGTATGCTCTTTTCTTGTACCTTAGGGTGATCTTGAGAATCAAAAGTAAATTTAGTCTTCAATTTCTAACATTTGGTTAATTGAAAACTTTATTTTTCATTATTGGTTTAAGGGAATGAACATTTATCAAGCTTCTTAAATGGTTCATTAATTACAAATTTTTCCTTTACTTTCTAGTTGGATTGTTTTTTATGTATGCTCTTCTCTTACATCCTTGGATGATCTTGAGAATCAAAAGTAAATCTTAATCCTCTTTTAAATAATGTTATTTGCTTCAATAACTACTAACGCTTGAGTGCATGACCTAAAAACGTTTGTCAAAGAAAGAAGTTTGAAACAAACTTTTCTAACTACATATGTGTTGCAGGTTGCCAAACGGCGAATGACTAAACAACATTAAGTCTAAAAGATAAAGAACATGCACCACATTCAAAACAATTGATTTGTAGGTTTGGATAAGGGTACGCCCCGTCTGCTTAAAACTAGGACATAACCCCTTTGGCATAAGCCTTAAGTTACAACAATGGGGGTGGTCCTAGGAACCCCAAAGTAGTCCACACAAGAGGGAACCTTGTGGATGAAATGGGAAGTGCTCCGCACACCTACTTGACTAGTATACATGTGAGATTTAAGATCAAATTTATCAGTATCACGAATCTAGTGAGAGTACAAAATGAACACATTTATTTCCCACTATGCTTGAAGGGGTTAAAGTAAAACTAGGATAATGTTTGGGAAACCTTAGAAAACCGAGCTCGCATTTAGATAACTTTTGATAGCTAATTGAGTGAACCACTTAGGAAGATATCTTTGACTAGGAGCCAACTTTGACCATTTCAAAACCAATTTGAGTTGATAGTCATTATTCATCATGAAACGTGTGAAGTGTTACTTTTACTTAGTTTTTCACTCGCCCTAAGGTGAGGTGAAACTCTGCCGAAGTCAGGCCAACATTTTTCACCTCCAATTGATCTACTTCCTTCACATTTTTTTGACACTTTGGTGATCAAAAAAATAGTGACTACCCTTGTGTTGCTAATTGATTGTATTCACCACTTTTGTGTTTGTTTATGCTCATCCATGTTTATGGCTAAGTTGTTAAATGTCTAAAGTGTGTGGAGACGTTTTTATATCATTGATAGTCTTTTTGATCTTGATACCCAAGTCAAGATCATAATCGTAGTTAGGCTTGATTTATCACATTGATTCTCCTTTGAACTGTTATTTTATTTATATCGTGTCGCTATAATTTCGGTATTTACGTCTTGTTTCTCGTAAATTTGGCCTAAATATCTATATTGTGACATTACGCTATACACACTCTAACAATTCCTTGGTATACTCTAGCCCTAGTTTGATTTCAATTACGACCTCAATTTTGAAAAGTGTTGAGTGTTACCATTTGTGTGCGTTATATCAATATCATCTTGATATTAATACCTTGATTTGTCACGAAGTTTGGTTAACATATCTTGGTGGTATTGTTGTGTCATTCACAATCGTAACTACCACTTTTTGGGATATATGTCTTGATTAGATACAATCTTGATTTTAGTATACTTTGTTTGGGGATTGCATTAACTTCTTGTTATTGCTTACGCCTTGTTCATTTATTTGAACTTGACATAAGTGGTGACATTTTGTTAATCATCTTGAAACACCAACTACCATTTGGAAATAGACTTAGGAAGTAGGGTAAGTGCACCAAGTTGATGGACAAATATAGGGTCATCCGTGGATGTCATATTGCAAAAAACAGTGAAATCTCAACTTGTAGGGATTATTAGCTATACATGCACTCTAAATTAGAAAAATTTATATAAATATGAATCGTAGCATTTGGAATCTAGTTTCTAAAATACTAATTTTTGTAAAAAACGGACAAGTTTAGCTATATTAAACACTTAAAATTATATGACTTACTTTTTTTTTTCGAAAAAACTTATAAGATTGTAGTCCGTTTGCCCGCATTTTGGATGACCAAATCTTGTTATTTTTTTTTTTCCTTTGGTGAAAAGTTAGATGTAGTTGTCTATCTTGGGATGGATTTTATTTTGTATTTTTTTTAGCAATATTTTTTTTTTATGATTTTTTCCGTGAAAGTGGTCTGAAAATATTTAGAAAATGGAGCGCTTTCCGTTTGCCCGCCATAACTATATCAAAAAATATCGAAATCAATTTTTTTTTTTTTTAAGGTGCATAGAATTTGTCCACGCTTGGGATGGTATAATTTTTATCATATTTTGATAAGCGAAACAAAAGTTACAGTCTTAAACGTAGACATGAACATTCACGGGAAAAAATGTCTTAAGGACCTATTGTTAGTAATAAATTATAAAATGATATTTATCTTATTCTATTCACTTTAAAAACAATATTTTTACAAAGCTAAGAGTCTACCCTACGTGATGGCACCATTTTTGTGAAATGTTTTCAGTTTTTTAGCATGGTTCAAGTCTTTGGAAGAGCAGATTTGAGGTTTTTTGATCTTTTGCACTTCATAATGACCTTCCATAGCTTTGGTTGGGGAAAAACAAAGATTTTCCGAGGCTAAGGTTCGGCAAATAGCTCCGCGATCGCGGTTTTTTTTGTAAAACTACCGCGAACGCGGTTTATAAAGCGCGCTCGCGGTTTATAAAGCGCGCTCGCGGTTTATAAACCATATTTACACACATCCCAACGTCCGAATTACCATGTGATTTTTACTCTCTGACCTTACCGTACGAATTACTGCGAAATTCTGTCTTTTTCCAGGCACGTTTTTTTATCACCGAAAGCAAAACATCATGGGAGACAAAAAACGAAGTCAAAAAAGGAAGTCATTAAGTAAAAAAACACCAAACGAATTAGAGGCCAACAAAATTGAAAATGCTGAGCGGATGCGGAAACTTCGTGAATCTAGAAGAGGTTCATCTTCAATCCCAACTACTGTAAGCAATGAAGAACTAGGTAATGTTTCTACTGTCAATGTTGAAGTTGAATTGAATACTCGTGATGAAGAAGTTTTTACTATCAATGTTGAAGAAGAATTAAATACTCATGATGTAGCAAATGTTGAAATTGAAGGAGAAAATGAAAATGTGAATAAGGAAATTCATGTTGAAACTGTAGACAAACAAAATTTGACAAAAACACCTCCTAGGATTTTACATAAGAAACCTAATTTTTTGATTGAAATTGATGAAAACATTTTGAAACCAATGTCTGACAAACTTTCTGAACGACAAATCAGAAGAAAAGCTAGTGAAATTTGGGATAATCATTTTGAAATTTGAAATGATTCCCAAAGATGTCAGTTGTTGGTTAGTTTGATGAAATTGATTAAAATGAGACCTACATTAAACACCTTAGGATTGACAACATCTAACATACGTGGTCAAACCTCTACAATTGTTGAAAACCTTCATGATGCATATCACACTGTTGGTGTAAAGAGACGCACTAGGGATAGTAATATTGTGCGTCGTGTACTTGCTACTAGTGTTGTAAGTGAATCAATAAAAAAACAACGTTTGATTACGCAAACAAGTCGAATGTTGCAAGTTAATCGAAAAACTCTAATGAAAGCAATTGAAAGACGTAATATCCTTCAGTCACTCAATAATGTCGATTTTTGGGCATTTTCTGCTAGAGCACCGCGTAAGCACAAAAATAATTCTAATGCTATAAGAGAAGTTGTTATTAAATTTTGGCATGATAACACTAGAGTTTCACCTAATACAAGAGATGTTATAAAACGGAGAGTTGGTTCTACTAATCGTGAACCACATCCAAAGCATTTCTTAGATATGACTCAAACTCAATTTTTTCGTAAGTTTGAACAAGAGAATCTGGAAATTAAAATTAGTCAACGTTTTTTTGAAATGTTGAAACCATTCTATGTGAAAATCAACCATGCTCGCACCACTTGTTGTTATAGGCAACATGTTGAATTTGCAATGCATTATGCTAAATTTTTACGTATTCGTTCCATTTTTCATTCTGAAACTATGTTATCTGGAATGTGGTGTTCAAGTTCCACCAATATCTTCTAGGGATTTCATTCCTACTATATTTTGTGAAAAAGAAGTTGGACAATTTTTTTATAGTCAGGATTGTTTAGATGGAAGTTGTAGTACATGCGGCGGATTACCTAAATTGGAAAGTTGCATCCATGAGCAAATTGAAGGTACAATAGGACATAATTTAGTTGAATTTGATAAATATAAATCAGTTGCATACCAGTTGAAAGATGGAAAAGAATCTAAACGGTGTGAGCTAGTTACAGAACAAATGCCCATTTTTCAATTTATGAGAAAATTTAAGGATGAAATTGTTTATGAGTATGCGAGGCATACACATAGAGCTCGATGGTTGGATGAATAGTTCCAGCTATGCAAAGGACACATTTCCTATTGGTACTATTGTTTCAGTGGTCGATTTTGCAGAGAATTACACATTGCAACCACAAATGGAGGTTCAATCACAATATTACAACTCAGTACAAGTTGCCATTTTTGTGCATATAGCATTTCTACATTCTCCTGACAGTACAGAGAATGATCGAATTTTTTTAAGAGAGTACCACTTTTATATCAGTGATGATCGTACTCATTCTACTGAATTTGTGCAAGGGTGTTTCCAGTTATTTTATGGAAACTTGTCTGATAGGGACATCCACTTCAAACAACATTATATATGGTCAGATAATTGCACGTCTCAGTTTAAGAATGCATGAATGTTTTATTGGATGAGCAGAATGCATGTCAAGATGGGTGTGCAACATATTTGGAGTTTCACTGAGGCTGGACATGGAAAAGGAGAGCATGACGGTGCAGGGGCATGTGTGAAAAGAGCTCTTGCAAGAGAAGAGTTGAAGTACAAAGATGGTGCTAAATTAAAAGATGCAAAGAGCATAGTGGAATGGTGTATTGAAAACATGGCCCGAGGTTCTCAAGAAAATTCCACAGTTTGCAGATATTTTTGGTTGATAGAGGAAAAACATATTGCTAACTACGAGGATTGTATGACACTCACTGGGTCCAGTGATATGCACTCATTTTTTAGCTCAGACGCTACTTCGTGGGCCGTATGGACAAGAAAGTTGACATGTTTTTGTGCATCTTGTATCGAATTTGTCACTGCTGAGTGTGATTCACAAGAATGGGTGGATGGATGGATTTGTAGGCCTCTAACTCCGCTTCCTAGTTATCAACCTCCACAAGCATTACAACTTGTTTCTGCAGATGAAGTTACAACATCCAAGGACTTTGACGAAATTTCAATTTTGGTGCGACAAGGTATTTATCCAGTTATTTATTTAATTTTTGTATTGAGTTATGTCCATTGAAATTTTAATATGTAATTTAAATTTGAGTTTTTCAACCTTGGTTATTTTTTTGTAGGACATGTGTTTGTAGTAATTGCGACAGAAGACAATGAAGAAGGAACAAACTATTTCTTATGTCATTGCATCGAGGAAAGAAAGAAGTTGACTTCTCCTATTATAGATGGCGAAGATATTGAGTATCCTACAGGGTCAGTGGTAGTTACTGGAACTTGGCTTTGATGGTATCCATTAAAAAATTCCTCTGTTTGGGTGTTTGAAGACTTTGAGACACACAGGAAAATACTCTTATATTCACATCTAGTTCTAGCGACAAATATTCAGTTGTATAGATATCGAGGAAGACCTAATAACAAGATTCTTTGGAAGGTTCGAGAGTCAGATCATGAAGCAATCTTGTCTGCTATTCAGAGTAGATCCGATCCTGATGGTTCATTGGAATGAATTTACAATGCTCACATGTCTGGTATATATTTAATTTCAAGTGTTTCAATTTATATAGCGTATTATTCAAGTTCATATATTTTATTAAATTTCTATATTTTGCATATATCTAGTATATGGTTTTGATTCAACTTAAATTTCTTTGACTAACAATTTTATGTTTAGGTTAGTGGTGCCAGAAAAGCTTCCACCTTCACGTGGTTGGTATCGTTAGTAGAGAATTTTAAATTCTCGAAGCTAAGAGAAGCTTGAACATTGTTTGAAAAATTTGTAAATTTTGAAAAGTCAAGTTTGTAAATTTTGAAAATGTTGTAAATTTTGAAAAAGTTGCAAATTTTGAAAATGTTGTAAATTTGAAAAAGTTGTAAATTTTGAAAAAGTTGTAAATTTTGAAAACGACTCCTCTAGGTGCCACGGAGTCCGAGTAGTCACCCGTCGAATTTGAATGATATTTTGGTCTCAGGGCTCTTAAGGGACGTGCCGGCGCAGGCGGTTCGGTGCCACGGCCCACCGTTTGCAAAATACAGCGTTTGACAACCTTAAACTGGCTCCAACTGCACTATTGTAGAGGGTTCGTATGCGAGGTGTCGGATCAGACGAGGCCTCTCTAGGTGCCACGGAGTCCGAGTAGTCACCCGACGAATTTCAACGATATTTTGGTCTCAGGGCTCTTAAGGGACTAAGCCCCGAACGAAGTAGCCCGGAATCAACGACCCTTTCGCGCACCGAAACACCGCCTCCTCTAGCGTTCACCTGGCCACCCGGACGTGCCAGCGCAGGCGGTTCGGTGCCACGGCCCACCGTTTGCAAAATACAGCGTTTGGCAACCTTACACTGGCTCCAACTGCACTATTTCGCGCGTTTGCAAACATTAGGACAGCGAGAGCACCGAAATGAGAAGGAAAAAAATGAGAGAGGCTATTGTAGAGGGTCCGTATGCCGAGGTGTCTCAGACGAGGCCTCTCTAGGTGCACGGAGTCCGAGTAGTCACCCGACGAATTTGAACGATATTTTGGTCTCAGGGCTCTTAAGGGACTAAGCCCGAACGAAGTAGCCCGGAATCAACGACCCTTTTGCGCACCGAAACACCGCCTCCTCTAGCGTTCACCTGGCCACCCGGACGTGCCGGCGCAGGCGGTTCAGTGCCACGGCCCACCGTTTGCAAAATACAGCGTTTTGGCAACCTTACACTGGCTCCAACTGCACTATTTCGCGCGTTTACAAACATTAGGACAACGAGAGCACCGAAATGAGAAGGAAAAAAATGAGAGAGGCTATTGTAGAGGGTTCGTATGCCGAGGTGTCGGATCAGACGAGGCCTCTCTAGGTGCCACGGAGTCCGAGTAGTCACCCGACGAATTTCAACGATATTTTGGTCTCAGGGCTCTTAAGGGACTAAGCCCGAACGAAGTAGCCCGGAATCAACGACCCTTTCGCGCACCGAAACACCACCTCCTCTAGCGTTCACCTGGCCACCCAGACGTGCCGGCACAGGTGGTTCGGTGCCACGGCCCACCGTTTGCAAAATACAGCGTTTGGCAACCTTACACTGGCTCCAACTGCACTATTTCGCGCGTTTACAAACATTAGGACAGCGAGAGCACCGAAATGAGAAGGAAAAAAATGAGAGAGGCTATTGTCGAGGGTCCGTATGCCGAGGTGTCGGATCAGACGAGGCCTCTCTAGGTGCCACGGAGTCCGAGTAGTCACCCGACGAATTTGAACGATATTTTGGTCTCAGGGCTCTTAAGGGACTAAGCCCGAACGAAGTAGCCCGGAATCAACGACCCTTTCGCGCACCGAAACACCGCCTCCTCTAGCGTTCACCTGGCCACCCGGACGTGCCGGCGCAGGCGGTTCGGGTGCCACGGCCCACCGTTTGCAAAATACAGCGTTTGGCAACCTTACACTGGCTCCAACTGCACTATTTCGCGCGTTTGCAAACATTAGGACAGCGAGAGCACCGAAATGAGAAGGAAAAAAATGAGAGAGGCTATTGTCAGAGGGTCCGTATGCCGAGGTGTCGGATCAGACGAGGCCTCTCTAGGTGCCACGGAGTCCGAGTAGTCACCCGACGAATTTGAACGATATTTTGGTCTCAGGGCTCTTAAGGGACTAAGCCCGAACGAAGTAGCCCGGAATCAACGACCCTTTCGCGCACCGAAACACCGCCTCCTCTAGCGTTCACCTGGCCACCCGGACGTGCCGGCGCAGGCGGTTCGGTGCCACGGCCCACCGTTTGCAAAATACAGCGTTTGGCAACCTTACACTGGCTCCAACTGCACTATTTCGCGCGTTTGCAAACATTAGGACAGCGAGAGCACCGAAATGAGAAGGAAAAAAATGAGAGAGGCTATTGTCGAGGGTCCGTATGCCGAGGTGTCGGATCAGACGAGGCCTCTCTAGGTGCCACGGAGTCCGAGTAGTCACCCGACGAATTTGAACGATATTTTATCGAATGTGACAAATGACTCATATAAATTGTCACATTTAAGGAAATAATTACGTAAGAATAAAAATAGAGTACAATAAGGTCCATCATCCATTATAGATTGCAAAGGAAGTAGATTGTATTAAAAGGGGCGACATTCCAACTTATAATCAAAGCTAAATGATCAAAGTACAAACTAAGATATCTGTCAAGACTAATGAAATAAAATTGAAAGCATATGTTTAAAATTTTAGCTCTAAGAACTTGTCAAGCTTCAAAGATTAAAAAATTTATAAGAAAAGTTTTCCAGTGATATTTCAATATGATTAAGTCTAAAAATTTGCAAAATATTGCAAGAAGGAGATAGAATAAGCTTTGAAAAAGTAGAAAGAACATAAACAAACTTCAATAGAATAAAATACATTGCATCCATAAGGTTATAATTTATTAAATGTAAGGAAAATTTCTATACAAAGAGTGTATCATATGCAGCACTTGTATGATAATCATGGTTAAATGAGTAAGATGCAAAGCAAGTTAGAAAAACACTAAAGAGGAGAACCAATTTCCATGATTTTTTGAAGTCATGAAGAATAAGTACACAATATATGAGAAGAAATTTGTGAAGAGGCCTTTAAAGGTCTGAATTAAAAATTAAATACAACAAGGAATGAATCTCAGAAAATATAGATTACAAGTGTACAATAGGTACAAAAATTATCTAAATACCATAGCTCTTACAAGGAAATCACAGATTGAGAGAAAGATGAAATAGTTATGCATGTACAAAAAGAGTTCATGTTGCTAGAGATATAGTTTCTTAAATGAAATAAAATCATTAAGAAAAACCTCTTATTCATAATAGTCAAGAAACTCAAAACTACTTAGAAGATGACAAAGTGTGCATATAGAATCATAATCTACATGTATTCAAGAAGACAGTTCACAGATCCACATCATCATTGAAGGTAGAAGATACATATAATTTAAGAATACAACTTATTCCAGATTAGTTTAAAGTTTTAAATGGCTAAGTATAGTTTTGAGTTTTCCAAAAAATTAACTTATTTAAACAAAATAAAAAACTAGAGAAAAATAATGAGAAAAATAAAAAGTAATCAACCTACAAAAAATATCCATCTTTCTCACTCCCAAATTCTAAGTCCGCCATTTCATTACTTTCTCCACTAAATCCATAACTAGAAGTAATACACTAAATCCACCGAACAAAGATCAAAACCCACTTTCTCAGAGTTAGCAATAATACCAAAATAACCAAATTTATAGCCTTATTTAACCAACACACATGGATATATATATATAAGAATCAAATAAAGTGTGCTCCAGACGCGCACATCTCTGAAAATATATATGTACATGTATAAGTTCATAATGTATGTATACAGATCTCGAACTAAGCACGTGCCATAATGTACATATGGGACCACATGCGGTCGCAAAAGGCTAGATATATATACAATGGACTGTGAATAGATGTACTCATGACCACATATATGTGGCATCCAAGTGGACTATAAATCTACTCATGAAACATCTTCCCTCTCTTCGCCCTGCTAGAAGTAGCACGTCCACGACCTGGGGATGTAGTGGAGGGAGATGCCACTACGGATTTCATCCGTGTGGTCCTAGGTGTCTCCAAGCATGCCTGCAACCTAACCTGCACATTCATAAACAACAAGTTTTTAACACCCAAAATTTTAAAATACCTTCAAAATTTAGAAACTTGTACAATTTAGTTAAAATGCATGTGCAATCTTACCGCAATGTCATGATCCCTATCGATTTGTTGTTGACGCTTCGCAGGGACAACAATAGACTCACGAGGGGTAAGCTACATACAAATAATTAATTTTCAAATTAAATATTTCACACTCATATATATACCTACAAAATTTGATATTGTAGATTTAAGTTTAATAAGAAATAATGAACCTCCAAAATTTAACAAATTTAAAAAATTGTGTACCTCGGTTAGTGGATTTGCAGATGCTATGGCGGTATCTACAGCAGCCTCCACAGTCTGCATATGTGGAGGAGTCTCTGTAGCAGTCATAAGCTATACAAAAAACATGTACAAATCAATTTATTAAAATCTACTTAAGAGCTATACAAAAAACATGTACAAATCAATATTTAGTTACTCAAGAAAGAATAAAAATACATTATTAAATTTTATCTTCTATTTAGGCTAAATACATAGGATCTATAAATGTTAGCACGGAGGCCATCTATCTTCATATGTATTTGTGTCCAAAGGTTGGGATGGAGAATACTCGTTATCTAGTAGAAGCGAAGTGGATATAGAGTGAGACATTGGTCACATTGGGAGCTTTTTGTACAGGAATAACAACTTCAAAATCTGTGATCGACTGATATGTGTTGCTTGAACAAGGAGAATGAGGAGGAACATTCTCCTTTGCCGCTACATGCGGTTTTGATTTAGTGTTTCCGGTCCTCTATGTTTCACCCACGGATAACCCCTTGTTTACATGATCTGTGATCTCTCTCAAAGGGGTTGCTAGGAAAGATTTGACCATGTCTTCCTCCTTAGTGTTTGAATTAGGGATTTACTTAGATTTAAATACGATATGTTTAGGGAGGGCATTTATCCACCAATTATTATTCTCTTTTTTAATGTTTTACCATCTCACAATCAGGAGCAGAATGCCCCAAAAAAATACATCTCCTACATCTGAAACCTGTAGGCCCTTATAGTCCAGAGGATGAGTGCAAGTTTGATTTTGCACTTTAAGATTAAGGTGGGTTGGAAGATTCTTTGAAGTATCAATCTCAACTAGGATTCTTGCATATACATTGTATGTGTGAAATCATAGGTTTGGGATTCGACGTTAATGATGTTTCCCAAGGTATTTCCTATGGATATCAGACAACTATGGTCCTAAAATTATAGGGGTAAGTGGGGTAATTTGATCTAGATTGGTTTGTGTGATAAAGATTCAGTGAGAGGGTTGAATGATGTGAACCATGGTTTTAAGATAAGGTACCTTTGTTGGAAAACCCAAAGTTGTTTAGAAATTTTGTCCTTGTCAGCTATAGAGGGGAAAAAATAATAAAAATTCCCTTAGCATAGGGGTAGAGGTCTAACTTACCCGCTAGAAGCGGGAACCAATTCTTGGAGATCTAATCATGGAGGATAGGGAGGCTAGGCTAAAGATGAGTGAATCTACAGATCAAGGCATGATCTTGGTAAAATGAATATATTTCGAGGACTTCATCGCCAAAGGTTACACTTGGGTTTCTCTTAGTAGGCCTCATGGTTTTGATCTATGTCTTCTTTTACAAAACCTCATTAAATGAGTGATTGACTAAAGCTTTAGTTGTAGCAGGAGTTTCCAAGCTATCAACAAGGGAGAAAACCCTAGTGTTTGCACCCCTAACAAAGATGTTAGGATTCACTCAACCTCCCAATGGGTTATTAGTGTCCCCAACAAAGATAACAGGATTTTCCATTCCTCCTTGCAAGTTCTTGGCAACATTGGTGCCAGTAGTGTCAGATCCAACCCCAACAATGGCTCCATTGCCACCTGCAGTTTGAGCAACTGAAGCCCCACACCCAGTGCCCAAGAATATTTCTAGAAACAAACCCTTAGGGGTCTACATGTTCTGCAGAGGGGGATGTAGTTTCTAAAATGAAAGGACACCTCCATCACGTAATTTCACACAACCCTACGTGTGCACATATATATGTCCGCCGCCTCCAAATCTATTAGGGTTCATATGAGTGGTGGAGTTAGGGTTCGCAGGAGTTGTCATAAATTGGAGGAGCTGTCTATTAAGGGTACAATGATGTTGTAAATTCTTAAATCTCAGTACACCAATCCATATAAAACTTATAATCATATGGAAAGGACGCATAGATTTTTTTAGATAAAGGGTACGAGAGGATTTAACCTTTTTTACATTTCTTCATCACTCTTATCATTCATTAAAGAGATTTGTAACTAACCTGCGTAAAACTCACGGGAGGCATGCCAGTAGCTTCAGTTCCCTGAGCAGATGATGACCCGCCAGGCTCCTGTGTATAAAAGAGAAAAATATTAATACATGTGCAACATACACGTGAAACAAATTATAATAATAATCTAGTGCAATTAAATGATTTATTAAAAATGTAAGTTTGTACAACTTGAAACTTACGTTTGAAACACGCCCAACCGCAGTAGCTAGCATGTCAACACCGGATGTTTCCTTCACCGGCTCTTGCTATTTAAAATAAAATAAAAAATTAGTTTTTTACATGTATGTACATGAAGTACAATCATATATATATTAATATCTCAAACATGTGAATTAAACTATTGTACATATATATATTATTTAAATTTATTTAAAATTTACCTGTGAAAGACCAATATCAGTGGCTCCAGTTCCAAAAACATTCCCCAGCATCTCATCTATAGAAAAAAAATCCTGTGAACCAGCAAATGATGTCTCGCCTGCAGTGCATACGGCACCACATGATCCACAGTGGTGTGGTGCACTAGAACTGGCACCTCCACCAACATCACCGGATGCAATCTGGGTGCTATGCTGGGTGAGAGTGTCAGTGAGCTCCCTCAATGCATGCAATGTATCAATCTCCACAACCTCCTTCACTGTAGGAGGGATAACTGAAGGCAATGGGGGTTTTGGGGCATGGGGGATCCTAGGCTGACCTACGCGTGCACCAGGTCTGCTCTGTGCAGAGCCACCTCCTCGACCAAAAAAGTCTGAAAAGTCAAAATAATTCGGGACCTCATTGAGCACAAACTCACAATATAATTTCTTCAAAAAATAAAGAGGAACCTCATTGTTGTTGCATGGTGGATAATCAAAAACCATCCACCATCGGTCCCAAAAATTGTTTTTGATTCTATCATCATGGCACCAATGGATTGGGAACCGTTTGCAAGTAACTGCAGGGGGGGCATTGGTTCTAGGGTCGGTAAATAATGCACAAATTAGGTCTTTTCCAATTTTTTTGTCTTTGACGGCCGCATGAGATAGTTTATCCGCATACCACCGCCTACAGTCACTTCTAAAGGTGTTCCATCTATGTATTTGGTTGGTTGCAGACTCGACTTCGCCAATCAATGTTTGCAATGTATTGGCTAAAGTCATGCGGGATGGATTTGTAGCATGGTTTTGTCTTATAGTTTGAATTAGGTTCTCAATGACAATTTTATTTTCTTGGATTCTTCCAATGATATTATCTTGCGTTCCTGTTGGCTCAGTGGGGACAGAAGGAGCCACAGGGGGCGGATCTATGTTTGGAGGAGGGTTTTGAGGAATGTTCGGAGGGTTTTGAGGAATGTTCGGTGGGTTTTGAGGAATGTTTTGACGGTTTGCACGAGCCCGAGCTTGCCGACCAACTGATAAAACAATAAAATTGTATACATAAACAAACAATTCACAAAACCCATGAAAATGCCAAAAAAAACCTAAAATGCAAAAAAAACAACCTAAAATGCAAAAAAATGATTACAATCGGGGACTTACCTCCTCGTCTTGGCGGCATGGTTGAATCTATCGCTATCCAGAAGTCCGATGAGCAATTTTGAGATAGTATTGAAAGTGCGAGTGAAAAACGTTTAGGAAAAGTCACGGTTTGAATTGAAAATTAAGAAAATAACGAGTCGCGGGACTGTTAAATTTTGTCTCAGAGTTCCGCGATCGCGGTTTATAACCGCGCTCGCGGTTATAAACCGCGATCGCGGAACTAGGTTCGGTAATTACCGAACCTAGAATTCAATAACCGCGATCGCGGTTTTAGGACCGCGCTCGCGGTTTTAAAACCGCGATCGCGGTACCTTTATTTCGGGTTTTTATGTCCACGGAATTGTCCACCAACTTCGTGCACTTACCCAGTAATCGATGATTGATTGGTTTAAAACAAACTTTGCATGATTGTGTCTTGCAATTATTTGTCATTTTGACTTATCCATTTAGGATCACTTTGATCCATTGATTCTTTATCATTCATTATTATTTGGTCATTAATTTGGCTTTGTGTTTTGAACTCACATGATTATTCCTTGTGTTTATTCGCCTTATAAACTCATTTCTAGGACAATCATTTGAGTTTTTGATCCTCTTGATCTTCTTGTTTTTTCCTAATTTCATGATCATTTTTGAACATATCTTTCAAACCTTGGCAAAAACATTTCCTATCAAGCAACATTTGCATCAATCAAACATTAGAAATATTTCCTTTGTATCTTTTATGTTGCTAAAATTTTGATCAATCCTTTAACATTTACGCCTCCAAACCTTGTTGGATTATCAATCTTGAGTCATCACAATGTATGGCTTCCTTAGCTTCCCTTTTGGAAAATTATACAAGCATCCCCATCTTTATGAAATGTCTAGTTGGTTGTCGTTATGTTGCCTAAATCAACATGAAACCTTCTTCACTTTGAAAAAGTTTGATCATACAATCTACGTCTAGACCTTTGAACCCAACACACGCCAAAAATGACTGATTATCGTAAGGTCCCTTATACATACAACAATAAGGAATCAAAGTTTCAGCGTTCACATCAAAAGACACCCATCATGACCAAACCTTGTTTGGTTGTTTCCGCTAGAGAACCCATCTGGGTAATCCATTCCCCACCTTCATCTCATAGTCAGTGGTATGGTTTAGACATTTCTGATCCAAATTATTATTCAGGTTCCCCCACTCTTCTTTTGATTCTAATCCAAACATTTCCTCTTCTTCTGAGGATTCCAATCCAAATATTTCATTCGATTCTTCTGATGATTCAGATCCAAACTACTATTTAGATTCATCTAATTCGACTCCTAAGTCGTAGTTCTCCCCTTCTACCTAGTACCTTCTTTATAAAACATCTAATGCGATTATTCAATCACGATCCTCCCCTTCCTTGTAGAACCTCTTTTATTAGTCACCTAAACAAACTCTTCCTCCTTTGAAGATTCGTGTGACTCAAAGTCCTTCTAGTCAAACGTCTGAATCGACTCCTACGTCGCAATCTGAAGACTTTGGACTTAATCCTAGTAGTTTAAAAATGATATACCATCGTATAGGTAGGTCTAAACCACCTTCTTCTACTTGTGATACATCTAGCTCCATGGCTACTTCACCCCCCTTGCCACCTTCTTCTATTAATCATCATCAAACATCTTCTCAATATTTCACACTAGTTGGTCCTTTTTCATCCAATCAAACCCTCGTGGTCGATTGGTAACCCATATCGATTGATTTCATTCAAAATGAAGGAGAGATCGTGGCCTTTATAGGGGCGTAAAAAGATATCCCTCTAGCAAATTATGAGCAAGGATTATCTTTAGACTTCGATGCGTCCATGTATTGTGAGGAAAAGGTTGATTCCTTTTATCAATAAATGGAGGAAGAGCCTCAAATCATGAAACTTGATTCTCCTCTTATTCTTTCATCTTCACATTCTTCATTATGTGATGAAACTCTTGGGTATTACATTGATCCATGGCCTATCTTCTCATCTCCCAATTACTCTTTGTCTATCACAATTCCTCAATCAAAATCTCTTAGGGGGTCAACACAAAGTATCCCTTCATCTTCGTCTAGGTGTGGATCACCTTCTAGTAGCCCTCCCTATGTTATTTGTGGGACATTTTCGAGTGTCCACTATCTTCTATTCTTGGGGCACACCCAACTAACCCCTTGTCTTCTATGTATGGGTCACCCCCGGGTAGTCCATCATCTTCTATTCTTGGGTGACATCCTAGTATCCCATCATCTTCCAGCTATGGGTCATGCCTTAGCATCCCTTCTCCTTCTATTCAGGGGCCACATCTTAGTAGCCCTTCATCTTCTGTTTGTGGCGCACCTCTCGGTAGCCCATCTTCTTCAATTCTTGGACCATATCCTTTTCATCCATCACATTATTATTCTACCAAATATTGTGTCAAGCCCATCGTCATTTCTCACATCAATTCTAAACGTCAACATTCTTCTCCCACTTCTCGGGATCAAACAAGTCAAGCATTAACTTATAAAAAACCTAGACAAGTTTTTTACCAAGCTAATACCAAAACGACGAAGAGCTCCAAAGCTCCCAACAACTCAAACGATTATAAAATTCAAAATCAAACGTGATTATAGAATGCAAACCAACGTACCCATCAAGTATGGCACAAAGTGCAAAAACCTATGGATGGGGAACTCAAGCTCCCGCATACGAAACCCATGTTTCAAAACAAATCACAGTCATTTGTTGAGTATGAACTCACCACAATCATCGAGATTGGGGATAATACTACACTTGATAAGCAAACACACTTGGTATCTTTTATCAAATAAATCGTGAACATTGTTGTTGGATCCTATCACACAAAGTGACATGTTTCATTCTGATAACCATCAAAAAATAAAAAAAAATCATAAAACAGTTCAAAAATACAAAAATGAGAAAAAAATTAAAACATTACAAAAACAAAATCAAAGGTACAAAGATCAAACATTACAATCAGGTATTACATACACATGGATGCTCTTTCTTCTGTTTATTTCATATTCCTTTATAAGTCATCCACCATTTTCATCCCTTCGATGTTATTGTGGTTAGCCTATTCACACTCATTTTGTGACATTTATCTCTATGGTATTTGTTTGACCTTGGTCTTTTATCACCTTGGTAAGTTAAAGAATGACTGACCTCTTAGAGATCCTATCAAAATTATCATCTAATAATTTTTTTGCGAAGAAATTTTGAATATATTTGTTGACACTAGCCAATGTCATCATCACAATCACTTCCACATCCTTCCATCAAGCCATTAGTGATTCATAATCCCTTGTCAAAAAGAGAGCCGAAATAAGTTTTCAGAAAGCATAAGCAAATTGATTTATAACTCTCTCTTGGGGTATTTCCATTAATCTCTACCGGGGCTATGGATGCCTACCTGGCAGTAGAGAAATGTTGTGATTAAAATCAAATGCATCTCCTTCGGGGCTATGGATGTTTAGGTGGCAGCGAAGAAATGTACAACTATCCTTACATAATTCATTCACAAATCACCTTTCAAACAAAATCAATCGTACACATTGGCTAGTGTCTTCACTTACTATCTATCAACTCTTTCCTTCAATAGGTAGTTCATTTCCACGTGCACACATGGGATCTCAATGAGTAAAAAAAATTAGTATGTTACCAAGTGTTACTTTCTGGACCTTGTTCAAACTCTTGCTTTAACACATGTCTTGTCTCATGATTTGTTCCTTTGGCTAATCAATTTTTCATCGACTGCCTTCTCGCTACATTTTCCATATCTTTTCACAACATTTATTTTCTTATACTTTGTTCAGAACATCCATGTGTATAAGATTTCCTTTTTACTATGCTCGAGGGAAACTTTGTCCCTTCATTTGATAAGACAATTTTCTACTTCTTTTCTCTCATGTTTTTATTGGCTAGCTTACACTGGGGGCATCCTTGCTCCCTCATGATTGGACCTATTTTATATTGGTCGTGATCCCCCTTCAGCACATGAAGAGTTTTCCTTTGAATAATCCCACCTAATCACTAGGACATTTTCGTATCTTCACTTTCTTATGCATATGCGTGGCATTATACCCTTGTACATCCCATCTATCGCTGGGGGAATCCACGCTTATTTGTCTTCCTGTACATAGTTTTAGAAAACTTTTAAAATAAAAAACATTCAAATATGTTTCTAAAAAATAAAAAACAATAAAAATCATCCTACAAAACATCGCTATTTGGATCTCGTCTGTTCTTGTGTGTGACTCGTGGATCATCTTGATCTACCTCCATCAACAAAGTTGTTTAATTACTAGGTCTGTAATCTAGGGCACAATGAGTTGTTTGGTATTGTTTCATAGTGCACGATTGCTTTTCATATGACCCAAGTGTCATCCATTATTCCCCTTGCATGTATCCTTGTTTGGGGCACCATCTTTAAACCCTTGTCGTTAATTCGCACAAGTTGGAATCACATCTGGATAACAAAAACATTGCATTATGTTTCTCTGTTAGGTTAGTTTGTTTACTTTCTTGTATTGTATTGCATTATGTATGTTGCAAGGAGTTAGGCATATTTTACTTTCTCATATTGCATCACATTTTGCATGTTGCAAGGAGTTAGGCATATTTTACTTTCTCATATTGCATTACACTTTCGTCGTATGCGTATATTTTAATAAGGACAAATGATGTAGATCCTTGGCAATATGATGACATAGAAGTTGTTTTTAACATAATGGATGAAAGATCATTCCTTTCTCCCCATATTCATTTTTCCTCTATATCATTCTCTTGTCAGCTTTATGCTTCTAATTCACCCGGGGTAACCTGCCCCTACCCATTCTTCTATCCATTTCTCTCACCTTTTTCAATCATTGGTCACCTTCTTTCATCACCACATTGACACTTGAGGGGGCATCTCTCACTTCTACTAATTTTTCTTATACCCCTTCAAAATTTTACCTATCCACTATCTTTGAAGTGGCGTCACTTATGCCACCCCAAAGAGGGGAAACTGTAGACACATATAATTTAGCTCGATCAATTTAAATACTTAAATTACACTAATTATACCCTTTCCCGCAAATTGATGACATATCGTCAATATCACACATTTTCTCTGCTGTCATCGTTAATTAATTACATTACGTTAGTTAGTTAACTCTTATATCCAACAACAATGCCAATTAACAATCTTCTGTTAATCAACTCCCCTTTCTATCTAGATTAATTAATTAATTCTTTCTTCTATTTGATCAATAAATCATCATTTATTTGATTAAAATCCTCTCATAACATAAATCATAATAACTATTCCTCTAAAAAACATTCATAATCTTGCACACCTATTAATTAATCACTTTGGTTAATTAATAAACCCTCTTAATCCCCGTGAGTCACTAGAGGACAAATTAAACTCTCCTAAAGCAAACTCAACCTTTTTTAAACCTTCTTTATCCACAATTAACCCAACCTCTCTATTTTCCCACATGTAAAGGGATGTAGAGATTTTTTTATCCATTGGGCTATATAAGGAGCCCTCATCCTACCTTTCTATTTACACCTAAATGAGCCTAGAGCCTAAGCTATAACCATTTTATCATCTTAGAACATTCTTCATTAGAGGAGCTAGCTATTTTCATTTCTTGCATTCATTCTTCCAAGTTTGAAGTCATATGGAGATATGTCAAATGGTTTTGTTTCCGATTGACAAGACTTCATTCTTGAAACCTTGGGATTCAAACATACAATCAAACCCTTTGGTTCCTAAGGATCTAAATAGGTTCATTTCATTAGCATTCAAATAAAAATAGAGGTTAATATGTTTAACATGCTAGTTTGAATCTTCATTTCATGTTCTAATGCAAATATATTAATAGATTTCCCTTTTTTAAACTCTAAGCATGATGGTAAATTGATCTAGTTAGCATTATATCAAAGCTATTAAGTGTTAGCTTTGATTTCCATTGCATTTTTAACTAATTCATATACACACTAGACATATTACAACAAATGGTCGAAGGATAAAGATCTGGTCAAAATTGCCAATGCTGAAAGAGATAAAGCTCTTGTAAGTATTATGAATTACAACATCCAGTTTTAAATCATAATTTTTATTACTTTCAATTTTTAATAATATGTTTGAATTGAGCTCAAAATTTTATTTCGTTGCAGTCAAAATATGAAAATTTAAAAAGTCAAGCAAAGGTCCTCCAAGTTCACTTGGATAAAACTCGGAAAAGTTTATCCGTGAAAATTTAGCTTATGCATGCTATTGTTTTATTTAATAAGAAAAACAATGCTTTGAAGTGGATTATAAAAGAGAATGTCATGGATGCCAATATTTTGTTCAAGACAAAGGCAGCTAGAGATCCTTCTTTGTTATCCCTTAGAGATGCTTCAAAGGAAGATGAATCAATTGTTAGTAACTTAAATATTATTGCAGAAGATCTTGTCAATTATGGAATCCTCGAAGTAGGGAATAATGCAGTGTAGTCTTGTGGTACTGTGTGTTTTAAGCAACCAACCCCAAGCACGTCGGCATGTCATCTAGGTTATCCTGGAAGCTCACCTAAGGCATGCATAGGTGTTGATCCTCTCCTTTATGTGAGCTTTGTGAGAATGTTCTTTATCAACATGATGATGCAATACAACCAGAGAATAAGTGCATTCATCCATAAGATCCTAGATGTGAGCTTTAACTCCTAGTTTAAAGCATTCCAAGTATAGATTAATAGTATAAACAAGATGGAAATAGAATCAACCATGAAATAACATCAAGGAAACCAATAACACACAAATGAACATAAGGGAAATACACAGATCAAGGTTCATCACCTGAGTGTTTAGGAATCTCTTCATTATATTTATAAGCCAAAATACAATAGCCAGAATTACATAAAAAAGTACCACCCATGAGAGTGTTCATACTAGCAGATCTTTCCTTACATAGCAGAGCTCTCTGTTACACACATTGCACAATACTTCTCCCTCTCTCTCAGTCTCATTCTTACTTATCTCTATTAACTATCGATATCTCCTTCTCTAGAGAGACTCATTATATCAAGTATCCCAAGGAATTTTCTCTTAGTCGTCCATCATCACCTGCGAACACCTAATGGAATTATCTCATCATTGCTCTACCACTACCTAGAAATCTTCTAGATGTCACCATGAGCTTCCCTCAATCGACTGTCTTTAGCATGCATGCATCCGCTAATCATCAATAACCTTGACTCTTTATCCTTTCATGATAATTGTAATGATACCCTGGAATATCCTTTCCTTGAGTCACAAGTCTCCATAGCTTATCCACATATGTATCTGGTTTCTTTTCTGTTTACTTTCTATGCACCTCTTTTCCTGCTGTCCAAAACTCACTAAGTACCGAATCCATCCTACACTGGCACACACCTCCATGCCTCTCCAAGGACTACTTCTACGTGTGCCTTCAAGGCCCTGCTTTCGCGCGTGACAAGGCTTCATGCCTTAAGTATTTAGTTACTTTTTAGGGGTCTAATATCACCCCGCATTAAACTGGTTGCCACCCCCGACAAACCTTTGTGCTTCCCGAACACATCTTTGTCGACCAAAACTTGCGATGGCAATAATGTTGCTCCAAAGAATAAAGAATAGTGGTAGGGAAAGAATATGAGTAAAGAATTTAAATAATGGGGGGGGATGTTATACGATCAATTAAAGGATTTCGAGGAATTTCACGCATTTATCTTGTCCTTTAATTTCTCCCAGGCCTTTAATTATGATAAGGCCTTCCATGGCGCCTCACCTACAATACTAGGCAACTTGTTTGGGGTGCCTTATTCCACCTTCCCTTTTAATGTGTTAATGGCCACCCCTCACTCTATGAAGACACCCTCGAACTCATCCATCCATTTAGTGATGGAGTCTCAGAGTTCACCAATTTTGAAATCCAACTTCTCGCGTCTAGTCTTGATTTTCTCCTTCTGGGTAGTGGTGTTAACGACCAATTATGCACATTCCGCCTTATTCATGGGGATGGTCTCTTGCAAATATATGAGGGCTGCCTCCTCCTTTGTCACCCCACGCGTCGATTATTGGCTCACATTTCCTATAGTTGTTGAAGCCCTTATTTGCTAGTATATCCACCTCCTTAAGCTAGGAGAGCAAGTATTACAACTCATTGATCCAAGCTTCAACGACGTCCTTGTTCTCTTCTTTTTCCTTTATAATCTCTACAGTGGTTAGGTCTGGTGTCCCTGAGATTTCACCCTGAAATTTGGGACTACCCATTTATTTAAAAAATCGTTCCTTTTTCAAAGTAATGGGTTGTTTTTTGTTTGTTTTGCATGCAATTGTTTGCATTGTTCTAAGGTATCCCTAGAGAATCATAAAAGTCAAATTAGACTAAGTACCCACATGTTAAAACTCACTCTATCCCTTCGTCGAGGTTTTTTCTGCAAGAGAATTTTATTTATTTATTTATTAGATAAATAAGGTTCTTTTAAAAATAGGTTGAGCTAAAATTGGAGGATTTAGGTTATATAAAGCACTTCACCCCATCATTATTACCATAGAACATTCACCTCGAGGGGAAGAATTTTTACAGATCAGCTAATTGGAGAAATTGTTTTGAGCAATTTCCTACGTAGCCTCTTTTGTTTTGTTTTATTTCTTGTTGTCTGTGTTTTGGTTTGTTTTCTCCGAAAATTCCCATGTAGCCTATTCATTCTTCATGTCAGATCTTTCCCCAGGCCTAGGGTTTTGAAAATCTATCCAGTATTTTTAATTACTAATATGTCTAAAGGCGATTAAATCTCGAGATTCTTTCAGAAGATTGCAAGAAGTTGGTTGGTCCAAAAAGGTGCAAAAATGGATTTTATGAAAATAAGAAAAATATTTCCATCAATGCATAGAACTCGAGAAAATATGCACTTTTAGAGAAAACGACACCTAAAATGGAGCCACGGAATGAAATTTATGGCACATGCAAGTTTTTACTGCTACATCTTCTCAGGACCCTTTCCAAAAATGACAAATTTAATTTTTTGCTTGTTTTTTCTTCACCAAAAATCCAAAAAAAAGAAATGCAGTCTTCATGTCAGTCACAATTTTCAAAGCTGCCTTCTGCGTCCAATTTCCATGCTGCCTTAAGTGATGAATTTTCACGTAATTTTAAAGGCATAAGTCATAATACAAGTCACACTTTTGGAAAAGATCTATCTTTCATGAAATTCACATTTTTTGGAAGGAATCACTTAAGCTACCAATGGGAATTTTGGTAATGGCGGGCAGCAGGAATTTCTTGCCTGCCTTGCAAGTTACTTTTTCCCATCAAATCAAATCACTTAAGCTGCCAATGGGAATTTTAGACGTGGCAGGCAGGCGATAATTTCTTGTCTGCCTAGCATGTTACTTTTTCTCATTATGAAAGAAAAATCACTTAAAGTACCAATGGGATTTTTGGAGCTTGCCTAGCAGGTTGACTTTTCCCATCAAATAAGTTTATTCACCCATGCAAGTCACATTTCTAAGAAGGAGGCTTTTTTTCACGCAAGTTGCGTACTTTTTGGAAGGAAGGATTGAAGCTGCCAATGGGAATTTTGGCAGTGGCAATCGGGTGAGAATTTCTTGCTTGCCTTGCAGGCTGAAAATTCCCATTATGAAATTCAAATCATTTTATTGAAAGATGGAATTTTTGGAGTTGCCTTGCAAGGTGAAAATTCCCATTGCTTTGACTTCTTATTTTTAACATGACTTCTAGCCAAAAATTATGACCCATTTTTTGCATAGCTAAATGCCCAAAAGCTGACTTTTTTTAATTGTTAGGAAAGCATCCAATTTTGCCACCTAGGGTTGGAAAGACTTTCTTTTTATTATTCAGAGCATTTTCATGTTCATGTGAGTGCACAAGTGAATTAAAAAATATTATTAGCTTGCTTGGCATGCAAGCAAAGTCTAAAAATAGAGGGTAGCAGGATTTATAATCAGATCTTGGGGAAGAAATTAGATATTCATGTTATGGACTACATACTTGTCTGAATTATTTATAGGAATAATAAATTTATTCCAATATTAGTGAAGAAATCAGAAGTCAATATCTGATACAATGAATATATATTCAGAATCAGAGGAAGAAATAGATCCAGATCTCATAATTTCAAAGGCTTCCGGCAAAAATTCATCCTCTTGTTTCTAATATAGCCCATGTGGAAGTCATTGCATGGAAAATTCCTTTCAAGAGCTTGTGCATGTGCTCCCAATTTTCCAGTTCAAACCTTCTTTGAATTTACTTGTCTTTTCCTTCACCTAGAGTGCTTTCCAGAATTTAAAATTGCTCATATGCAATTAAAAATAAAAGATGATGAGTTTTTTCTGAATTATTTACGGAAAACATTGCACTTGTGGATATACTAGAGAAGAATTGCAAAATCTTCAAGGATAAAAGGGGAAGACAGGTCAGAGGTAGCACCCGCTTGAAAATCACAGTCAACTGCTTCCAGATCCGATTTGGTGAGAATCAAAGGAAAAAGAGTCAACCGCATGCAGAATATGGAAAAATAACAAGACTGAGAGTGTTGCAGCAGCTTTCTTCTAATTTCTTCTCCTCTTTCTTCTTCTTTTTCTTATTTTCTCCGAAAAAGTAATTGAGTAATCAATTAAATTGTAAACCTTAAGTGATTGGTTTAAAATTTGTTACTTCAAGTTACTGGAAGAATTCAATTACTTAGAAATAGGTGGAAAACATGCAAATTAGAAGGTTCTATTTTTAGTTATAAATCATGCATGGCATGCAAAGAATAATTCCAGGAGGAAGATTTTTAGTTATCCCCTTTTCTATAGCTTCCGCATACAGGAAATCATTAAAACTTCCTATTTGTAATTTCCCTCTATACACTATAAATAGAGGAAGAACATACAGGTTAAAAAAGGAGAATTGTTAATCAGCATTCTTGTATTCCATACTTTGAGCTGAAACCCTTCATATATTTCTGAAAGCTAAGGAATTGAAAAGAGACAGATTTTCAGAGAACTTTGTGTCAGCGGTGCATTTGTTTCTTACTTCTGTGTAGATCTTTGCATAAACTTTGTGTTATCTCAGATCTAGATTTGAAACTTTCCTTTCCTTTAAATTCTATATTTTGAGATATGTTTGTTTTATCTATGTGCATGAGACCAACTCTGCAAACTATTGGTTGGATTGCGCATTTTCTCTTCTTTCTTCCAAGATTCAATTATTTTCCTCTTCTGTAAATATTTCTTTACAGTTGCTTAATTGCTACAAAATTGTCTAGTTATAGCTCATGAGCTTTGCATTTAAATTAAAACCCGTGAACAGTTACTCGGATCCATAATTGATAGAAATATTACATAGGAGCCTCGTCGGTAAATGAGGGAGATTTATCTCATGACTGCCTAGGTTTTTGGCTATGCATAAAATCTAGCCAACAGGGCTTGTGGCATTCGTGATGTTAACGAGTAACATCCCCATGAGGTCCTCAAGGTACTCCATCTCATCCCCATAATCGGTCCTACTAGCTTGGCTCACCAATGCTAGACATTGTCCCGGGATAATTTTTACAAGGGCACCATCTCAGTCATATGCCTCCTTTGTCCACACTTGTTCTCCTTTTAACCCCTGGCACAACTTATCTATCTCCTTCTCCTTGCTCTTCTTTTCTATGATCAAGGTTCAAATGGTGGCCCCTACATCCAGACTACGTTGGGTCACTTTTGCAGACATTTTTTGCAAAGCATTGCATGTCTGCTCATCTGTAAAGTGGTTAGGATCCACCACCTTATATGTATCCCCTCATTTCTTCTTCAAGTGGATGGTCTTGATTGCATGATTGTTGACCTCAAACTCTGGCTCCTCTGCGTGGCAGTGCATGCTCTAGTTGAGCATCTACAAGGTCCTAGGCACTCCCCCATCTTGATCCATCAATTCCCATCCATAATTTTTTTGTGTCGGGAGGGTGGCTTGAAATCTTCCGCGCAGGACCTTCTTAGGGTCATCTACGAAGTCCATATGTGGGGACACGGGTGTCCACTTTCTCGTTGTAGCCTTGTGCTTTGTCCTCTGCTTCTTTTCCCCATGGGTGAATCCTTTATCCTCCTTTATTATAAAGGAGTCCCCTTTGTCTCCCTTTAGGCTTAGGGTTAGTGGTGTCAAGGCGTCACGTGTTGGACTTTCATCACCCCATGAATGTTCCTCTCCTTCCTCTCGCACCTCACTTGCATCCATGGCCCCTGCCTTAGCCTCCTACCCCTCCAACTCAGCTTCCAATTCTACTTTGAAAGTGTTGGGGTCTTCTTCCTCTTCTTTCTCCAATCCTACTTGGGGGCTTGATGTGTCAGACATCTTCTGTTTCTTCTCTTCAGGCTCTTCCTTCTCTTCTTCCTCCTCCTTATGCCCTAGTAATAAGGTTTTGACGCCACCTTGTTCTGAAGTGTTGGTGCCCCTTGCTATTATTCTGATGCGTATAATACTTCCTCTTCCTAGAAGTATCTAATTTCCCTTTGTATTGTTCTTCCTCTTCTTCTTCTTCTCTTACTGCCTTCATGGGTGGGATTGGCATTCCCCACAGCTTTGGGAAGGGGGAGTTCGTAACCTCCACCTCAATTTTGGCTTGTGTTTTAGAGTGCAGCTATACAAACACCCGATATACGTATCCATTAATAGTAACACTGACCTGAGGGTGTAAGTCCAGAAAATCAGGCTCCAAAACTTCAACGTAGGTAGGTCGGCTGCCATACTTGTATGTAGCGCGCAACATGTGGACATCAACATCCACCTTGAATATATCAAAAGTTAATTTCTGTACATCCTTGATCCGATTGATGGTGCACTTCATATATTTGGTTGTGAATGCGAAGGGAAACTTGCACCATGGCCCCATCTCTCCTTTTGGCCATCATAAACCTTGCTAAACAAAAGTGTTGGGTGATAAAAAAATTTACCTTGTCCCGAACAACTTGTGCCAACTTGTGGCGGATGCACCACTCGTTCTCAAAAGCTCTACGCAATTTCTCAAACCACATGTTCATCCGAGCAGTGTAAGCGTTTGAGATTGTCCCATCATAAGTGAACTGTGCGCAGTGTCCCTAGATTTCACCCTTAAATCTGGGACTACCCATGTTAAAAAAAATCATTCTTTTAAAATAACGGGTCTTTTTGTGTTTTATTGCCAGAAGATGTTTGTATTATGTTAATATATTCCCAGTGAATCATATGAGTCAATTTTTACAAATACCCAGATTCCCAAACTCATTTTATCCCTCCACCAGGTTTTGTTTGTGGGAATTTTTTATTTAATTATTTATTGAATAAATAATGCCCCGTTTGAAGTAAATTGTGCTTCGGTTGAATCCTGCTGAAGTTTTGCATGCTAGTATCCACTCATCTCATTAGGGTTTTCACCAGGAATAAATTCAAGACATTGTCTGCAACTTCTGACAACATTTTTCACTTTTATTTATTTCTTTTGCGTTTTTCTCCAATTTTCTCCTTAGTTTCTCTGTGAAATTCCCCTAGGTCAATTCCTTCGCCAGTATAGTCTGTTTAATTACCTAAAGCATCTGGAGATCATCTATTGACATAACAACAGAAGGAATCAACCTCAAAATGCAATCTTTTGACCAAAAAAGATGAAGTCATGCACAAAAAGACTCTCCCATGCAAGTTGCATTTTCTGGAATTAATGAGTCTAAGCTGCAATGAGATTTTTGGTAGCTGCGGGAAGGCGGGAATTTCTTACCTGCCTTGCAGGGTACTTTTTCTCATGAATTCAAAGTCACTTAAGTTGTAATGGGAATATTAAAGGTGGCAGGCAATCAAAAATTTCTTACCTTCCTTACAGGGTAAAAATCCCCATTATAAAAGAAAAATCACTTAAAGCACCGACGAGAATTTCTTACCTGCCTTGTAGGGTAAAAATTCCCATGATGAAAGTCAAATCACTGAAGTGGAAGAGGGGATTTTTGGAGCTGCACTGTAGGGTGGAAATTCCCATCAAGCTGACTTCTTATTTTTTGTAATTCCTCTTGCCAAAAAGTGTGACCCACCTTGGGTGAATACAATGCATTTAATAATATTTATTAATGGTTTATTCACCCAAATTTAGCACCATAAATAGAAGGAAATTCAATGCAAGTGGAAGAGCTAAAGAGAAGTCAAGGAAGCATCCTAAAAATAAATAAAACAAATTTATTTAAAAGCAACTAGTAGCATGCATAATTGGGCACCCAGTTTGGGTGAATAAACATGATTGTTTATTAATTAAATTGCCAAAAATAGGAAGGACAATGATTAGGAATAAAATGTTGAGGGTTATATAAGCATGGACTGCCATAATACAGAAGCAATTAATTCTTTTTGATGAGGATTGCATCCCAGACAGGTTTTGGCGCCAAAAGGAGGATTTTGCATTAAAGTTTATTTTCCACTGTCGAGAAGCTTCCAGTTTTGGTGCTTAGGGTTGGAATAGCCCAATTTTGGTCATTCTAAGCATTTGCATGTTGGTATAAGTGCTCTGGTGAATTAAATAATATTTTTTCCTACTTTGCATGCAAGCAAGACCTCAAATTTTAGGGCAGCAAACTTTATATGCAGATTTTGGTGATAAAAATCAAGTATTCCTGCCATGGGCTCCATCTTTGTTTGAATAAAATTGCAGGTATTCATCAAAGGTGCTCAAATCAATGTCAGGTACATTGAATATATCTTCTGAATCTGAATAAGTTGTCAAATTTGCACAAATGGATCCAATTGCAAGGGATTCCAACAGAATTAAAGAAAAAGAGCTCAGACAAAGATTGTTCCAGCCATGTTAAAGCATGATGAAAGAGAAAAGGATTAGTATAATCATGCATAGCTTCAAGATTTGCTGAAGTCAATGATACAAACATAGGCCCTGAACCTATCACCGATTTAATTGATAGATCCAAATCTCATAATTGCAAAGGCTTTCGGCAAAAAATTCATCCTCTTGTTTCCAATACAACCCTTGTAGAAGTCAATGCATGGAAAATTCCTTCCAGGATCTTGTGCATGTGCTCCCAATATTCCAGTTGAAGCCTTCATTGAATTTACTTTGCATGTACTGAAGAAGAATTACAAAAGCTTCAAGGATAAGAGGGAAGACCAGGCTAAGACAATACCCGCAAGCAAATCACAATCACCTGCTTCCAGATCTAGTTTGGTGAGAATCAAAGGCAAAATAGTCAACCACATGCAGAATATGGAAGAAGAACAAGATTGGGAGGGTTGCAACTTTCTTCTTATTTCTTTTCCTCTTATTTTCTCTGACAATGTAATTGAGCAATCAATTAAATTATAAAAATTAAGTGATTGGTTTAAAAGTCGTTACTTGAAGAAGTCAATTACTTGGAAATAGGTGGAAAACATGAAAAATATAAGGTTCTATTTTTCAGTTATAAATCATGCATGTCATGTAGAGAGGAATTCCATGAGGAAGATTATCAGTTGTTTCCCTTTTCATAGCTTATGCATGTGGGAGTTCATTTGATGCTTCCTATTTGTAATTGCCCTTCATACACTATAAATAGAGGAAGAACCTACAGGTTAATGATCAAAATTTGTAATAAACATTCTTGTGTTCCAAACTTTGAGTTGAAACCCCTGATTTCTACAAGAAGAGGAATAAAGAAGAGATTTCTGGAGAACTTTGTTTCAACGGTGCATTTTGCTTCTTACTTTCTTTCTAGATCTGTTCATAAACTTTGTGTTATTATAGATCTAGATCTGAAAGTTTCATTTGCTTTGAATTATGTGCTTAATGATCTATTTGTTTTAATCTATGTGCGTGCAATCAAATTTGTAAACTATTGCATGGGTTGCACATTCTCTCTACTTTCTTCTGTTTCTTATTATTTTCCTCTTATGTAGATTTTTCCTTTCCTTTACAGCTGCTTACTTGCTGTAGAACCGTATAGCTATGGTTCATGATCTACACGGTTAAAGTAATACCAACAGATAAATATTAGGACATATAAACTAACAAAATCTTACACAGGAGCCTCACCGGTAAATGAGAGAGATTTATCTCATGATTGCCTAGGTTTTTAGTTGTGCAGAAAATGTAGCCAACAATGCGAATTGGATTGCATGGGATGCGATGCGCGGGTGGGTGAACCCAAATTTTCCCATTTAGTTCGTTTGGGATGCCAATCTCCTAAATCATGATCAAAAGCAGGATGGAGCCCCATGTGATCTTCTCTATTGCCTCGTTCTGTGCCTGTGCTTCTTTGATAATGCCATTCACAATGAATTGGGAAAAATTGTAGTGTGCCCTCTTGGACACCCTATAAGCCATGTGCAGGAACCTATGGTTAATGTCCGTTCACCTTTCTGACATGCCCAATTTGTAGCTAATGAGCCGGGAGGTGACCCTCAATGTTGTTTCTAGGAGGTCTAAAATTACTTGTGCCCTGCCACCCTTCTCATAGTTTAACTTCTTCTCCAGCTCCTCAATTTTGGCAGTGGTACATAAAGCAAGTGCCATATCCTCTTCAGTTTTCTGTTGGTCTGTTACCATCCAAATAATATGTCATGTGATCATCATTCTTCTTCCCATGAAGTAGAAGAATTCTTCGTGTACCCGCGACATTAACCACCCGAAAAGTGGGGCAGGTTTGGCAAAGAAGGGAAGCTCCCATAACTGTAAAACCCCAGTCTTTTGCAACACTTATTGTACCAAGTCGTCAACCTTAGGGATTTTGATCTCATCCATCGTCGAGGTGTTTGATACTAGATCTTCCTACATCATCTTTTCATTATTGATCATTCTGTGGTTATAATCACTGATCTTGACACTTGTATAGCTTCGAGCTCCATTTTTCGGCCTTGATAACTCTAGGAGGGTACTTCATCTCTGAGTAGATTTCCACCGTGTCCTCCTTTTCCACCACTGGTTTCTTTGTGTGAGCCTTCTTTGGTGCCATCTTCTTCTCCTTTTTTGTTCATGCCCTAGCTGTTATGTGCCTATCTTTTGACTACCCTAACTTTGACAACTTCCCAGCTTCTCTTTCACACAACCTCCTTTCTAATCCACTGTATTCTTCCCTCATTTCTACGCCACTATAGCTTGCACACATCCACTGGTTCATGATAGTACTTCGCATCTTCCTTCTTCATAACACCTTTTTCTCACTTTGAGCTTGGGAGTACACAAGTAATTCTCTAAAGCCAAGTAGTCGAAATGACTAATCTTACCTTTTATTTATACTTTGTCAATGCCTTAGAGTTCTTCCGACCACGTGTCCTAACGTTGCTTTTTAATAAAGCACTTTATTTTTCTTCGACTAAACCTTCACGACTTCCCCTCGTGCTTCACAACTATAACCTTATGGCACTCCAATACTACTAAAAATGCCATAGACCTCCCTCGTGCGCGTCACTATGCCAAAGTACATAACCTCTGTGCCGTTTACTAAGTAGTTTCTCATGGTGCTACCTACCTTATGTTATACCACACAATCCTCCCCTTATTTGTGGTCTTCATACTTTTCAACCCACCTTCGTAAACCGCATGAATTTACGCACCTTAGCCATCACATCACTCGTTCTTTTGCCTTCGCACTAATTTTTCCCAATAGTCCATTGTCAAAGAATATTGGCCTTTATGTTCAATATAACTACTAATTCACCCCACACAAAAATTGTATGTGTGGTCCCCTACGCATAAAACCTCTTATAATGCAATTATCTACTGGCGTACTAATGCGCAACACAAAGTTGAAAATGATGACAAAGGAAACAACAAAAAGGACTAAAGGAAATCTAATCTAATTGATAATACTGCCTTGTTTTTTACTATATAGAAGTGTTATTTATAGTAGGGTTTCAACCTACTCCCATTGAAGTAACCTGGTAACCTTGTTCCATCCAGTGCTTGTAACTAGCATGCTCCTGAATAGAAGATGTATGAGATGATGTATGGTCATATCCAATGGACTTTCAGTTTCCCACGATGGCACAGAAATTTAGAGTCATAAAGTAAGACCATCTGCCCAACCCAAATGGTTTGTTTTTATATGACGATCATGTCATGCCTTCTCAGTCTTCTGACTCCACCTAGTAAGTGATCACCTTTCATCCAACTGAATTAACTTTTCCATGCACTCTTACAGTTCTTGCTCGTTAGCTAATCCTCCTGCATGTGCAATACACATGGATGGTAGCATAAACTCCACTGGTAAAATAGCTTCTGCGCCAAACACCAATTGAAACGATGTGTCCATGTTCAATCTCTTGTAGGTTTTCCTATACGCCCATAATACGGCTGAGACTTTATCATCCCAATCTTGTTTTCCCACATCACAAATTTTGGCTAGTATGTGACTTAGTATCTTGTTAAATGCCTCAGCGGTTCCATTTTCTTGAGGGTGATAAAGGGGTAGTCTTGTGATGGGCCACCATGAACTCTGCCAATAAAATCATGACCATCTCATTCAAAAAATGTGTGCCCCTGTCACTAGTCAAGATTAAAGGACATCCATACCTGTTGATTATGTTCTCCCACAGGAATCTTGCTGTTGTGGTTGTTGTGCAATCCTTTGTAGGGGTTTCCTCCACCCACCTTGTTAAGTAATTGGTGCAAGTAATGATATAGCGTGAAATAGTCCTTCATGCAGTACAGGTGAAATTGGTCCTGACAAAATCAATTGCCAACTTCTCAAATGGTTTTGTGCTAGCTATTGGTCTCAAGGGCATTTCATCCCTTCTTCCTAGTTTGCCAAGGAGCTGGCAATGGTCACAGGACTTGCAAAACTCAATACAATCCTGGTAGATGTTTTCCCACCAAAGCCCTATGAGTAGAATCTTCTCCATTGTGGCATTACCTATATAGTGTCCTCATGCAATCCCACCATGTACTTTTTCCATGATTGTAACACGCTCATGTTCTAACACGCATCGGCGTAGAATCTCATCATGACCTAACTTGTATAACTCTCCACCAATTAACATATAGGGAACGCCACGTATAACCAACTGTTTTCTCTCCAAATTCTTCATTTCCTCTGGCGTCATACCTATTTTGAGAAACACAACAATATCCTCTAATTCAGAGGGCACATGTCGCAACCTAAATAGTTATGCATCTGGAATTGTATCGTTAATGCTTTGTGTGTCCTCCCCTGAGTCAATTCTTGATAAATGGTCAGGTCCCAAGTTACTCTTCCATGGTTTCACAACAACTATAAAGTCAAATTATTGAAATAATAGGACCCATCTGCATATGTGCCCTTATAAAATAGGCTTTTTCACCAAGTACTTCAACACCATGTGGTCCATGTAGAACATAAAGGGTGTTACCAGCAAATACTGCTTGAATTTGTGCAACGCGTAAATCATTGACAACACCTCGCACTTGGTAGCAGTATAGTTCTACTCTGCTGGTGTCAACTTCCTACTTGCAAAGCAAAGAGGGTGATCAACAGTCCCCTCACCAGCTTGTGCTAATACTGCTCCAATGGTCATTATAGAGGCATCAACATGCACATGGAAAGGTTTATCCCAAGAAGGAAAGCGTAATATGGGCGCAATGATAAGCCTATTCTTTAATGTATCAAATGCCATCTGTTGTGCCTCTCCCCAATGAAATATACATTTGTGCTTCAACAATCCTTCTAATGGCATGGACAATTTTGGCATACCCCTTAATAAAAACTTTCGGTAATACCCCATATGTCCAAGGAATCCGCGCACTACGCTCTGGCTGATAGGTTCTCCCAATCCTACAATAACGGGCAACCTTGGCAGGATTCACCAACAAGCCTTTCTTACATATAATATGCCCCAAAAGGGTTCTAAATGGAGTAGCAAAGAGACATTTCCTAATGTTGAGGGATATGCGCAACTGTCGGCACCTCTCAAACACTAACCACAGATTGTCACAATGGTCCTTCACTAGCCCATACATTTTCCAGTCATCAAGGTAGACTTAAAGAAACTTATGGATGAAGTCTTGGAATTCCTGCACCATGATGCGTGAAAACACAACATGTGTATTCTTCAGCCCAAAAGGCATAACCATGTAGGAAAAACTTCCCCATTCAGTGGTGAAAGTTGTCTTTTCTTAGTCTTCCTTTGCAATCCTAACTTGATGATACCCTGAGAATCCATCCGTGAAGGAATAGATCTCGCGCCCAGCTACTCCTTCAAGGATTTCCTTAGTGAAAGAGGTTGGAAAGGGATCAATTATGCATACCACATTCAGATCCCTGTAATCAACACAGATCCTTATCCTTCCATCCTTTTTAATGCTTATGACCATTGGGCGTATCCATTCTGATTCCTCCACAACTTCAATGATTCCTAATGTGATCATCTTGTCTATCTCCTTGTTGACCCAGATGTATAGGTTTGGATTCATCCAGTAAGGTCTTTTCTAAATTGGGTGCACTCCTTCCTTTAGTTTGATTCACATCTCTCCTAGAGAGTGGTGAAATCCCTTAAGCTCATGGTCTTCACACGAAAATAAAACCTGAAACTCATGTAATAGATAAATGATCTTTGAAACCTACTTTTCTGACCAATAATCCCCAATAGTAGCCTCTTTAGGTTCTGTATCTGAGCCAATGTTAACCTTCTTTGTTTTCAAGGGTTCATGGTACATGCACGCTTTTTCATCAACATTATCCATTACCTCGTGTGTACCCATAGTATGGCCAACATCTAAGTTCTCCACTTCCTCGCCATCTATCACATATACTAACTTTCCCTTTTCTTTCTCCATGTAGGTGCACTCAAATTCTAGCTCCTCTGGTTCTTCAATATCAAAACGCACCTTAAAATTAGGTTCTCATAATAATTCCATAATTCTATCCTCAACCATGACACTCTCTCCCATAGTTAGGCGATTTACCACCTGCAATGCCTCATTTACCAATGGATTATTACTTTGATACTCAAAGGTTTGAACTAAGTCATCTTTTAACTCCCGTCAGTTCCTTGTTCGATGTCATAATTCTGAATGAATGTACCATGAGTGCACAACCTTGAAGTGTGAAATAAAACTTGTGCACCTAGAGGGATGGATGTAAAGCCTTCCATGCCTTCCATCCAAATCCTTTCGCATTCTTGGACATGATCTGAGGCGGGTCCTTTCCCATCATAGGCACAAATTTTAGTGGGTGCGTTGCTCCAGAAGAATCTGATAGAGAGTGCAATCCTCACCTCGCGCCATTCTAGAAGATTGTCTTGATGCACCGGCCACCAACGTGTTGTGGTTCCACATAAAGTGTAGATAAGCATGCTTCTTATTTTGATCTCACATCTCCATTGGGCTTCCATGGCTCACACTAAAATGTCATGGTTCCCTTCCCCAATGTAGCTTGGTAACTGCTTCCCTTTAAAGTGCCTGAGCGGGTGTGCCTTTGTTACTCTTTTAACAAAACCTCTCAATTACTACCCAATTAACTCATGAGTCCCATGCACCCAATTGTCACATGCTATGATAGTGGTATCACTCATAGATTGAGTGTCTTCAAACTAAATAACTCCTTTTGTAGGGTGAATCACCTCGGGGTCCCTGATAGTACACACATAGATTCTGTCAAGGACCTCTTCTCCCAAGGGCTCAGTATAGGGCGTTGACTTCCCATCGATCAAAGGGATGATAATTTGTTCCTCCTTGTTCTCAAAACTTATGTACCCCTTATTGAACTGTAGGTCAACATTATTCTTATAATACCAGGGGCACCCAAGAAACGCTGGAAATTTGTCCACCTCGGCTAGCGCCAAGACTTCAAAGTCACTAGTGAACTTCACCCCTTGGATAGTGATAACAATGTCCTTCAACACACCAATGGGCATTGCCTTTGTCTTGTTAGCTATATACAACACATTTGAGGATGGCTGTAGTGGGGGCCTTCCCATTTGATTCCATACATCTAAAGTGAGAACATTAACCTCCGCACTTGTGTCTATCATAATATTGCTTAGAAGCCACCTGTCGATTACTACATTCAAGGTAATCTCCTTATCATAATAAATGGTGTGAGAGGGAAGGTTAGCATGTAGGACCTATCACTTGCTCTTCTCTAACGCGCGATATCTTCTTCTGTAACCATTCTCCTAACAGAGGGATGATATTCTCTTGCCTTAACATTTTGCATACTTCCCTAACTTCATCCAGATCCTTTTGTGGAGCCTCAACACTCTTCGTTTGATCTAGCTACCTCGACTACTCCTTCAGGCATTGAATCTCTCATTGTAGGCTTCAAATTACATCCATGGTCTCCTGATAAACCTCTTTCTGATGAGTAGGGTCCATATACTTTCTATGCACCACCTCTTCTCTAGTAAGCAGTGGCATTTGCTTGGGTTTTTCTCTTGCGCATGAAGTAGCTCACGTTGTTACCAGGACAGGTTCTAACTCTTACTCACGCGCCACCCTTGGCATCCACTGCGAGTCAACCTTCTTCATGCTTACCATCCCTGTGCCCTTATCCTTACGTTATTGTTGGCTCATGTGTTCAAATAACTCTGGGCACTCCTCATACTTGTGCTTCTTCCCACACCAAGAACATTACAACAAATAAGGGCATTCACACTTATAGTGCTATGTAGACCCACAGTTGTAACAAGTTCCACGCGGGAACTCACTTCTTCCACCTTTGCGGTTGCCTCAACCTTGAAATCCTCCATGGAAGCCCCTTCCATGAGCTCCTCCATCTGCGTGCCCTTCATAGTGACGATCATTATCCTTGAAACTATTTGCAACGCTGGTCTAGCGCACACCAATATCAATGACATCATGTATCTGGTCAATCAATTTGCAATCCTTGGTGTCAAGAGTAGTAGAGGTGCAAATCTTGCAATAACAAGACATATTCTTACGTATCACACGTTGTAGTAGTGAGCACCTATTTGCATCATGATCTCTGTGGAAAATTTCACAGTCCACTGTCACGGCATGAATTGATCTCTGAGGAAAATTATCCTTCATACACCCCTCTATTGCACAGTCCATGCACCATAGGGTACTGCGAGTCTCATGTGGTGAGTTCACAGAAAATTCCTCCAGCTTACTTTTCCATGGTAGTGATTTGGGCCTCAAGAAATGGATTGACTTTGGTGTCCATGCTTCCCATAGCCTCAGTGTGTAGGGAAGCCTTCAAGGCCTCATGGGGGTCTGTGAAAGTCTTATGTGAAAGCAATCTTCTGAAAGGGGTGATTAACCCACCAATAAACCATTGAGCATGTTGAGATGGGTGAATTTCATAAGATAACTTTGATAAGAGAGTTTTAAAACATGCATCATACTCCCGCACACTCTCTTCCATCCCTTCCTGAATTTATTTCAATGCGTTAATGTTCTTCTGTTCGAAGTCAGGAATGTGGAACTCTACCAAGAATGCATCATGCATCGTAGAGTAATCCACCACTATCTAGTGTGGGTCATATTTCTGGTACCAGCTATGTACACACCCTTGTAAGGTGGTCACAAACTAAGTTTCTTTCCTTTCCAGATCAATGATTCCCTTTGCGCCATAGCAGCTCACACTTATATACATGTTTTGTAACATCTTCCACACCCTTGTAATTAGGCACGTGTAGGGAAATTTTGTAAAACACCTGCTAATGTGGTTGAGGTCCTTACCCTTCAGCTTCGGGGCCTTGATAGCCTTTACCACCTGATCTACCTAATCCATTAGCTCCTCCAGATCCACCAGATCCTCTCGTAGCAGGTAAAGGGCCTGAAGCGCAAGTGCCTTGTGTCCCCAATGTCATGCTAAACTGCACACCAGTGGTATGTGATAATGATCCATTTCTTGAGGTGCTTTCCACACCTACTCTGGAAGTGATACCCAAACTTTGTGAGCCTTGTCCTTGCTCAAATGTCGTGCCAGGTAAAATACCTCCAAACAGAAGAAAAGACTATGCGGCCATGGATGGAATTGAAAAGTTATATCTCCTAGGTATCAGTTGATCACTGATATTGATACCTCTAATGATCGAATGAGCAAAGTTTTCTTTAGGGATTGGAAGGCTAAGTGTCAGGGTCTGATCTCAGATCTCATGAGGAGGGGCTAATTCTCTCACGTTTTAACCCAGACTAATCAGATCTCATGCCTTTTGCGCAGACCTCAAATCCCTCTTGCAATGTCTATCTTTGTATCTCCATTGCCCTAATAACCTCATGTCATCTTATCAACTCCCTCTCTCGAGCTTCATCATACTTGAGTCACCTTTACTCTCTCCTTCTCTACCACAGGGTCCTTCATCCTTTACCACACGGCTTTTGCGCCCCGCGCTCAGCAGGACTTTAACCAGCCATAGGAAAATCTTCCAAACTTAAAGTAATGGCCAGGATCTTGATAGCTAGAGGGATAACACACAAAAATGATCCTCTAGGATCTTGTTGGCAAGGAAATTTTTCGGGAGGAAAAACTTGCGGATTTCTTGCCAATGCTCTGGGAATCTAAGTCCCTCTACTTAACTGGTGCAACTGTCGTGTATGCATGCGTGAGAAAGCGTGGTTTTCTTTGGTGGCCTTTTGATCGAGGATCCAATAAGGGCACTCCACTGACCCTGCAGAAAATTCTTGTAGTTATCTCCAAGGGGGATAATTTTCTATGAAGGTGGGAAAGGGAGTGAGAAAAGAGGTAGGAGAACTAATGTTGCAGGTAGAAAATCATATTCCTGGATGCACTAGTTAGAAATTTCAGCACATGCATTCATGAGAAGAAACAACCCTGTAAATGGCAACAAGACGAGATGAGATTGCGAACTCAAAGTTTATGAAATCTCCTCATCAAGGAGGCTATAAAATCCTTCTTCTTGTATTGATGCTTAAACAATAGTTGTACATAATGTGGGAATGGAAGAAATTTGAGAATGGAGGAAAGTAGAAGAAAATGGCTATCTCCTTTGCTTTCTCTACGTATAATGCACTCATGATTTTACAAGATCAATTGCCAACCCTCTTCAATGCTGTGAAGAATCCATTAAATATCTTACAAGAAATGGTTACAACTTCTTCTTTGTTAGCAAGAAACAGTTACAATATTTTCAGTCATTTGCGTCCGTTCAAATTCTTGATTCGCAAAGAAATGCCAATGGTGGAAAAACCAAACTTTTCATAATGCATCCATTACACTTGTTTTGTAACTTTTAATTTGAACCGCTCATCTTGCCTTTGAAACTTTAAACTAGATCCGTCCACGTGGGAGACATTTACTGGAGCGGGCGTGGGGGATGCCTTTTATAAATTTTGCCTTTTGGAGAAATGGCATTTTGGAACATTTTGGCTTGCTCACCCGCTTTTGATATGGTATGACACGTGGCTTCATTTGATTGGCGAAGGAGTCGTGGGTCACTTTTATAATTTTACCTTTTTTCAATGCAGGCTCAAAAACACAAATTGCTCCGCCAACCCACCTCCCCTCTTTGACCTTTGATGCGGGCTCAACATTTGACTTTTTCCCTCATAGCATGATCGGGGCTGTGGGTCACTTTATGAATTTTAGCCCTTTTTACAAAAAGGCTCAAAAACACAAATTGCTTTGTCGACCCACTTTCCCCGCTTTGACTTTCCAACGGCGGGCCCAAAATTTGACTTTTTCCTTTGTATTTGGCAGGGTTGTGGGTCACTTTTTAACTTTAAGCCCATTTAATGAAAAAGGCTCAAATTCTCAAATCTCCTCAATGGCCCACTTCTCAGCTTTGACTCTTTTGATGCGGGCTCAACATTTGACTTGTTCCTTTATAGCATGATCAAGGCTGCGGGTCACTTTATGAATTTTAGCCCTTTTTACATAAAGGCTCAAAAAAAAACTGCTCCACCGACCCGCCTCCAATTAGATATGTCCAAATACCCATGGATAATGGGGCCAAAATTTGATGGGGGAGAAAATGCCCGTCATTCATGACTGTGGAAAAATGCAGAGAAGAAGAAAACTCCACCATTTTGCGCCCAATTTTCAAATTTCTTTCGCGAACCAAGGGATTGAAAACAATACAAGGTTCGACGATCCATGGCTTTAGAAAAATTGACAATTTCATTCAAATGAGGACAACAATACAATTTTCACGTGTCTAGACAAGGAAATGGAAAATTTATCAAACCAGGTAGACTGGAGAATTTAAACAACTTCAAAGCATGAATTTCTCTATCTTTTCAGACTTCCAACGTTACTTAAACACTTTTGGAGGATGTGAGCTCAAAATTTTTGAATTTGACTTAGAAAATAAAGGGGGGATTTTGAGGGCGACAACAACTGGCTCTAGCTTGGGGACATGACATGGATTGAGCATAGTGAAGACATGACATGGGAATCCAAAATCTCAATCTTTAGACCCTGTAATTTGTTGAGCAGTGCCTTATCCATTGGGCCTTGGAGAGTCATGTATGACTTCGAGGAAGAAAGATCAGAAGAAGGAAACAAACAAACACACAATGGGAAGGAAACACATGACATGCAATAGAAGGGGAAACAAAACCACAAAATGAAAAGGGAAACACACCTAACAATCACCTATGGTACAAGGCAGGGGACAACCCACTTTCACTGATGATACAATTTCAATTATTTCCCACTCAGAGGCAATTCCAGTGGCATTCCATCCAAAAATGAGAGAAGAAAAGCATTCTCGCCACAAGCTTCACGAATCTAGAATGGGCTGAGCCATATTGAATCAAACTTTCCATGGCTGCCTTTTGGTTCTTGTCCCATAGTAGGATGAAGTTTCCAACTTTTAATTCTCTTTCCTGGGCCTTCTTATCAAAAATATTTTTTACTTTCAATTGGTGCTCCTTAATGCGATCCACCACCTGGAGTCTATTTTCTTCCAACTTCTCAAGAAAGAGGATCCTCTTGTTAATGGAATCCTTGTACTAACCATCTTCTATTGCCTGTAGCAACTTGAGAGCTAACATCTCAATCGTGAGAGGAATTTTTGCTTCAACTCCATACAACAGTTGGAATGGTGACATACCTATTTCCTTCTTGGGGGTGATCCTATCCACCCACAATGTGTTGTACAACCTTTTGTGCCAATTCCTTTGATTCTCGTTTACGAGCTTGCGGACAATGGTCACAATGTTCTTGTTGCTTGATTTGGCTTGTTTGTTTCCTTGTGGATAGTAGTTAGAAGAATGAGCTAGGGAGATTCAGTAGCTATAGAAAAACTTGGCCAACTCTCTTGAAGATAAATAGCTAGCATTATCTGTTACAATTTATTGTGGCATTCCGAAACGGACTATGATATTCTCCTTGATGAAGTTGCATACTGTTTCAGTGTTGGCTTGTTTGGCCAGAATGGCTTCCACCCATTTGGTGAAGTAGTCTATTGCTATGAGTACATAGGTGTGCCCTGCGCTTGAGTGAGGGTTCAGAACACCAATGAAGTCTAACCCCCACTGTTGGAATGGTTCTTCAATAACCACATGCCTAAGTGATAATGTAATGAGTTGTGGTCTTCTAACAAACTGTTGGTGTGATTTGCATTTAGAAACCCAATCTTGAGTGTCTGCAAAGATGGTGGACCAATATTACCTTCCTCAGAGGATCTTGTGTGTAGTGACCATTGCTGAAAAATGTCCACCACATGCTTGGTCATGGTATGTTATAAGAAACTTTTCTTTTTTCTCTTTATCTACGCACCTGAGGAAACAACCATCTAGGCCTCTTTTGTAAAGCACATGATTCCAAAATACAAATTTAGCTACCTTCAGCTTGAGTGTTCTCCTTTGTTTGTAATCAAGATGGGGACGACGTTCTCCATAAATCAGGTAATAGGTAATATCAACATACCACTCATCAGTAGTGGTTGACAAATAGAACCTGTGGGTTATCTTCTGAACAAGTAGAGCAAGCACAATTTTCTTCTCCATGTTGAACTTTGAGTGTTTCATCTTCAACAATCAACTTGCACAAGCCATTTCCCCTTACCAAATTAGAGGGTCAAATCTCCAAGTAATATTCTCGAGTCTTTGTAATCCAATTTCCTCTTTTAGCTCTGGGATCATGTTGTGTCAGGATGGACTTGACTACACTGCCGGGGACCATCACCACTGTATGGGAATTGAGGATGTAAAACTTGAATTTTTTTACAACCTTGACTACTCCATAGGCATGATTCTCCAATTGGATGTATTTTAGCTCATGCTTTTTCAGAGGAAAACTCATGAAAGCAATAGGTTCTTCCACACCTTCATCATTCTTCTGAACGAGAATGACAGAGAGTGTATGTTCTGATGCATAACAATACATGATGAATTCTTTGTTAAAATCTGGAGATATAAGAGTCAGAGCCTTGGTAATGGATTTCTTGATCTCTTCGAATGATGCCTTCCCTTCATTGTTCCATTTGAATTTTTCTTGTGGTTTCATCATGGAAGTGATGTGCTTCGTCAAATTAGCAAACTCAAGCACAAAATGATGAAGAAATTTCACCTTTCTAAAGAACGAATGAACTCCTTTCTTGTTTGTGGGTAGGGCTACTACTTGAATGGCTCTGATCCTCTCAAGATCAATGTGTGCTCCATATTTGCTCACAATGTGCCCTAATAACTTGCCTTCAGCGACTCCAAAAATACACTTTTTTGGATTTAGTGATATGCCATGTTTCCTATACCTTGCAAATACCCATTCTAAGTGATAGATATGATCTCCCCTCTTCTTTGAAAATATTGTGAGATCATCAAGATATATGACAATGCAATGCTTCATATATTTGAAGGCCAAATCCATTGCCCTTTGGAATGTAGCTCTTTCATTGATTAAGCCAAAAGACATTCTACTGTAGGTAAAAGTGCCCCAAGGTGTTGTAAAGGTTATCTTGGTGTGGTCCTCCTCTGCCACTTTGATTTGATTATATCATGAGAATCCATCAAGTAATGAAAGCATTTCAGATGTAGTGATTACTTGCAGGATATGGTCCATGATAGGAAGAGGATAATTGTCCTTTAGTGATGCTTGGTTCAGGTTGCAAAAATCTACACATATCCTTATTTCATCATTCTTCTTCCACACTCGCACAATGTTAGCCACCCACGTTGAATGGTGGATAGGAAAGATGATCCTTGCATTAAGCATCTTCATTACCTCCTCCTTGATGGTATCAACAATCTTTGGGTTGTATGACTTTTGTTTCTTCCTGAAGGGATTAACACCCTGCTTCAAAGGAATTGAGTGATGCATTTCCTTTGGCTGGAAGGATTTGAGTTCATCATAAGAGTAGGCCAAGACATCCAAGTATTTCTTGAGTAATGCAACAAACCTTCTTTTTCTTCAGGCAAGCAACATTTCCCAATATTGACAATCCTTGGCTCCTCCAGGGTACCAATGTTTTCTTTATCAAAATCAGCTGGGCACCGAGAAGATTGCTTTTCTTTCTCTTGAATGAATCTGTCATGTTTGTCAAAGAGGTCTTCTAAAGAGACTAGGCCTTTGGGAATTTTATTCCCTTTCAATTTGATTACTCCCTCATCATCAATCCCTTCAATTCCTTCTTTCTCTTCTTTGGGGACTGCTTCTCGGTGTGGATTTTCACCTCCTTCAAAGAAGAGATTATTGAAATTATCCCTTTTCTCTAAAAAGAATAAAATTTGGTTATCATCATTGAAGACTTGCCAATGATTTGCATTGTCTGGTACACTAGGCCTGAATACCATTTCAATGGTGACTTTGTCTTTACCAAAAGAAGGATGAGGTGTCAATAGGGAAGCTGACACTGCAAGAGAATCAGCCTTTTCATTCTATTTCCTTGGAATAACTTTAATGGATAATGCATCAAAAGATTCAATACAGTCCCACACTCTATTTCTGTAATGTCAGAGTCTTGCATTCTTCACCTGATATTGTTGGCGGACCTGCTTTACTACAACCTCTACATCAGCTCGGCATCTCGGTTTCTTGATTCACATGTCCTCTACTGCACTCATGCCTAAGAGTAGTTCTTCATACTCTGAAGTATTATTTGTATTATCAAATTGCAGCTTGTAGGCAAATGGGTACAACTCATTGGAAGGAGAGTACAATACTACACTAGCTCTCGAGCCTACACTGGAATGACTACCATCAAATTCCATTGTCCAAATTTGATCTTCCTCTTTTTCCATGAGAAGTGGAAATTTCTCCTCTTTTTCTGATGTGAGGAAGTAGTTTCCTAGCCCACAATCTTGAAAGAGAATGTTAGCTTTCGGATCATCAGAATTTCGTACTGTGAACTTCATCTTTCTTATTGGTAACAACTTCTTCATCTCACCTTTTACTGGGATAGTTACAGATGACCAATCCATTTTTATCTCTCCACTCAGGTCTCTGTAGAAGCTCCTACTCAATAGCATACCAAAGGATGCTAGGATGTCTGTTACCAGTATGGTTAGGAGCACCTTCTTATCTGGAAAATCAGCTAGTGCTACATGTGCATCTTTGATTCTTCCTACCAATGGCACTTGTTTGGATTCCATTGAGTAGCAGGTTTCATTTACCTAGGTCAAGGTGAGGCCTAGAGCATTTGTAACTTTGGCTGGCATCACATTGTTTGAGGCTCCAGAATCTATGATAAAATTATTTAGCTGGAAGCCTTTAATGGGGAGTGGCAGGTATAAAGGCTCAACCCTGTTGGTTTTGGAGGCATTGAGGGCTATCAAGTTTTGGGAAGGTGGTGTGAATGGTGTGGGTAGTAAGCTTTTATGATTAGAACTCGAGGATATAGGGTTACCACCACGAATTGCATTAATGAACTTGTCAAACTGGGCAGGGTGTGTTTGTAGGTATTCTATTTTTTAGAGCTGTATTTTGGTTTTGCTTGCATGTTCCACAAAGTCAAATGGAGTTATGGTGAGTGAGGAAGAGGTTCCAGAAATGGAGGTATATTTACATGGTAAAGGATTTTCTACTTTGGGTGTTGAATTCTCCTTTTCAGGTGAAGCACTTGGCTTGGAAGGGGGTGAGGGTGTAGCTTTTGATTGGACCTTAGATGTTTTTGCAGGAACAACATTTAAAGGAGAATTGTTCTTAGCAACTTTTGAGTTGGGAGGAGAATTAGATGACTTACTTGGCATAGTAGCATGATCCTTGACAACTAGTGAGTCTGGTTTTTCTTTGGCCAACTCCATAGAAGGTGGTAATGGTGATCCTCTACTGATGATTTTATTTTGTGTGGACCTGTGGAGGAGAATCTTCTTTATTCTTCTTGTCCTTTACCACAACCGTTAAAGATGAAGCACCTTTCTTAGATTGTGCACGAGTGAAAATGACACATGAGAAACTTGAAGCTTCTTCATCATCCTCATCTTCATCATCAATGTACTCAATTAGGCCATTGTGCATATCAACTTCCTCGACCTCGAGATAGTTTTCATAGTCTTCCATATTTTCTTCTTCAGTTTCATCAATTTCAGCTTCCTACTCCGGCTCTTTGGTGTCACAGATGGCATTGACTAGTTGTGCTTCAAGAGCAAGCCAACGAGGTGGAGCAATCCTTCACCTATTTGGAGGGTTTGGTATCCTTGAAGCATTCCACATTGTGATATGAGATAGCTGCTTCTTCAAGGCAACCAATTCATTTGCCATTTTTTGAAACATCGGATATGTGGTGACATATTTTGAATTCTGACCCTTTTGCTTTCCATTAGGTGCTTTCACCTTTCCGAAAAGGATTAGATCATCATCAGTTTCTATTGCAAAGTCTTGGGCTTGCCTCAATGTTCTTGGCTGGGCTCTTCTGAGGAAGAAACCTACTTCTGATGAAAAACCTCTTCAAATTATTTTCAAGAGGCACCACATCTTTAGGGATCCTTCTTATCACTCTATCATATCTTGCTACAAAGTACCTCATTAACTCGGAGGTTTCTTTCTTCATTTGTACCAATTGGACCAAAATATCCTGACAATCTTCTATGCTCTTGAACCTGTGTATGAATGCACTTCTTATATCATCCCAATAGGTGACAGATCTCGGATGGGTAACATGTAGAACCATTCGGAAGCCTTTTCTTGAAGTGACTCCACAAAGAGTCAGACTGGAAAATCTTCATCCTCAACACCCAACACACCATAAGCAGTGATAAATGTTGCTACATGCTTTTCAAGGAGTTGAGAACCATCCCCTCTGAATTTTGGGAAGTTTTTCTCGAGCTTCTCGGCAGCTCATGGAGTGGTTGAGCAAGAGCCAGTGGACCGATGTTTCCTCCCCATGGTACGTTAGACCTACAGGCTTCACGATCATGTTCACGCTCACGATCATGATCCACCATTCTATGTATGTTTCTATCTTCTAACCTTGCTAAGGTTACGGCTTCTGTTGCTGCTCTTTTTTCTGCCTCGGCTTGAAGTCTCTTGATTTCTTTGAGTTGAGCTCTTATTTTTTCGTCAGCTCTCTCCTCTCTTTCTAAATTCACCATCCAAAGGATTGGAAACACTCAGGTTCCCAATGTGACCAATTGCTTGAAAGGGAAGCCTCTAGATTCCGAGTAGCTCTTGTCTCCTTTGAAGTTCTTCAAAAATGGGATTAGTTTGTCCTCCTTGTCTCTGGCCAGATTGAAAATCTATGCTCTTCTTTGCGGTGCTAGAATTTGTCTTTACCTCTCCAATTCAGCAGCATGTTCTTCTTCAAGGTCCATAATTCTTGTGGCAATAAAGTAGTGATTAGCACTATCTATTATGCCAGATAGCTTCCCTCAAATTTGAAGCAACGTCTTCTTGGATGTGGAAGAGAAATTCAGGTCTTTCAATAAGAGTGTTTCCCAAAATAGCCATGATTTGAATCCATGTGGCTCATATAGCCATTCAAATTCCAGAAATTTTTCTTTAATTTTTATGAATTTTGAATTTTCTGACCATGTGGTAGCATTCAGGTGCAGATGCTGCTAAATTTTCCCCACAGTGGGTGCCAAAAACTGTTGGCGAGGAAATTTTTTAGGAGGACAAACTTGTGGATTTCTTGCCAACACTCTGGGAATCTAATTCCCTCTACTTAACCGGTGAAGCTACCGTGTATGCATGCGTGAGAAAGTGTGGATTTCTTTGGTGGCCTTTTGGCCGGCGATCCAACAAGGGCACTCCACTGACCCTGCGGAAAATGCTTGCAGTTATCTGCAAGGGGGGGAATTTGCTTTGAAGGTGGGAAAGAGAGTGAGAAAAGAGGTAGGAGAGTTAATGTTGCAGGTAGAAAATCATATTCTTGCACGCACTAGTTAGAAATTTCAACACATGCATTCATGAGAAGAAACAACCATGTAAATGGAAACAAGACGAGATGAGATTGCAAACTCAATGTTTCTAAAATCTCCTCATCAAGGAGGCTACAAAATTGTTCTTCTTATATTGATGCTTAAATAGTAGTTGTACATAATGTGGGAATGGAATAAAATTTGAGAATGGAGGAAAGAAGAAGAAAATGGCTATCTGTGTTGCTTTCTCTAAGTACAATGCACTCGTGAGTTTACAAGATCAATTTCCAACCCTCTTCAATGGTGTGAAGAAGCCATTAAATATCTTACAAGAAACGGTTACAACTTCTTCTTTGTTAGAAAGAAACGGTTTACAATCTTTTCAGTCATTCACACCCGTTCAGATTCTTGATTCGCAAAGAAATGCCAATGGCAGAAAAACCAAACTTTTCATAATGCAGTCATTACACTTGTTTTGTAACTTTGAATTTGAACAATTCATCTTTCCTTTGAAACTTTAAACTAGAGTTGTCCTCGTGGGAATAAATTTACTAGAGCGGGTGTGGAGGATGCCTTTTACATTTTGTGACTTTATAGAGATTTGGCATTTTTTTTACATTTTTGGCCCTCTGCACCTTCTGCTTTTAATATAATCCTAACATGTGGCTTCACCATAAGTGGAGATAGGATTCACGGGTCACTTTTATAATTTTACCTTTTTTCAATACGTAGGCTCAAAAACACAAATTGCTCCGTTGGTCCAGCCTCGCCTCCTTACTTTGACCTTCAATGTGGGCTTAATATTTGAATTTTTCCATCATAGCATGATCGGGGCTATGGGTCACTTTATGAATTTTTAGCCCTTTTTACAAAAAAGGCTCAAAACCTCAAAGTTATTCTGCCGACCCGCTTTCTCCGCTTTGAATTTCTAAAGACAGGTCCCAAGATTTAACTTTTTTCCTTTGTGTTTGGCGGGGCTGCGGGTCACTTTTTAACTTTAATCCCTTTTAATGAAAAAGGATCAAATTCTAAAATCTCCCCGATGATCCACCTCCCCGACTTTGACTCTTTTGATGTGGGCTCAACGTTTGACTTTTTCCCTCATAGCATGATTGGGGTTGTGGGTCACTTTATGACTTTTAGCCCTTTTTACATAAAGGCTAAAAAAGACAAATTGCTTCCACTGATCCCACCTCTAATTAGATATGTCCACGTACCCATGGATAATGGAGCCAAAATTTGACGGGGGAAGAAAATGATCTATCATTCACGACTGTGGAGAAAATGCAGACAAGAAGAAAACTCCACCCATTTTCACGCCTGATTTTCATAATTTCTTTCGTCAAACCAAGGAATTGAGAACGATACTAGATTCGATGATCCATGACCATAGAAAAATATGGGAAATTTCATTCAAATGGAGGACTGACAATAGAATTTTCACACATCCAGATGGGGAAATGGAAAATTTATCAAACCACGTAGACTGGAGAGTTTAAACAACTTCAAAAGCATTAATTTCGCTATCTTTTCAAACTTCCAACTTTACTTGAACCCTTCTAGAGGGCGCGAGCTCAAAATTTTCAAATTTTAATTAAAAAATTGAGGGGGGCGATTTTGAGGGTGACAACAACTTATTATAAGATTTCCACATCTCACTAATCTCTAGACAACGATATGAAGGACTACCGTATTCTAGGGTATAAGTACCCAACACTCTTCATGATGTCATTGATCAACAATTGGTGTGTGCTAGACTCAACATTGGGATCTTGCAGCTTCTGATACTCATCTTGGGTCCATACTCGAGGTCTGTCAGTACTGAAGGGTGCATCTAGACGTGTATGCTGGGGATCAAGGATATAGGTCCACTTTATAGAGGATTCAAATGAAAGTCTCATTCCAGTCTTGGAGGATAGGGGTTACCTTCTACCCATGGGAATGTGTATCAGAGTTGTGGATCTACTATTAACATCTTTGACAAAGCGTGAATCCTCTGTGATTTTATACCATGTTGCAACACTGATTTAGAAAGTCAAGCATTCAAGTATGATGACGTGCCCTGAATTATCACAGACCACTTTGAAAAGCCAGGGACCCGAGAATGGAGACCATAACGTAGTCTTGTGGGATGGATAGTGTGAAGATAACCATTGACCCACTATGGATTCCTAGGGCAGTGTTTAACCACGAGTAACCTAGAAGCTTGTTTTAATAACTATTACACACTGAGGTAGCACGAGCCCCTCCTTTATGTGAAATTTCCAAAGAAGAAGGCCTCTCATTATCAAGATGAAGAAGCATTACAATGGTAGAATAAGTGCGTTGATCCATAAGATCCTAGATGCGAGCTTTAAATCATAGTTTACCAAGAGATTCATAGGATAGTGATTAGGATGATCGACTAGACGGAAAGAGAATTCAATGTTTGAAGGAACAATCAGGGAAGTTAGTAACAGGCAAATGAATTTTGAGGGAAATCCCTCAAATCAAAGTTCATGACATGAGTGTTTCAGAGATATCTTCATTAGGATGCCATGCTAAGAGAAAATACAATAGCCTTTATTACATCAGAATGCTTCCACCCACGAGAAAAGTGTTCATACGTAGCAGGAGCTGAGCTTACATCACATAACTACTGGGTACACACATTTCATGCAATAACTCTCCCTCCCTCATCAGTCATATGATTACTGATCAAGATTAATTATCGTTGATATGCTCCTTATCTGATGGATGAGACTACTCTAGATCAAGCATACTAATTAACACGTGTGTAGAGTTCAATCGTCCTTACTTTGGATGCACCTACGAATGCCAGATGGGGAGTCCTCTCATCGCAGCCCTCTACCACTATGTGTTATGTAATGTTCCAGATAGGAAAAAGGATATTCCCTCAATCGAGAGTCTTGAAGGATGCATGTGCCAACTAATCCAATTCAAGGGGCTAAGGTCTTGACTCCTTAGGAATTTCATGATAGTCTTAGATGATACCCTGAGGTAGATAACTTCCCCAGTACTGACTCAGACAAGTATCCGTGGTGTTATCAAAGATAATGTTAACATGGTTGCTTTAACTAAAGGGATACTATGCACATATTTTGAGAACAAATAGGTGTGTGTCATGAAACTCAAATAAGTCCCCAGATGGGAGGTCATGCACCTAATGTACGAGCCTTGAGGAGAAGAGGACTCTAGATAGAACCTACTTGTATGTGCACCATTAGAGACCCTAAGTCTATTCATCGCATAAGAGAAGGATTCATTCAATGGGAAGATGCTCAGGTACTATAAGTGATACTTTTTACGAGTCCATTACATGCAACAATTGGGGAAAAAAACCACAGAAGTAGCAAAAGAAAAGGAAAAGGAAATTGGGGAGTGGGGAAGTTGCTTGATTATATACTACATGAGTATTGTTGAAAAATGTTTATAAAACTTTAAACTTGAAAAATGTTAAGTTTGAAACTTGAATCTTTGTTTAAGTTAAAGAATATTGTGATTGGTCTACTTCTTTAAGAATTTCATTTATTTTTTCAACAAGATATGCTTACACGTTGCAATAGTTTTCATAGAATTTGGTTATGTTAATATACAAGATATGTTCATGAATTTAGATTATTTTACACGTATTATCTTACAATCTGGTTAAAAGTGTCATGCAATGCAATGATAATAGGATATGTATATAAAGATATGAAATTAATTTATATTAGGTTAATATATAAATATTTTTATTGTAATTGTAATGATATTAAAGTATGTATGCAATGCATTTCGTAAATTAAAAAAATACTAAATATGCTTTAATGTTGATTTTTTAATTATTTTCAATGGTATTATTAGTATGTAAACTGCAAAATATGGAAGATGGATAACTCAAACAGTGTTTAATTCATTACACTTTATTTATTATTATCTTACATCTAATTCCGATATTTGAAAAATAGTGTTCTAAATACGCATGTCACAAACACAACATCAAAGTAGATAGAAAATACAAAAATAAATAAAATAGGATAATAAATACAAAAAAACAACATAAATATAATAAATAATTGTATTTGAATCTAGTATTATGAAATTGAATACATAACAAATTTTAAAATGTCAGGTGATAAACAATAAATGTAAAGTGATACTTGTAACATTTTAAATGATAGCTAGAGCTAAAACAATCCATTTTCAATAGCCTCCTCGTAGTTCATATTTGCATCTGCAGAGTTAGAGAACACAACAAATATAGTTTCATCATTGAGATCATTTGTATTTGTAGTTGTATTAGTAACACCTCTTCTTTAAGCAAGAGAATTCCAATGTGCAATTGTTTTGTCATAAGGAAATGTGTGCATGGAGTACAACGTGAAACGTACAACCTCATATAACTTTCTAGATTTGTATCCAATATGTTTCTTATTTTTGATTTTACAAAAGATAAAGCAATAAACATTCTTTCATCCTCCACATATGTCAAAATCATAGTTTGGCACAACTTGTACAATTGAAAATATTCACTGATATTTGCTTATAACACACTACCATGAGAGATTTGTCTCCACAGCCTTGGAAGTGCACCATTCTCTTGAAGTTCATTTAAACAACAATACTGGTCAACCATTGTCAGTGCAAAATGAGTTGATTGATATTTTATTATGTCAACCTTTGATTTCAACACCATTGACCTCTCATATATTTGTGAAATGATAAATTACAGCACCCATGGATTTATGAAATAGTTAACTGATTATATCTGCACAATCACTTGTAGTATTTGAAATTATCGGATTCATCACTCCCATAGATTCAATAATGTTACCTTTACTGAAATGCTCTCCGATTTCATAAGCTAAGGATTGTGCAATTTTTTAAAGCTTTATTCGTGTATCATATGTAATAGTATTAAACAAAACATGAGTCATATGAACTTCTCTTTCTGTGCCTAGAATATTGTGTCATTTTTGTAAACTATGTAGGGGTATCTCCCTCACATTAAATTTGATACAAAGGTGATCATAAATATTAAATATCGAATAATTATTAGGATTCTTAACATCCAATAAAAATTTTCATCTATCAAAAACACGTCTATCAAAACTTTCTTCTGATAAGTACATAATATTAAGAGATTGACATACCCGCTTTCTCATCCGTATAAAATCAACAATATAGATGGATCTCTCTTGTGCATGCTTCATCAAAATATTGATCTCCTTCAACATTGGTAGAATGTCAGCCAATGTAAGTAATGTTTCCAGATCTGTTAAATGGAACAAAAAATCCTCAACTTTGTCAACTTCATTACAATATCTATACATGAAACTAGCCAATGATGGATACTCCTCACTAATTCTACACGCAAGCTCGTACATAGAAATCCACCTTGTATATATATCTTTTAGAAGTTTTTTACCATCAATATTTTCAATTGTGAATTTTTGAAACTCGAGATATCATTTTGGATTTCTTGACATATAGGAATGTAGTTCTCGGATAAGGTTTTCTACTCTTGCAATATTTTCAAAGTTGCTAACTATTTTATATGTTAGATTCATTATATGAGCCATACAATGAATTGCAAGCATATAAGGGGATAATGTTGTTTGCAATCGAATACACAACCCAATTCGATGACCTTGCATAACTGATGCACCATCGAACCAACACATACCAACTTCCTAGTGATTTCATATTCATTCATGCCAACAATATCTTTCAAATTGGAAACAACTATTTTGTATAGGTTTTCAGCATTGCAATTTTCCACCATCTTCTATACAACTAACATACGTGGTTGCCTTAAGTGATTTTCAAAAGTACATAAATATGGATGAATACCCATGATGTGTTGTCAACTACTGTTACTTCACCAATTGATAGTAATATAAAATTTGTATTTTCACTCTCTTTCAAACCTTCTTTTTCAATCATTGCAAGACATATAGCCATTTCCCATGCACTGTCGTTTGACCAATGTGTTTGAGGAATGTTGTGCATTCCATTACGTTGAATTTTTTTTTTAAATAAATGAGATAAGAAATAGGTCTTCATTTCTTATGTGCAATATGGTGGAGAATTGTATGCATTTAGATAGCAAGTTTGATTGAATCACCTTTCCAATTTGTGATGTGATTCTTCCTCTCTTTTCCACAAGATGTCTATGTCTTTTCTGCTCAACTTCATACTCTATTATGTATCTAACATGTATATATTATATTTCACTTTTCCATCTGTGTGTTTTTAATATCTGTTTATCCTCTTGTTGTACAATCACATATTATTTTCCACAATGCTTTTTCAATTGTGTCTAACTTTAGTTGTATTTTTTTCTACTTTCCTAGTTTCCAGGTACATATTGTACATGTACATTCAGTTGGGATATCTTTAGAATTAGTTGGCTCTACTGATTCGATAAAAGGAATTTTTTTAGCCCACTCGAACTTATATGTCCTACCAAGTGTCCACATAGTCTTGTCGTGTTTGCTTTCAAAGTTTTGTGACCAGAATTTTTATGAATATCTTGATCATCTTGTTTCCTCTTTCATGAAGCATTTGATTTTGGTGTTACAATTTGTCGAGTATTTGAGATATCATGATCCTCTCCTAGTTGCATCTCAAAAAAATTGTCCAATGTTGATGAGCATGTTTAATTGTTCAGAGGAAGAATATTTGAGATATCTTCAAGTTCTGGCATGGTGTCATCATAGGTATTAATTGTTGAGATTGTGCTAAAGCCATGTCCACTTCTATAATACCTTCCACACAGTCTGTATTCTAATTGATTCTAGTGGTAGTTGTATGGGTGTTAGTGGTAGCTGTAGAGTTTCCATAATACTTAAACAATGTTGTTTTTTGATATATTTTGGTTTCTTTCTGGGTCTTATAAATAACCTCCATTGAGTACTTGATTGGGGAACCGGTCACGCATTTGCATCCTTATTGCGTGTCTACACATTTGTTGCGCGTCTACACCCTTGTTATGCCTCTACACCCTTGTCATGCGTCTACACCCTTGTCACGCGTCTACACCCTTGTTCACGTATGCACCCTTGTCACACATTTGCACCCTTTGTCATGTATCTGGTTATACTTCAGACAATACTTGATTATACTTCGGATGGTACCTTACTAGTAAGTTACTAGTATATCACCTGGTGAATTACCTATGATTATATAAGAGGAGTCTTCAATAGTAGGTGAAGCCGACCCTTAAAAAAATTATATAAGAAAAATTAAGTGAAAGGTACACTATCGTACTTCAAAAAAATCACCCTTCCAGATTTCCCAAAAATGGAATATTCATCAAATTGTGAGTATTCGCCACTAAAATTTTCCCTGTACTACCTATGAGAAATGATGGCCATATTACATGTAGTCCACAAGTTGCATCCAAACTTGGTAGGAAAACATTTCTGTATCGAAATAGACCACCATAGTATCAAGTACTTTCTCGAACTATGAGTCTCCTCACCAAGTCAACAAAAATTGGTCACTAAGCTCACGGGCTATGACTATGATATCACTTATAAGAAGAGAATAGAAAATGTGGTTGAAGATGCACTATCATGTACATATGAGGACCAAACTTCCTTATGTACCTTATCCATGTCATTACTTGAGTGGATCATGCAATACATGTAACTTAAGTGGGAACACAATTCCACCACACAGAGTCTCATTCAATAGCTTATCTAATATCCTACCTCATCAGCACAATATACTTGGAATGATCATTCATTTTAGTATAAGGGATGCATGGCCTTACCTACCAAGTCTAGATGTGATACAAAATTCTTCTAAAACTACATACATCACCCTCTATCGACCATTCAAGATTCTCAAAAACATATGAGCATGTTCGTATAAAGTTCTTCTAACATGGAATAAAGGAGGATATCAATAATTTTGTTGTAGAATGTGATAATTTCCAACATCACAAAGGTAAAATAGTGGAAACCCCTATTTTAGTACAACCACTACCCATTCCTTTACGGATTTGAACATGCATCTCCATGGATCTCATTGAAGGCCTCCCAAATATATGGGGGTAAATCAATAGTCCTAGTGGTAGGGGATTGCCTCTCTGAGTATGCTCATTTTTGTGCCTTATCCCACCCATTCGCCTCCTCAACCATTACCCAAACCTTTCTCGACCAAAAGTTTAGTTGTATCAAATTGCGACTCAACCTTCATAAAACCAATTCTGGAGAGTTATTCTTTAGAATGAGAACCCAATTGAAGATGAGCTAAAGATATCACGTGCAGATAGATAGTTAAACTACAATAGTCAACAAATGTTTGGAAACATTTCTTCGATGTTTTGCCTAAGTAACAACATTAAATAAAGTGGTTATCTCTTGTAGAATGGTGGTACACCAAAATGTATCACACATCTACTAAAAGGACCTTATATGAAGCAGTTTATGGCCAACCACCACCATCTCTTCTCTCTTACACTCCAGACATTTCTCAAGTTCAGGCAGTTGACACTACTCTCGCTATACGTGAGAATATTCTTTGCCTTTTTGGAAAAATCTCCATATGGTCCAGAACTACATGAAACAAGAAGCAAATCAACACCACTTTGAATGAGCCTTCTAACTTGGGGATATGGTTTTCCTCTGATTATAACCCAACAAACGGTCCTCCTTGAAGATGGAAAGGTGTCAAAATATTTCTCCTAAGTTCTATGGCCCTTACAAGGTTCTATAAACGATCAACCTAGTTGCATCCAAGCTAGAGTTTCCACCTTCATCTCATGTTCATTATGTCTTTCATCTCTCAAGTTAAACAAAGTTATTGCGCAATGGGTCACCTCTCAAACAATACTTCTCGAGTTTGATAGCAAAGGATCCATTCTTTTGAAGCCCGAAGCAGTTCTAAATAAGTGTTATCACAAAATTTGCAGCTGGTCCATCACAGGTTACAATCTAGTGGCACATAATGTAACCTACAGATGCAACTTGGGAGCTCCTCCACATTCAACAACCATTTCCTATTCTTTAGCTTTGAGGACAATGTTTCAAGGGGAAGGAGTTTTTATGACCCTTCATCCTACCTTTCTCGATATAATCCTTCTATAGTAAATGTTATGGACACATATGCTTTGTAAGTCATCCCTTGAGCTATTTGAAACAATCCCACATGTATGAGAATTATTTTTCTTAAGTAGAACTACTATAAATGTGATGCATAGGCTAGTGAAAAACATCCATGAATTATATTGTATTCAACTTGTTCAAAGGAAATGACATGTGATCTTGTAATGTGATGTGAATCTTTCAATGCAATAACATTATTTATGTTCATTTTGCAATATCTTATTCTTAATATTCTGTTGGCATAATTTGTTGTGGAGAGGATTGTTACTCATAATTATGTGCATTTTATTAAATACTATGATAATTTCTTGAATTCCTTGACAATGCTCGCAAATTATCAATACTTTCTTCATAGAATGTCTAGTATGCTTATAATTATTTTTTCCTAAATGACTTGGGATCCCTATGTATTTCTAGACAAATTATATTTAACTTAAGACATTATTAGCACTAAAACCAATTTTCCAAAATAAAAAATTGAATATATGGGGACAAAGAATGGGTGCACTTTAATTAAATGAAGTCACTCAAAAGAATGCTAAGATCATCTAAACACTTGTGCATATGGATGCTCAAACAAAGAAGAATTCTATAAAGAAGGGAGGTAATTTATTTTAAATACAATAGAAATCAACAATACATTTTAACCAACATAAATCTAAAACAAAATTAATTAATTTTAAATACTAGAGAAATCCACAATAACCATACATCTAAGAAACAAATATTTTTAAAAAATTACTAAATTTTTTTTGAATGTGATTAAAGAAAATGCCACATTAGGGTTAGGGTTGAAAACATGGAGGATTTTTGGTGCATTTATATTTTAGCCTAAGGGAATCCACATCGCTTGCAATGCAACAACACTTTGGAGCTTCAAGAACGGGTTCTTGTAGGACATTCCATTGGGCTGGATGACTTCTCATGTTTCTGCAATAGGGGACCAACGACATAATTTCTCCCAAGTAACAAAAAACAAGAGGTCAGATAACGAGGCACTTAGGGTTTCAGGAAGAGACAATGATAGGTCGGGAAAAGATAGGGATTTTTATAGAGCGTTGGGTTGTAAGAAGATAAAAAGGGGGCCCTAGAAAGACAATGACAAAGGTTAGATAGCAGTGGGCCCAAGGAATAGATCCCCGACACAACAATCAACAAGAAGATTTAAAATACCTTACAAGGTTAGTAGGTGGGACCTACAATATCCACTCATTTAGAAACATCTATAAAGATTTTTTTCATTAAATAGTTATATTTAAGAAGCACAAAACACACTTCTTTTTGATAAAATGAAATAGAATCAATGAGGGGACAACAAAAATATAATAAGGAAAACACAAATTCAGAGGTTAAAGATAGTGAAAAAAGTAACCCAAATATACCAAACCAAGGTTCAAACACAGCCAGTCCACAAAAAAGAATAACACAAACCATCACAAGGACAAAAGTTATAGTCTCAGGGGAACACACAATTACAGTATTAATGGAAAATAATTGTTTGAAATAATGAATCATATGCAGGGACCATTGTTAGGATTGATGCCCCGAAGAGGTTTGCTTATCCCATGGGATTATGCTATGTACATCCCATATTGTATCTAACTATTTATCCACACCCTAGTTTCAACAATTACACATGGACAATGGCTAGAGAGTGGGGATCATACACCCATCCATGTATGATAGGGCACCCATAGGTCGACTTGTCAGACACACGAGAAAGGTTAATATATGTGAGTGTAGAACAATACGAGGGGATTCTAAGGCGTAGATAGACTCAGAAATTGAAGCAAAAAATAAGTTAAAAAAAATTCACAATTAGTCTAGAAAAGACATCACATAACATCCCAATAAGAACAAATACAACAAAGAAAACATAAGATATTCGGGGATCAAAAGTTCAAGACTTGGAGAATCAAGTGATAGAAATAGAAATAAATCAAGCCACAAAGCAACATTCACAATTGAGTCGTAATATGCAACCACCCCTTAACATCACATGCAAGAGACATGTGTTATTATTAGAATATAAAGAAAATGGTAGCAAAAGATATGGAGGTGGGCTTTATCTCATATTGTTGGAGATATTGTCATTGATGTCAATCGAGAATGCACAATAATCAAAAGAAAAATAACTTTGATCAGATTTAATAATAGTGAATGTAATAATTGTATACCAAAATGTGCAGTGAAATTCATGAAGGGACAACATTTATTTAATGGGCCAATCGAGCTCCATTAAGATTAAATGATTTGTTTTTATGTGATCACCTCCCTTAAAGAAGGCTGACCCTATTGGATGAAGATTCATGATCATTTGAAAGGGTTTTTTTGGGCTATAAAAGGAAGATTTGTTGGATAGAGAAAGGACATATTTTGAGAAAATATCATTTAGAAGAAGAGAAATTTTTTTATAAGTGTGAAATAAGAGTTATATCTTGAGAAGAAAAGTAGATTTGTGAAGAGGAATTAAAAGTATTCATCATTCATTGAAATAAAAATAATATGAAGGTGGTATCATCATCGTTTTGAAATTTGGTGCCTCATAAAATGAAGAGATTGATGTCTCTTGTTGAGTTGGTGATCGGTAAAAAATATTGGTGTCTGAATTGATACGTTGGTGCTTGGCATTGGGGATTGGGGTCTCCAATAGGTTGGTGCCTTGTATGTATGTATGTTGCTGTGGTTTTTTCCCAAAAGATTTTCCACATAAATATTGTATTCCTCTTGTGTTGTATAATTTTTAGATCTTATGAGATTTTTGTTGTTATGACTGTTAAAGTTTTGAATTATTAAAAGTTTATCTTATACTGATTCAACCCCCTCTCATTATAAGTGCGTGTTTAACAAATACAACAAAGAAAACATAAGATATTCAAGGATCAAAAGTTCAAGACATGGAGAGTGAAAAAATGAACAATGAAACAAGTGATAGAAATAGAAATAAATCAAGCCACAAAGCAATATTCACAATTGAGTCATAATATGCAGCCACCCCTTAAAATTGCATGCAAGAGACAAGGGATAGTATTGGAATATAAAGATAACGGTGACAAAGGACATGGAGGCGGGATTTATCTCCTACAAAAAAGGAGAAGATACACTTGAAAAACAAATGAGAGAATGCAGAAGCAAAATCATGACAAGGAAACTTATAGCCCCACGTCAACATCGTTAATGTGGTCATCAATAATAAATGTCAAGGAACTAATGGGGATGAAAAGGAGACTTGAAGATATAACAACAAAAGAATATTACAAGAACAATAAGCTATAAGAAATTATAAAATTCAATTAGAAATTGACAAGGGAGAATGAATTACTTTGGGGATAAATAAACACCTTACAAGCCAACATGGAGAAAAGGACAACAAGAGTTGAACTTGATTAAGAGCACCTTAGATCAATTGAAAGCAATAGAAGGAAATAATGACAAGGAAACTTATAGCCCCACGTCAACATCGTTAATGTGGTCATCAATAATATATCTCAAGGAAACTAATGGGGATGAAAAGGAGACTTGAAGATATAACAACAAAAAGAATATTACAAGAACAATAAGCTATAAGAAATTATAAAATTCAATTAGAAATTGAAAAGGGAGAATGAATTACTTTGGGGATAAATAAACACCTTACAAGCCAACATGGAGAAAGGACAACAAGAGTTTGAACTTGATTAAGAGCACCTTAGATCAATTGAAAGCAATAGAAGGAAATAAACCAAGAATGGCTGAAAAGGAAGGACATGTCACACATAAAAGAGGCCAAATCTACAATAACAAACAAAGGGGTAAATAAAACTAGCTTAAAGAATCTCAAGGAATCCATGTTTTGGGTAGAAATAGTAAGAGTGATGTCAAACAAAACAAAAATAACTCATAGAGAAACACATCAAACTCCAAATAAGGGAAGAAAATGATAGACAAGAAAGGACAACAAATGTTATCATTAATGGTTTGAAAGACTACAGAGAAACTAAGAACACCAAAAAAACTGGTAAGAGACTTTCTTAAAGACCAATTACAATGGTTAGGGCATATTCACAAAGCAAACCGAATTGAAAGAGTCATACAAGAAGGGAAGAAAAGACATAATAAAGTTACCTTGCACAACATAGAAGATAAGAATATGATACTAATGACCAAAAAAGTTTCTTAGGGGTGCACAATTCTATTTTAACGAAGACCCAATACCCGGGCAACAAGAGAGAAGGAAAAAAATGGGAGAAAGTGAAGGTAATAAGAGAAGTTGGAAAATGGGCATGTTTACATAATGGAAAAGCCCAAATAAACCATTTAATGACACATAAGAAATAGGTAATCAGGGTCCCTAAGTAGCACTTAGCCTTGGTAAGTTGGATTTGTAAAGGATACCTTTGGAAAATGGGTCCTATGTTAGGGGACATAACATTAGGAAAATGATATTATCATTCTTATAAAAAACCCATGAACACGATGGTTGCAAAGTCGCAAATTTAAAAGGATATACAAAAATTTTTAGTTTGGAATGAAAGTGAAAAAGGGGCATGGAGGGATACTAGTGTTGATTAGATGAACATGGTGTGGAATTATGAAAAGATAAATAGGACCCAAACAAATGGTATATATGGCTGAAAAATAATGGAAAAATGGGCTAACAATGTGGCTCGCCACATGCTATTTTGCACCAAGAGGATAAAAAAAGAAAAAAAAACTTCTAGATTGTGGCAGCCCTTATGCGTCACTCAACAATGACATTTCAACATATAATGTATTTAGGGAAGTTCTAATAATGGGAGACTTCACTGTGATAACAAGTGACCAGGTCCTTAACTTGAGAAATGAGGGGTGGGGAGGGGGGGTGAACAACAATCTATTATGGCTAGAGGATGAAGAAGACTAGATTTGGGAGATGACTTCACAAGATGAAAATGGGGGTGTTACACAATACGCAACAAAATTGTTGGGAAAGTGTAGCCTCTATAACATGGTTATATGCAATGGTATGATAGCATGGCCAAATTTAGAAGAAATCAATTGTAAAAACATATAATGGCCAAAGCATGGTAGATTACGCTATTTGTTCACAGGGGTATATTTCAAGATTGAAAGATTTAGAAACAGGGGACTGCCCTATAGAGATGAGATTGGACTATAACCCAATTTATGTGAAGATTAACATACATATAAATAATAAACCCACCACAAACAAAGAAAAAGTGCCCCTTTAGGGTAAATTTTTTTATGACTCATGAGAATATAAAACTTTTTAAGGCAACCCTTGAAAAAACACCTTCAAGAAGCAGAGGATAGAATATTAGCAACACCCAGTTGTCCAATGCAAAGCAATATGTTGATTCCCATCATCCACAAAGCATTAAGCATTTGCAAAAGGTCTAGACCCAAGAAGATAAACATAAAGATCTTTCAGAAAAATCCATGGTATGATAAAGAATGCAAGGCAACAAAAAAAACCATTGAGAGAGCTCGAAAACAAGTCAGAAAATAAGAAGGCTTATAAAAAAACTAATTCAATCCAAAATGGAGGCTTACATGAACATTATAAGGAAAGTGTTGATTTTCCTAGAAAAGCATAATTCCAAAGGATTTTGGGAGAGAGCTTCAACATAAGAGAAAAATAATAAAGAATAATATTACAGACATCCAATGGCTAGTTGATGCAAAATTTCTATATGAGCAGTAGCAAGATATAAACATCCCCACTATTAACACAACAATTGAGCTCTTTTCTATAGGGGATATCACACAAGGCATAAAAAGACTACCAGGGGGAAAGGATCAAGATAAAGATGGGTTGCAAGTAGAGTATCTCAAATGGGGTGTGAAAAGTCCTCACATAACACATCAAACCCATATTACATAGTATCATTCAAGAAGGCTTCCCGTCAGATTGGACAACTAGTGTTGTTTCCCCTATAAAAAAAGCGAGGATATAAATAACCCCGTCAAACTACCACACTACCATGGTAAACCCTTTTCTTAGAAAAATATTTGGGAGCATGAGAGAACAAAAAAATTAGTAGTTGGGCTGAAAAAGAGGAAAAACAGAGCAAAGGGGCAAGCAAGTTTTAAGCCGAAGCACTTCACTATCAATCACTGCATCACTCTTAAACACTTTATTGAAAAGTATGGGAAAATCGAAGTGAAGAGGTTTTTTTTTTTGCTTTTTTTTACTTCAAAAAAGTGTTTGACACGATACCTACAAATAAACTCTAAAGCATAATGGAGGAACTTGGAATTTTAAAATGAGTATAAAGCGGTTGTTCATAGGCTCTATGAGTAAGTCAAGGGAAAAATTAGAACAGGGGATGGAATGTCCTAAAAATTTTGTGACCGACATTGGTGTTAAACAAGGATGCCCACTTTCACCCACTTTAATTCAGTCTTTACATTGATAAACTGGGTGAGTGGATAAACAAAATGGACAAAGGAGGCATTCATTTGACCAACTATGTAGTAAAATTGTTTCTTTATGCAAACAACCTCATCGTAATTGCAAAAAACACCACACATTTTGAGAGAGTACTTGAAGGCCCTTGAGCTCTTCTACCAAAATGTTGGAATGCAAGTAAACACCAACAAAACCAAAGTCATTATCTTTTCCCTATGAATAAAAAAGAAGCACTTTATCTTTCTTTTTGAGAAAAAAATGTTGGAAGTAGTGGAAGAATACAAATATCTTGGGTTAGATTTCACAACAAGCTCAATTGAGAAACGTGCAGGGCAAAATGAATTCAAGGAGGATGAAAAATGTTATAGTTATTACAAAATAGGAGCAAAAAATTCATAATTGTGGGATTAGAAACCAAAAAAAAACCTTGTTTGGCTTGCTTGTCACACCAGTGGTACTTTATGGTTGTAAAGTTTTGGGAAGCAATGTGTTTGATCTTAAGTGGAGACAAATAGAGAGAATACAAAAGCACTTAATCACAAACAACTTCAAAATTAAAAATGTCGACTCTATATGAGATTCTGCTAGCTAAAAGCAAGAATCTTTCCTTTAGAGGAATCAATGATAATTCGACTGTTAATTTGTTTTAAAAAGGTATAAAGTAGGGAAGTTCATAGGTTGCCTATAATCTAGGTAGGAAGAAAGACACGTGGATGAAACAATATAATCCAACTTGTGACTACAAGGAAAAAGGCCTACCTAGGAGCAGAAATCAAATGGAAGACAAAAATGTTGACAATTGAGTTAAGGACTAGTTCACACCATCTTAGGTGTGAAAACCGGGGAGATGCACATCTCCTAAAGAGGAATGAGAAGAAAGAATGTGCTTGTTTTGCATCAAGTATGAGGACACTTGGAAAGTAGACAACCTACCATCCTTGGTTTGAGGGAGAAAAACTTTATCGAAACAAAAATCTTTTAGTCAAGATCCACAAGAACAGATGCAACATAGAGAAGGCAATGAATTTTATGCAAAACTGTTAGGGCAGCTCTTAGAGTGGTTTGTACATTTTAATTACAGCTTTGGATCCCATAAACTACTTAGGTAGCGGTCCTATGCAGGGGGCAATGCAAATGTGTTTAGCAGGTGCTTCAGAGTAAAAATAGGAGAAATTTGCAGTGCAACGGTCCTATGGAATGCAAAGTTTTTAGCAGGTGTTGCAGAGAAAAAATAGGAGCAATTACCAGTGCAGCGGTCCCATGGAATGCATAATTTTTTTGCAGGTGCTGCAGAGAGAAACCATGTTCTGGTTTTTGAGTTCAAACAATTTGCAATCAGTGTTGTTGAATTGAAGAATACAACTGCCATGGGTTGGTAGTAATTCTTGAATAAGTTTGCAGATGGATTACTCCAGGCCTGAATCACAATAGTCAAAATACAGTACCCATCAAAGCAACATTGAAATTGATGTAATAGTTCTAGTTTTTGAGTGACTAAGCACTATTATGTAGCTATCATGCATTTTTAAGTTCTTGTGCAACTATTTGAGTTCTTGTACAAATTCAATCAGCACTTATTGAAATCATGGAATGTGAGGAAATTGCAAATGTTATTCATGTGCATGTTTCATAACTAAATGAATAACATCACTTCATTACTTATAAGTTGTAGATGTTATTGATATTCATGTGTTTGCTTACTATATGGGTGTAGGTGGGATTAAGCATTGGCTGGAGTGATTACCCTTGGATTTTCCATCCTTTGTCCGAATCAAGAACACAATGAGCAAGGGTGTTAGCAAGATGTTTTCGAAGTTCTATTATCGGTCTCGAGTCTGGTGACATCTTTACTCTGATGTGGAAAAAAGTAATTAAAAAATTTAAATCTCCCATTTGATGCTAAAAAAAGTAAAATCAAGCTTGAGCATCTTCTCAACGAATCAAAGAACTGTAAAATGCACTATTAGCAGAGTTTGGACAGCAAAACCACAGCATTGAGAATTTTCGCTGTAAGCCAGAACTTACAAGAAAAGTAGCTCCTTCATATTTTTAGTTAAATGCTAATTGAGATTAAGTGTTAATCGAGATTCTGTTGATGCCTACATTGTACATGAAGTATGACTTCTACATCACTGGACCAGTTATAGATTCACAAATCATGTGGTCTTCTTTAGTGGTAGATTGTGTAGTTGAACTACTCCTCGAGTGTAAAGGTTTTTGAGTTACTACGCACTATTATGCAACTATCATGTGTTTTTGAGTTCTTGTGCAACTATCTGCACTTGCAAAGGTAGTACAAATTCAATCAACAATAGGAATTTTCTTTTACAAATGCCCTATTCCGGTGCTGCTCTTATTGAAATCGTGGAATGTGAGGAAATTGAAAATGTTATTCATGTGCATAAAAAAAAATTAAATGAAAAACATCGCTTCATTACTTATAAGATGTAGATGTTATTGATATTGCAAGATATAACATACATATGACATGTTTCTAGTTTGTGCTCTGTGAGTATGGTCCTCCATCACCACAACCAGCACTTGAACTCTGAATGTTACTTGAAAGATGCCAACTTCCATTAGAATTTGTTTCCAGAAATTTGTTAAGTGTTAGACCTTATAACACTCAATCTTTTGTAGTGATAGGAAAATGCATTCCACAAAAGAAAACATTAACATGAAAGAAGAACCCAATTAATCAAAATAAGTTGTGTGTATACTATGTCCTGCATTGTATTTGTTTTTATTAAGATGGACAATATTCATGCATCAAAAACTCAGTATTTTTCTTATAATTATTAATCTAGGCTTCACACATATTATTGCAGAAGAATATTTTAAATATGAAACACACAAGTAATTTACTAGAGCATTAAAAAATCTACACCTTTTAATGGGAAAATTGGTTCTGGATTGATAGTGTTACCTTCTACAAATTTGATCAAAAAAATTGCCAAAAAGAAATTGTGTTGAACCTTTACAATAATGCTCATCATAAGCACACAACAAAAAATTCTTTACTAACCAAATATATATGAAGTATCTCTAACATAGAGGAGCTACAGACACATCAACTATACATCTGGTTCAGTTATGTCATTCCTTTCATTGACAAATTCCATTAAAGCCACTCGAGCTTGTGTTGTAACAGGATCGCCTAGAACCTCCTCAATGTTTGGCACATTGTATTCACTCTCATCGACGTCAATTGGATCAATGCAGCCCTCATCAAATGCCAACAACATATTATGTAAAATGCAACATACCAAAATAGTTTTTGGTAGCATTTTCATATTAGGTTGACATATCATAGAGTGCAAAATTTGCCACGTACTGTTTAGCCTTCCAAATGCACACTCAACAACAATACGTGTCGAAGACAACTTGAAGTTAAATTCTCTATTCTCATTTGTTAGAGCACCTGAAAATGGTGTGATTAACCATGGTAGTAGTGGGTAGCCTCCATCACCAATAATATACTCTCTCATGTGTGTCAAACCAAGGGAAACTGAGCGACCATTTAACCTCTCACCACCTTCACATAATTTATAAAAAGAAGAATTCTGCAACAATCTGGAATCATTAACAGAACCAGGCCACCCAGCGAATACATCCATGAAACACATATTACTATCAACAATGACTTGGATAGATATGCTGTAGTTGTGATCTCTGTCATACCAATCCGAAGAGCACTCGTTAGGTGGAAGTTGAAATTCAATATGTGTTACATCTATAGCCCCACAACAATTTTGAAAGCCTTGTTTCTGGCGAAAACCTTCTTTTACATGCTCAATTTCATAATTATCCTTTGGCCATTGGACATGACTACGAAAATGAATATGCATGGCATTAATAAACTTATTTACATCTCTGACCACTGTTGACTTTCCACAACCAAATAGTTCACTAATATTAATCATTTCCATCCCAGAAGCTAATCGTAAAACCGCGATAGCCACTTGTTTCTCCACTAGAAACACCTACCCTTTATTGAATTTTCCAATGAAAATGGTATGTCACCTTGACTAAGGTCTTCACGCAAGGAGTCACACAAAGATTCAAATAATGCATATGGCAACCTAAAAATGTTGCGAAAACGTTCATCATCATATTTAACTTTAAAAATGTAGTGGTTCCACCAATGCAATGAACGTGGTTTGACATACCATTCACCTTGATTTCTTACCCCCTATGGCAAATTTGATAATTCTGTTTCAAGGATCATGTTTTCTTGTTGAGAAGTGATGGCATAGATCTCTACATTCACGTCATCCTCAATTTGAACATTTGAACACGCTACACTTTTAGTTGAATGTATTTTATGCTTCTTTGATACATGCCACATACTAGTTGAATCTTGTAGATCAACCCAAATTTGCAACGCTAATTGAACAATTGTAGATGCACATGCTAAGAGGACTTTTATTGCTTCTCTTGAATTATTATTCATTGTAAATTGATCCCTGCAAAATAAAACACAACACCACAATTGAATGTTAAATTAGTATCGATGTCAAGATCAAAACATTCTAGGAAATAATAATGGTCTAAAACATGGCATAAAATTCTTATGGTCAATTTAAAATTTCACAATAAAAGAAGAAAAACAATCAAAGATCTCAAGGGCATTATCATAAAGTATATTTCATAGTCAAACCAATCCTTTTGTATCCTGCAAGATGTATGAAATTGTTGCCAAACTTATTGCAAACCACTGAAAATAAATAAAAAAGTGAGGAAGTTGCTTACATTGAAAGCAAAAACAAAAAAGAAAGCTATCCCAATGACTTACACAAAGAAAATTTAGCATAAGTATGTATTTCAATCTGCAACAACACTTTTACAGAATAATCTCAGCATCAATATGTATTTCAGAGTTCATCATTGAGTAGTCTATTACGGTGTCTTTATTTGCAAAATGACTTATTTCAAAAGAAAACATATTTGGATATGATTTGGTTAGTCCTACAACAAGAGTCTTTGCAATTGGAGTCCTCTGTTTTCAGATTTATCGAATGGATATATATTTTAAGAGAATTATATTATCTTCTATTATTCCCAATGCTTTACAATATGTTTTTTTAACAAATTTTAGCATTCCAATATAGTCTTCCTACAACTTCTCTTCCTTTTGCGGTGACCATCATGATGAACACTATGCGTGAGTTACAAAATCATATTAAGGAATTATGTCAAGGTTTTCAAAAGCTATGTACTGTGACTTCCACCTAATACTACTCAACTCTTTTGGCTTATGATGTGCTTGCTTATCCCTTCTCGTTAGATTCATTGCTGAAAAATTCAAATTATACAATAGAAATGGAGATCCATCTCACCACCTTAAGCCATTGCATACTTATTGCTTAGACTTTGAACATGATGATCATTTATTGACCACACTATTTCCTACGCGCTTGAAAGACTATGCTCTTGATTGACTCAATGCTCTACCTAGTGGATCTATACATACCTTTACTACTAGTCAAAGTTTTGTTTAGCACAGTTTTCAATCAACATTAGCATGAAGGTCGAGGCGTTAATGAACCTATTAGTGAGTATGCATTTATATTCAATACTATGGTGACAAAGATTACTCTTATGATAGCATTCAATATGATGCCAAGTTAAATAGTACTTATGATTATGATAAATTTGTGATCTGTTGGGAATACGAAAACCCTACTTTGGGCTCTTCACGACCAGTCCTCTTCTTTGATTCCATTCCCCTGAATAACAACTTTGATAGTGATTCATTTCATTATTCCTACGATGGGTTGTCTGTGTCCCTATGATGGGTTTGTTCTCTTCTCTATTCCCATTAGCTCTGATTCCATATTTGGAAGATGTGTACACTGTACAATTTGCTGGCAGACAAAGCAGACACAACTTTTGAATGTGAAGATGAAGAAAAATATAGAAAATTGAATACCGTTATCTGGTAGTGTTCTACATTTTCTCTTCTTTTAGAGGAGTTAATGAAACTCCCCATATTTATTGACTTGAGTATGCTCATGTGGAAAACTGTATGTCTTCATGGATCACTAGTGAAGATTGGATGCAACTTATTCTGCCAATGATTGGTTTCACAGAAAATACAGAGCAAAAAATAACTACCACACACATTGAGTAGTCAACAACACTTTTGCAGAATAATCTCAGCATCAATATGTATTTCAGAGTTCATCATTGAGTAGTCTATTACGGTGTCTTTATTTGCAAAATGACTTATTTCAAAAGAAAACAGATTTGGATATGATTTGGTTAGTCCTACAACAAGAGTCTTTGCAATTGGAGTCCTCTGTTTTCAGATTTATCGAATGGAGATATTTTTTAAGAGAATTATATTATCTTCTGCAATAGAATCTCTTTTCTCATGTCCCATATTCATGATGGTAAGTGTATGTAAGCTTACTTGTGACGAAGTTGCATGTATTGACTTCACTTTATGATCTCTCAACACTGATGTTAGTTGACACTTATTCTAATAATAACAGTCCCATTTTGGACTCTTAACTAAAACATTTTTTATAATTTCATAACATATTTTTAATCACCGTATTGTTTTTACCAAACTTTGTAGGAGGCTCATTACATCTTCGAGCTCAGATTTTACTATTGAAACAGGTCTTTATATTAATATACAAAAGTTTTACAACAACAAGGTACTTGAAAGTGACAGGAAAACTCACTGTCCACAAACCAAAAAACAAACAATCTCAACCAAATTGTAACAACTTGAACTCTGATGGATTTTATAGTATAATTCTATAAATTTTGGAGGATGATGGAAGGATCATATCCTTCCATCCAATTTTATCCCCACAGTTATATGAAAGCAACCTTTCCCTTCCATTAAAGGATGAACAGTTAGGACATCATTATAAGATACATAATATAAAGAAATATACATAAGACTGATCAGGTCACAATCATGGCATATCTCTTGGACTATTACGGAATCCATATATGGTAAAACCGAACAGTAAAAAGTGCACAAAAGAAGGTATTTTGATAACTTGCAATGCCCACCACTCTGCTAAAGCAGGCATCAACAGTAGTCTACACAAGTTCAGTTGTATATATACAATACATATATAGATGCATTACGGCTGCAGTATGCACCTGAGAAGCTGAATCATCTTAGAAGGTTGGCTGAGATGGGGCAGATGGACTGCCATGTCTTTGCTGGTCTGAATAACACAGCAAGGGGGACTGCCATGTCTTTGTTGGTCTGAATAACACAGCAGGGGACCTTGACTTGTTTGAGAATGCCTCTCATGTCACTCTCAAAGACAATCTTGGCAACATAAAAAGCAATATCAAGCCTCATGTTGAAGAGGATTATGATGAATTCTCTTACTGCAACAGGCACATCTGCTCCAACAAGGAGTGGGGCAAAGCCAGAGACCCATTCTTTATAATTGGATTCCATGGCTCTGAATACTTGTTCTATGTCTTCTCTTTCGAAGCCGCCTTGGTATTCATTGTCATTTAAATACATAAAATCAAAAAAATTAGAACAATCACTTGGTAAAAAATGTTCAAAATATGTATGGCAATAGTTTTCCCATAGTCTATAAGAGATTTTATAAACTACCAACAAATATAGTTCATATATATCTAAGTGTTTACTTGTTTGGCCTTATAAGAATAAGAGCAATTAGATGGTAGAAGCAATTCTAAGATGTATTTAGAGACATTTTGAATTCTATTTTATTTTTGTAAATTGCGGCCAAGTTAATTACAATAGGATATCTAACTGGATATAAGCTTCCTGAACTTGGAATGCTCTCATACATTATTAAAATTCAACATGACAATGTTTGGAAACAAGAATGAAACTTGATGCTACAAATAGTAATGGACTAGATACGAAATGAGAGAAGTGGATGCTATAAATAGCAATGGACTAGATACAAAATATAAAGAAATATACATAAGACTAATCAAGTCACAGTCATGGCATATCTCTTGGACTATTACAGAAATATAAAGAAATATACATAAGACTGATCACTTGATGTCACAGATCATGGCATATCTACAAAATATAAAGAAATATTGGACTATTACGGAATCCATATATGGTAAAACCGAACAGTAAAAAGTGCACAAAAGAAAGTAGTTTGATAACTTGCAATGCCCTCCACTCTTCTAAAGCAAGCATCAATAGTAGTCTACACAAGTTCAGTTGTATATATACAATACATATATAGATGCATTACGGCTTTAGTATGCGCCTGAGAAGCTGAATCATCTTAGAAGGTTGGCTGAGATGGGGCAGATGGACTGCCATGCCTTTGCTGGTCTGAATAACACAACAAGGGGGATTGCCATGTCTTTGTTGGTTTGAATAACACAGCAGGGGACCTTGACTTGTTTGAGAATGCCTCTCATGTCACTCTCAAAGACAATCTTGGCAACATAAAAAGCAATATCAGGCCTCATGTTGAAGAGGATTATGATGAATTCTCTTACGCAACAGGCACATCTGCTCCAACAAGGAGTGGGGCAAAGCCGGAGACCCATTCTTTATAATTGGATTCCATGGCTCTGAATACTTGTTCTATGTCTTCTCTTTCGAAGCCGCCTTGGTATTCATTGTCATTTAAATACATTAAAAAAAAAAAAAAATAGAACAATCACTTGGTAAAAAATGTTCAAAATATGTATGGCAATAGTTTTTCCATAGTCTATAAGAGATTTTATAAACTACCAACAAACATAGTTCATATATATCTAAGTGTTTACTTGTTTAGCCTTATAAGAATAAAAGCAATTAGGTGGTAGAAGCAATTCTAAGATGTATTTAGAGACATTTTGAATTTTGTTTTATTTTTGTAAATTGCGGCCAGGTTAATTACAATAGGATATCTAACTGGATATAAGCTTCCTGAACTTGGACTGCTCTCATACATTATTGAAATTCAACATGATAATGTTTGGAAACAAGAACGAAACTTTATGCTACAAATAGCAATGGACCAGATACGAAATGAGAGAAGTGAATGCTATAAATAGCAATGGACTAGATACAGAATATAAAGAAATATACATAAGATTGATCAAGTCACAGTCATGGCATATCTCTTGGACTATTACGGAATCCATATATGGTAAAAACCGAACAGTAAAAAGTGCACAAAAGAAGGTATTTTGATAACTTGCAATGCCCACCACTCTGCTAAAGCAGGCATCAACAGTAGTCTACACAAGTTCAGTTGTATATATACAATACATATATAGATGCATTACAGCTTGCAGTATGCGCCTAAGAAGCTAAATCATCGTAAAAGGTTGGCTGAGATGGGGTAGATGGAATGCCATGCCTTTGCTGGTATGAATAACATAGCAATGGGGGATGGCCATGTATTTTTTGGTCTGAATAACACAGCAGGGGACCTTGACTTGTTTGAGAATGCCTCTCATGTCACTCTCAAACACAAACTATGCCTTTTGAAAATTTCAAAACTGCAATATGATGTCTTCACACCAAATACGATTATGATGAATTGTCTTACGCACCAGGCTCATCCGCTAGCAATTCTATCAGTGGGGCATTGTCTGGAGACCCATTGTTGACAGGTGGATTGCATGGCTATGAAGACTTGTTCTGAGAAGGCGTCTCAAACGAAACAGCCTTGATATTAGGAGGCATCATGAAATAGATTAATAAAAACAAGCCACAAACAATAGGACAATCACTTTCATAGGTAAAAAATGTTGAATAATTAACTAGCGTGCAACAGTTATTCACATAGTCTATAAGAGATCTCAGTAAACTACCAAGGAATCATAGTTCATAGACTATCTCACTATTTATCTTGTTTAGCCTTGAGTAAGAATACAAGATCTATTTTACATAAGACTAGAATCAAGTCTACAGTCATGGCATATCTCTTGAGACTATTATGGAATTTTGTTTTATTATGGTAAATTGCGAATAGGTTAATTACAATAGGATATCTAAAAGAAGATATAAGCTTCCTGATAACTTGGACTGCTCTCATACATTATTGAAATTCAACATGACAATGTTTGGAAACAAGAATGAAACTTGATGCTACAAATAGCAATGGACTAGATATGAAATGAGAGAAGTGGATGCTACAAATAGCAACGGACTAGATACAGAATATAAAGAAAATATACATAAGACTCATCAAGTCACAAGTCATGGCATATCTCTTGGACTATTATGGAATCCATATATGGTAAAACTGAATAGTAAAAAGTGCACAAAAGAAGATATATTTGATAACTTGGACTGCTCTCATACACTCTATTCAAGCAGGGATCAACAGTAGTCTACGCAAGTTCAGTTGTGGATATACAAGACATATATAGATGCATTACGGATGCAATATTTGCCTGAGAAGCTTGAATCAATCTTAGACAACTTTGCTGAAACTTTGGTCAGATGGACCTTTGGTCATAGTGACCTTTACTGGTCTGAATAACACAACAAGGGTCATTACAAAAAGTCTTTGATTGGTTTGACATAACACAGCAGGGGACCTTGACTTGGTTTGACATTATGCCTCTCATGTCACTCTCAAAGACAATAGTGGCAACATAGATAAATCATTTATCAGGCCTCAAGTTGAAGATGATTCTGCTGAATTCTCTTACGCAACATGGCACATCTACTCCAACAAGAATTTAGAGCTGAAAGCCGGAGACCCATTCAATTGGACATTGGATTCTTTTGCTCTTCAATACATGATCTATGTCTTCTCTTCATTCAAATCATCGCCTTTGCATGCGTTGTCATTCAATGAGAGTACAATCAAAAAAATTTGAAATGTCACTTGTTCAACCAGATGTTCACAATATGTATTTCAATGACGCTTCATTCGCATAGTCTATCAGCGATTTGTAGAGTAGAAATAACCAACTTATTGTTTTCAACAATAGTGTCATTTGATATCTAATGTGTTTACTGTGATGTTTTTCTTATAAGAATAAGAGCAATTAGGTGGCATTGAAGCAATTCCACACGCTGTATTTAGAGGCGTTTTGAATTTTGATTCATTTTGTAAATTGCGATCATTTTCATTTAGAGCAATAAGATATCTAACTGGATATAAGCTTCCTAAACATGGTTTGCTCTCAGAAATGTCGATGGTAATATTCAACATGGACATTGATACCTCGAATCATGAACCAAAGTTTATGCTACAAATTGCAATCAAAAAGATTCGAAATTAGAGAAGTGGATGCTATAGATAGCAATCTTCTCAGATACATAATATAAAGAAATACACATAAGACTGATCAAGTCACAGTCATGGCATATCTCTTGGACTATTACGGAATCCATATATGGTAAAACCGAACAGTAAAAAGTGCACAAAAGAAGGTATTTTGATAGACTTGCAATGCCCACCACTCTGCTAAAGCAGGCATCAACGGTAGTCTACACAAGTTCAGTTGTATATATACAATACATATATAGATGCATTACAGCTGCAGTATGCACCTGAGAAGCTGAATCATCTTAGAAGGTTGGCTTGAGATGGGGCAGATGGACTGCCATGTCTTTGCTGGTCTAAATAACACAAGCAAGGGGGACTGCCATGTCTTTGTTGGTCTGAATAACACAGCAGGGGACCTTGACTTGTTTGAGAATGCCTCTCATGTCACTCTCAAAGACAATCTTGGCAACATAAAAAGCAATATCAGGCCTCATGTTGAAGAGGATTCTGATGAATTCTCTTACTACAATAGGCACATCTGCTCCAACAAGGAGTGGGGCAAAGCCGGAGACCCATTCTTTATAATTGGATTCCATGGCTCTGAATACTTGTTCTATGTCTTCTCTTTCGAAGCCGCCTTGGTATTCATTGTCATTTAAATACATAAAATCAAAAAAAATTAGAACAATCACTTGGTAAAAAATGTTCAAAATATGTATGGCAATAGTTTTCCCATAGTCTATAAGAGATTTTATAAACTACCAACAAACATAGTTCATATATATCTAAGTGTTTACTTGTTTGGCCTTATAAGAATAAGAGCAATTAGGTGGTAGAAGCAATTCTAAGATGTATTTAGAGACATTTTGAATTTTGTTTTATTTTTGTAAATTGCGGCCAGGTTAATTACAATATGATATCTAACTGGATATAATGCTTCAACCTGAACTTGATGACTGCTCTCATACATTATTGAAATTCAACATGACAATGTTTGGAAACAAGAACGAAACTGGAAACAAGAACGAAACTTGATGCTACAAATAGCAATGGACTAGATACGAAATGAGAGAAGTGGATGCTATAAATAGCAATGGACTAGATACAAATATAAAGAAATATACATAAGACTTATCAAGTCACAGTCATGGCATATCTCTTGGACTATTACAGAATCCATATATGGGTAAAACTGAACAGTAAAAAGTGCACAAAAGAAGGTATATTTGATAACTTGGACTACTCTCATACATTATTCAAATTCAACATGACAATGTTTGGAAACAAGAACGAAACTTGATAATATTTGTAAACTTGAACAATCTTGACAACTTTGGAAACTTTGGTCTTTGGACCTTTGGTCATAGTGACCTTTACTTTAATACAAAATGTCATACAAAAAGATTTGATTGGCTACAAAAATATATGATTGGTTACATTATACCTAACCTAAGTAGTGCAATAGATAAATCATTTATCATTACTAAATGATTCACTAATCTTCAACATGGCCTGCCCAATAGAATTTAGTAGCTGAAACCAAATTCAATTGGACATTTATCTTTTGCTCTTCAATTTTGATCATCTTCTCTTCATTCAAATCATCCCTTTGCATGTGTTGTTCAATGAGAGTACAATCTTTTGCATGTCGTTGTTCAACCAAGGCACAATCTTTTTCATGACGCTTCATTCGCCCCTCCTCAGCAATTTGTAGAAGTAGAAATAACCAACTTATTGTTTTCAACAATAGTGTCTTTGATATCTAATGTTTTATGTGGAATGTTTTTCTTTTTTTCCTTATGGATTGACTTCCACACGCTGCTTTGGGCGTTTCAGATTCATTGGATGGATCATTTTCATTTAGAGCAGAAGAATCTTCATAATTTGCATGGTTTGTCTCAGAAGTGTCAATGGTAATATTCCCATGGATTGATACCTCGATCATGTCCAAAGTTTAGCTCTCATTGCATCAAAAAGTTCTTCACAGAATTTTGCAGGAAGCTTCTTCTCAGTTCTTTCTCAGGCTTGTCATAGTCTAGATAACTATTATGTCCAGATGGAATGTTTTTTTCCTAGTCTCTAATCCTTTTATAATCAGGTTGGAGATGTTCCCATCGATCACGACATTGGTTGACTGTGCGAACAACACCATGACTGGCACAATAATTTTGCACAATTTTCCATTTTTCTGTAGATGATATGGCTTTACTCCTTGGACCACCATTGAAGAGAGTCTCTCTCATTTCGTTTAGCTTCAATTAGAACAAGTGTGTCTGTAGTGCTCCAATGGGTTCTACCCTTTTGTGGGGGAAGGACAATTGATTGGTGTTTTAATATCTCTGCTTGTTTGGAAGCCATATCCCCCTTGAGGTAATTGAGAATCATCAACATCCATTGTAGAATGCTCTGGATAATTGATCCCATCATTTAAAAATATTCCCTGTAGGAGGATAAACAACTTCTGCATTGTGTTCTTGCGTACTTGGAATAAAATCAGGTATAGATGAATTAGTGAAGTAGAAATCATCATCTTGTATTTCATTATCAGAAAGTAATGTTGTATATCTTATGAAGCCAGCTTCATAGGAGTTGGGCGATGCACATGTTTATCCATGGATATGGTTTTTAAGCCCTGCGATAGAAGAAAAAAAAAAAAATTTGTATTTTTAAAACATATTTTTAACCATAAACTAAAAAAAAGCAACAAGCTTTAGTAAAATGTAAAACAACTATTTTAATATATTTCTAAAAATATTGCATTGTTTTTCTTTGTTTGATTTACAAGTTAAATGAAGAATGCCCTTTGACTGGTGTGGTTGGAAATGATATTGCAATCATTCATTTACAGAATATTAGATGGTTAAAATTTCTTACTATTTTTTCAGAGAAGTCACACTTTAGTGGTTCATGATATCAATAATCGAATGAATCATACAGATACCTGAGATAGAAATATAACTGAAAACACAGAGAAGATTTGCAAATAAAAAACAATGCCTCCCAATTTTTAGAAACAAAGCTGATATATGCAATGCATCTTCCCCCAACCAAATTCGTTGTTAAAAACAGTTCACATTAGCGGCCTATAATTCAAATTTCTTTTCCACACTTAGTTCTGCAAAATACTAAAAGCACAGAATACAAATCATCACAGAAACCCAAACAAAAGGATCATCTCAGAAAGATTTCAATACCCAACTAAGAGAAAAGGTAGTATGATAAATTTTCATAACCAATGATGTCTTCAGGGTTCTGACAGGTAATTTCAATAATTGCAATCCAATTCAATGACTATAATTCTGTTTCAAATTTATTTCCATCATTCACAGGCATAAATCATTGGCTACGATTCTATTTCAAATTTCATTAGGAAAAAGATCTCCAAACCCAGTTTAATTAAAGCAGCACAAGCAATAGGACTGGTAAAGAAAACACAAATAAAAGCACAACACACAACAGACTAGAAGTACCTGATTATGCAAGTTCCAGATTTGTCAGACCTCCTTGAAGTGCAGCAGTAGATTTGTCAGACCCCCTTGAAGTGCAACAGTAGATCCTTGTTGCAGACTTGCAGTGAGTAATAAAAAATGATTCAAACATATAAATAAAGCCTCTCATGCGTTGAAACAAATTTGTGGAGGGAAACATTTGGAGGGAAAACACTCAGTGCAATTATTTGAAGACACCTGGCCAAAAAATGTGGAATGCAGGTTGTGGACAGTTTCAGCCCCCCACCAAATTGCATCGCTGAAAAATTCTTTCCTTTGCAGGTGCTGCTCCACATTTTCAGGGCAAGATTCTATTTTATCCTATGGCTTTAACTACACAACTGCATGGGACCACCTGGCTGCAGAGAAAGAATGCGGTTGCCCCCCACATGGGACCATTGCCTTAGTCTCCAGATCGTTATTAAAATCATCCATTCATTCAATTCCTCCCTTCATTAATTTCTCCATGCTCGTATAAACTTCAACGCTTGCTGTATTTGTTGATCTACAGTTTAGGCATTTAAACGAGGGTCGGTGATGAGAAAGAGAAGGCTCGTTTCTCAAATCATTCGTAGTGGCACAACTCTTCTTCGGATTTCTGAGACCCTTTTTCTCTTTTCTTTACTGTTTTCGATTTTTTATTGAGGGTTTTCACGTGGCTAACGAAAAAAGTTCTTTCTACTGATTTTAAAACGGGGTTTAGTTTTTACAGCATATAAAACTCGAATGATTGTCTGATTGGGGTTTATTGTTTAAATTCTCGCGGAGATTCTTCGCCGCACATGATTTGTTTATATTTATGAGTTTGGCCAGTATAAATCTATTCTCTTGCGTTTTTGTAAGTAAATGTTCAGATTTGCTTGAATGTATGTATTGAGCGTGATTATGGTTGTGATCTCTACAATTACTCATCAACCTCTCATCTCTTGAGGTTCATGCGATTGTGTTGCATTTATCTTTGTTTAAACCAAGCGTGTTCCTCAGACATTAACCAGAAAACCTTTCAAATACCAAACCGTATTCAAGGTAAAAGATTTTTGGAAGGCTGACGGCAAAATTCTTCTCAAGGTGGTAGACCAAATTCCTCGGCTGCATGAAACTTTATCTATGATCTCCTCCGTATAATACATATAGTATGAAAACTAAACATTAATCTGTTTATTAAGAGATAACAGAATAGAATTCATGAAATAAATGCATGAGAATAATAACTAGGAATCACGGAACAATAAATGTTTAGAAAGATCTATCTGGCTACAAAATCTTGTAAGTTCCAAGGCTACAAAATGTATTCATCATTGGGAATTCAGATAGGCTTCTCGAATTCTGTTTTATGATTTTATACACCCTGCATCAGCTATTAACTTATCACTGAGTTCCCACAGCTTCTTTGCCATGCCCTGATCTGTGGCATATTTACTAGGGGCAAACTCGTTGTTATCACAAAAGTACTTCCCACTGATTCCCTTCAGCCGAGGATTTAGTGCCACATAACATGTAGTTGATGCTCCCTAGAAAGATGTCATGCCACAGGTATTCCACTATTATTAGTTTTCCAGCTCACAAATTGAAAAATAGCAAATGTTGCTAAAGAACCAATAACAATCAATCTAGCTTTTAAAACTTCATTTTGATACCTGTTGGAGGCTTTTGCTAACTGGTGTTAAGCATGTCATCAAAAGTCCTGCAGAAAAAGACAGCCATTTTTCTAAATAACTGGAGCATGGAATTAAACACATTGGACAAAGAATGCAGCTTTATATGTGTGAGTTTTCCCCTCTTTTAACTTGTTGCTTGCTCTTTAAAAAACATGTAAGGCCAACATTGCATTTTACCCGATCAGCATGTGTAGTTTGGGAACAAATTTGGTATCAAGGATTGTTCTAGGATTGGATGTATGAATTGTTAGGACGAAGTTTATAAAAGTAGTCTAAGATGGCTTTGTATATAGAATTACATGACTGGGGCTTGACGATAACGCCGGTAAGAATTATTTCTCTGCATAACAATTAAAAGAACAGAAGTGTTACGAAACAATAAGGAATTTCCCATTTATGACAAATCCACTTCAAACATCACATTTTTACTACAAGTCATAGGCATCAAATCATACTTGTTTGGAATACTGTCTTGCCATGTCAATACAATTTTGTAGTTGGTGCAATGTATGTGAAAGTATTTACAAACCGATAGAGAAATCACATGTGATCAGGTTTCCTTTGCTATATGCCATTTTTGACTTCTGAAGGCTTGGTCATCCGGTGTTTCTGCTTGAACTTAATGTATTTGACACTCTCGTCATTTATTTTGAGGACATTGCTGTATTTGTAGATCAAAGAACTGTGTGGTTGAGATATGTTTTGTACTTTCTGTTCGAAGGGTGGAAAGAATATAAAACATACAATCGATATCATATTTTTGATGGTTGGAAAACTATAAGGGTTTTTATGGGTTTTCTAAATGGTACTAGAGTAAAGTCTGGGAGCTTTAACTGTGAAAAGAAAAATGCTCATGGAATCCACAAACAGATTGGTTGTGAGGTGCATTCATGTCTGTCCTTGAGAAAGCTTACACTCACTATAGTATGACATTTTTAAAATTCTGTTATCCTTAAAATATGCACAGAATTGGCACATCCGGCCCAACATAATGCCCATTTAACACAATTGCTGCTATGAAAATTCTTCTCATGGAATATGATAATGGCAATTTACAGATAAGTATGACATTGACTTCCTCGAAATGCCTTCTTATTCCACACCACAGCTACCACTGCCCGTTACTGCTGCTAATATTCCCCACTGTCTGTGCTACAGGAAGATTCAAAGGAGAAACTGGATAAGGTCCTTTTGGAGATGCCTTAACATTATCATGGATGCCATTCTTTCACCACGGCCAATCTGGATATGATGTCCCCTGAAATTGACTTATATCCTTGCTTAATAATTAGGCCACACCTCAACTAACAATCAAAGCGTTAATACGAAGTTAATCAAAATGGCAAGGGGTTTTGGGAATATGACCTCATGTACTTTATGAATGAATCCCCTCTCCCCATTTGCAATTTTCAATTATTATACTTAAAAATTCCTTGTTAAGGGGAGGGTTAAACAATTTCAGCCAACAAGGATAGGTCTTCAAGTCTTCACATCGATTCACAAAGGCATCCATTGCCTTATCACCTGACTCTCAGATATGGGCCAGAATGATCATATCAAAATTGGTTAAAATTTGCAAAAAAGTAACAATGAAAATGTTAGGAATTCATAGTATTTAGTGCTCCATTTAAATAATTATGTGTATTATCATGTAATTGTAATTAGTTACCGTATGGTAATTAATTGTTACAGGTTAGTTTGCTTGGTTACTTGGATATACCCGTAAATCTATTAATGGGTTAGTTATTATTTCTTCCTATTTAATAGGAAGCTGTTTTCCTATTATAATGGCTATATAATAGCCAAATGCATTATACATGAATAATAGAGAAGAGCTTTATTATTGTTGTCCAAATCTGTTGCTCTACCATCATTTGATATCAGAGCGAATTGTTCCATGGAGAAGTAATTTTTGTTTGTGTGGGGAAAAATATCTTAATTTTTGTATCCTCGTATTTTGAGAACTTGTGATGCAAAAATCTAGGGATGTTCATTCTCATCAAAACCAGAAGTTTCATTTGCTCGAGGGTTGGTATTGTTGAACAAGGAGTTACAAATAAGCAGTCTTCATTACATGTGGCTTCTTCAAGAAAGGTGCAGAGAAATTGCATTGGTATGCATTTAAAAAAATCAGAAGAATAGTCGTACTCATTCTCTTGAATAGTACCCATGTGTTGTGCACTTCCATTTGCATGCTCACGTAGATTTCATCAAACAAAGGGGTGCAAAGAAGCTATCTTTTCCTTTTGTACGTGTCATTCATAGTTTCTAATGACCAGATCAAATTATTGTGACAAGTGTGAAAGAGATGGATTTATCAAGAGTTTAAATGAACATCTAAGAAGAACACCAGTATCTACGCAGATCTATATGCAATATACATTTGGTGATAGATATTGCAGGATGTATATGGTTCACGGCTTCCTGCATCGATATTCATCATATAGCGTGTTTCTGGATTCTTGAATTGATACTTATTTATTACTTTGTATTGGTCGGTGTTCGTATTATCTCAGATCTGCATCAAGAAATTTGGCGTTGAGTGAATTTCATTCCAACTCGCCAAAGTTTTTCATTAGACTCTTCTCATCACGGTTACACCTCAGTTCCCTTCGGCGATCTACACATCCACACTCTTGGTCTCTGCATCCAATCCAGATCTGAGCATTTGGATCTACGACTGGAGTTTGTTTTTATTGCTTGGAAAACTTCTCTGTGAACTAATACTTATCATTTGATCCCCATCTCAAAACTACCGCAAATCGACCTCGGCATTGGCAGATCCAACTCATACTACGGCATCCAAGGTCTCTTCCACTCAAAGTTTTGTCATCATCTTCGAAATTGCAAGAAAACGGCAAAACCATGCAACAAAAAAACCCACGGTATTTGTGTTTTATTAGTTGTATTTGGTCAAAGTTAATTCTGGATTAGCTAGAATTATTATTACAAATCAGAGTGGTGAGTTGAGTTAGTATTAAAAAGTAATTAAATATTACTTTTCATTCCTTTTGTCATATTGTTAGATTCACTATCGAATTCTGTTGTAAAAAGTGTTTAATTTTTGTCATGTTGTTGCCATTAAGAGTCAAGTGTCATTAAATTTTCTTCTGCCAAATTTTGTTGTCATCGATGAAGTCAAGGAACAATCTAGTCAACATTGTGAAGTTATAAAAGTGTCAAAATGGTTAAAAAAAAGTGTCATTGAAAAATTTTACAAATAAAAAAAAATTGCCTCATGGACATATTTTCAGCGTAACCTGAAAGTCCATTTTGTGGGAGGAATAAGATGAAAAATGTTGCATCTGTAATGAAAATTTTGAAGGTTGCAGAGAATGAAAATGTGCTTTGATTTGCTGGGGGTTGCAGCCCCCAGACCCCTGCTTTGGAATTTCAAAGCCAAAGCGAAACTAGTGGGGAATCAGCGTCGATAGAAGATGATGCGAATTTGAGCTCCAAGTTCCAATCCGATTGAGTAAGCAGGCCGTCATATTGGAGGATGGAGGCACAAGAGAATGGAGGACAAGCAACATCCTCTCGCCAACCACAAGCAACGGGGCCACACAATGAGGTTGTGCATGTTTTTCAATTCAGTATTTTATTTCCAGTGTGCAGTTTGTTTCAGTCGTGTGCAGTGTGCTTCATTCCAGTGTTCCTATTTTGTATGGATTGCTAAATAAATGGAAATTTCATAGTGGGGGGAATATGAACCAATATTTCATATCTATTCCACTGAAGTCAATGAGATGAAAATTTATTCCTATGTACTTTCCTGATGAAATAGTGGAAAGATGAAAGCACAAGGAAAAAGCAGCATCATGATATTTGAAGAGGATGAACAAGGGTTCATACTTTGGACAGGGGTCCATATTTGATGAACAGGGATGAGCCAAATGGGCGGTAAGCTGTGGAAGAAGTGCAATTGTTTTTCTCCCATGTTTTCACTAAGGGGGGGGATGTTAGGAATTCATAATATTCAGTGCTCCATTTAAATAATTATATGTATTATCATGTAATTGTAATTAGTTACTGTATGGTAATTAATTGTTACAGTTTAGTTTGATTGGTTAGTTGGTTGTACCCGTAAATCTATTAACGGGTTAGTTATTATTTCTTCCTATTTAGTAGGAAGTTGTTTTCCTATTGTAATGGCTATATAATAGCCCAATGCATTATACATGAACAATAGAGAAGAGCTTTATTATTGCTGTGCAAATCTGCTGCTCTACCATCAGAAACAAAGATTGTATTAATGTCATTAGATGACCAAAAGAGTAGAAATCAATGGGACTCAACTGCGTTCATTTATAATGGAATTAAATTTCCATGCAATATATTTTTCTTCTTTAAGGCTGTGATCTTATGAAGGGGACCTACCTAACTTTTCTCAACCTGTGTTGTTGAGAAAATTTACAAGCCTTTTTCATGCAGGGGGGTTGCCATGGACTGCATAATGTTTTTTGAAGAGCATTGGTGACAAAATTTAGGTGATAAATTATAGGAATACAGAGTTGTGGAGACAACTACAATGGGGAGCCTACATGCCAAGGTACCACATGAACAGAAAAAACCCTAAATAACAGGGTAACGTTCCAGCACCACCTCAAAAACAATCTGCAGGTGAAAATTTCTTCCTCTGGCTGGTTTGAAAAAAATTCACAGGACCTGTCGCTGCATATTTTTTGTAGCAGAAGCCCCTTCATGGGACCCTGCCTTAACCCATGTATTATGAGCTTTGAGTTGACTCCATTCAAAGCTAACACGAGTCCTATTCTTGTGGCAAGTTAGTGGTGCGCCCCATGGTGCAAATGAGAAATTGTCTTCATGTTCTCTTGAATTTCTATTTAGATATAGGTTTTCCATTTAGTGCATACATAACATCATAGAGCTTGGAGCTCATATACCGAGGTTAAAAAGTCAATTATTTTATAGACTAACACGTGCCAAATTAAAATAAAAAATGATTGATGTTTTTTTAAGACTTTTCTTAAGAGTGGTCACCTTCATGTGACGTCCCCACAAAACTGAAGTAGATGATTTACCTTATTTTGTGGCTAATGATTACCCAAGTTTCAAGAAAGCCAAACCTTGTTAGCATTCATCGTAGACCACAATATCACTCTCAAGACTTCATCCTCTACAGACTCTTCAATCCACTACTGCTTTTCACATCTAGTTGCTGATTTTAATCTCTATTCATTCCTCCCATGGAGGAGGCCATGGCCCATTTTGAACCATCATCCATGGCTGCTCCTACCTTTAAATTTGTGGTTTCAGCAGATAACCTATCATAGGAAACACAGATCTACAGCAATCTATGCACTATCATGCACAAAGAATCATCAAACAACCTGCCAAAAAAACTAACAGTCACCTCAAAAGGGATGTGCCCCCAAAGGTTTCTTTCTCCCTCAATGAGATGGAAAATTGCCTTCTGCATTTCAAGGAAAAAACTCTTATATGTAGACTTATGGGGCCGTTCCCGGACCCAAAACTCACCTTTAGGATAAGGAGACATCTTGACGAATGCCCAATCGCCAAGTGTTATTCCATGGCCATCTTCAACACCTATCAAGAATGAAATTGATTTATTCAAGGTGGACTATGGTTCTACAACGAATCTGGTCTCTACATGAAACATTGATCCCCAACATTCAACCCCATTGAAGATCTACCTAGTGTGGTCCGAGTTTGGATTCAGTTACCATTGTTACCCAATGAATACTGGTCTGAATCTAGTTTTTTGTAAAATTGAAGCTACACTAAGAGAATATATTACAGCGTCTAAGTTGACCAAGAACCCTGGAGTTTATAATTATGCTCTCATTTGCATCAACCTTGATCTTACCCAACCCCCCTTTGATCTGTTTATCCCGGATTCAGAAGGGATCAAATAGGAACAACCCCTGGACTTCGAAAATATCCACTTAAGCAACCATGACATCACCAGCCCAGATACCCCAAATGCAAAAACCTTCACTACTCTAGGACCTTACCCCAACGGCCAAAACACTCGACCCTTTTCTAAATTGTAGATCACTTAAACTTGGAAAGGCAAGCCACAAACCCCGCCAAACCAGCCCATTCCATTACATAACCCTTTTTCTGCCCTGGCTGATCCTACAACCAACCACCCTCCCTCAACAGACATCCTCACACATTCTCCAATCCTCAAACCCAAAGATGTCTATAAGCTGAAATTTGCCTAAGCCCCTCCCAGCACAATCGTAAGGAAAAATAGAAAACTTCCATGGATCCTATTGAAAATGCAGCAGATCCTAGCTGACTGATCACTCCTAAAAATATACAGCCTGTTGCGTCTCCACCCCACCCATCTTGGATAATCATGTGGACAACTTAATGCCATATGACTGATTCATAGAACAGATTCTCTCATGGAATATTGGAGGATTGGGTGCTCTTAATAAATGTCAATTTCTTAAGGATATGATTTAGTCTGAACAAGTAGATATAGTGGTCCTCCAAGAATGTGCTCGGGCAAATTCAAGCAAACATATCCTTTTGTATGGACCCTGGGTTACCAAAATTTAAAAAACTCTAGCGTCAGCTCCTTTGCTTGCACTCTCTTCCATTGGGATCCCTCCAAGTATAACTTCGTCTCTAAAATCTCTCTTGCTTGGGAAGTTTTTTTTCTCCCATTCATATGAATGAAATACACTTGTTCATGTTCTCAATGTAAGTACCCCTCCCCATGTAATAATCACATTCCCATGTTGGAAATGATGATCACCTAAGTCTCATGTCTCAATGTTTCCTTCATAAATTGATGGGAGATTTCAATATGATCTGCGGTTCCCATGAAAAAAAAGGAGGCGTGAGGTTTAATCTTTAAACAACTATGGCATTGGACAAGCTTGAAAGTGACACTAATGTTCATGAACAATACTCTTGGGGTTTATTTACATGGATCAATAGAAGGAAAGGTGGAGGATTTATTATGGAAAAATTGGATCATATATATCTCTCATATTATTGGAATGTGCCCACACAAAGGATTGAAGCCTGGATTGGGAAAACAATCTTGTCTGATCATTGGCCAATATTGCAGCAATTCTCTCATCAGGCTTACACACAGAAACAACATCAATTCCATTTTGATTCTAGATGGCTGACTGCAATTTCGTTCAATTAAAAAATTCATGATTGGTGGACTTAGGGTCAATGTACAATGGCTTTCAAATGTTTAAGTCAGAAAAGGCTGCAACAAGTCAAGTTTCAAATCAAAGAATTGCAAAAGGGTGAATTTGGTTCCCCTCAAATCTTAGAAAGAAGCCATTACACAACTTCTTGCTATACAAAATCACATCTGAGAGTATGGATATATGTGCCCACTTGAAATGGAGCAACAATAGGTCATTCATGCTTTATCGTAAACAATAGAACATGGTTCAATTGTTGCAATAAACAGATGGGCATTATTTCACCTCTCAATCTGATATGCTCTCCCATGCCACCTCATACTATCAGGGGCTGCTCAAGACTCCTCCATGCTAAGGTTTAAATTTGACGGCCATCTAAACGTTTTTTGTGTTTTTGTCCATAAAATACTAGCAAATTTTTTAAATTACCATCCCTTCCGACTTGAATGATTAAAAAATGACCACCATATTTTATATAGATTTATATACAAGTTTTATTTATATACATTTAAGTACATATTAAAAAATCTTAAAATAAACGAAGGCCGCCTTTTCTATTTTATGGGTATTCTATTAGCCATGTTGTTTTGCACAATTTGAAGGGCAATACTCAAAAAATACTGTTACTAAAAACTGTTTGATAACCATAGGTGGCCATCAAATTTAAAGCCCTCCTCCATTTAACGTCGAGACTGCTGCAACACAATGACTCCATCTTTCAATTGATTTCTGAAAAAGAAATTCATGTTGTTATCTTCTCCTTTAACCTGAGAAATGCCCTTCGACCTGATGGATTCACTAGTCTCTTCTACTGAAACATATTGGGACCTCTTAATTGAATCATTGCTGGAAATGGTGGAGGAATTAAGGAAAAATAAGCAAACGCTAAAACAGGTGAACTGCACATCTTATCCTCATTCCCAAAGTCAATACAACTTATCAGATTGATCAGTATTGACCTATTGCCTTATGCAATATGATTTACAAAACCCTTTCTAAAGTCATTCTCAATTGAATTAAGCTTCTTCTTTCACGATTGATCCATCCCTCATAATCAACATTTGTTCCAGTTCTTCAAATTACATCTAATCTCATCGTTGTTCAAAAGCCGATTCACTCCATACACACTCAAAAAAGCCCGGAGTTATACTTAAACTAGACATATCCAAAGCCATCAACAAATGCAATTGGATTCTAACCTATCAAACTCTTTACTCTTGGTTTCCATGAAGAGTTTAAACAACAGATAGATAGCTGCATTAGAACATTTTCACTAAGATTGTTAATGGTGAAACGGGCATGAGTTTTCTCCCTTTTAAATCAAGTCACAATGTTTGCAATTATGTATTTTGAAAAAAATGTTTTATGTTTCTTATTTTTATGATTATTAATTTTTAAATATTTTTTAGCATATGTTTATATTTATTTAAAAAAATATTTTACTTATTTAATTTAATGTTTCATTTTTATGTTTTATTATTTATTTATATATTTTACATATATTTTGACATAAATTTTTCATTTGAAAATTGCATAGAGCTCCATGGCTGCTTAGAAATCAAAAGTTGGGGGATGGAAGTACGTGGCATGAATTACATCAAGGAATGAAATCAAATGTAACTTACGTAGCAAGATATTTATGGGATTATAACCAGGGTAGTTAACCGTATACTTGGTAGATCGGGTGGGCCTAGTGGAAGTATTAACGCATGTCTTAATATTACTCCAAAAATCATAGTAAGATTGGAGAGAGAGGAGCAACAATCACCCGCTGGAAAACATATGACAATGCAAAAAATATAGAGAATTGAAGACATGATTTCCAAGAACACATCAAAGGGCTATCAACTAACATGTCATCATCATGTATGCAATCAAACACTTTTGGTAATGGAATACTTCCCAATATTTGGGAGTCGGTACAAACGCAAGATGTAGATGATGCATTAACAAATTAAGTGCCACTCCATTCAACATGGCAAGGAGTCCATTTTTTAAAGATGCAATTAAAAAAATTTGAATTTGGCAAAGGATACACTACACCTAGTTCTAAGAGGCTTAGGACGACTCTTCTAGAAAGGTCGAAAGAGAACATGATTGAAAACATGTTAGTGGCACAGACCTCTTTGATTGTAACAGGTTACAGTATATTGAGTGATGTCTGGTCCGATAAGTGTCAAAGGCCTTTAATTAATGTCTTGGTGTATTGCTCTCGAGGAATATTTTTCTTGAAAGTGGTTGACACCATGTACCATAATAAGACTTCAGAATTTATTTTCAAAATCTTGGATGAAGCAATTCTTGAAACAGGTGAAGAAAATTTAATTCAGAGTGTCATTGATAATGTCATTAATTGTGTAGGCACTAAAAAATGATTATGAATAAGTATCCACAAATTTATTGGAGCCCTTGTGCACCTCATTGCCTTAACTTTCTATTTTATGACTTGGGGCAAATTCGTATGGGTTCATGAAGCAATTCAAAGGGTGGAGGGGTAGGAGGGGGGACGATAGCAAACTTCTTAAGGAGTCGACCCCTTATATTGAGCATTTATAGACAACATGTATCTAAGGAGTTGTTGAGGCCTTGTGAAACAAGATTTACGTCTTTTTATATCACTTTGAAAAGAGTGGTTGAAGAGAAAGCAACAACAAGGTTAGTGATTTGTTGCAGCAGGTGGGAAAAATCTATGCTTTCAATAAGATCTAAAGGAAAGCAAGCAACAAAATTAATTATAAATATCAACTTTTAATGAAGAGAAAACGCAGTTCTAATAATGTATGAGCCTATTAAGGATGTGCTTTGCATGGTTGATGGTGGCACCCCTTGTCTTGAAATGATTTAAGAGGCTATGGATCATCGTAAGGAATCCATTCAAAAGACATTAAATGATGTGGAGACCGACTTAAAGAAATATGAGATTTGATCAATGTAAGATGGAAAATGATGCACACATCCTTGCATGCAGCAACTTGTTATCTACGGCCTGGGCTCTTTCATATAGATAGAGTGATTTTGAAGTTATGGGTGGAATTTATGAAGAGATTGACAAACTTGTTCCAACTCTTGACCTTGCAAGTATAATTAGGGACCAAACAATGGCATTCCAAGTAGAAGAAGGGGTATTTTTAAAATAAGGAGCCAAGGATAATCTGGTGCATCTCAATGGATACATATGGTGGAAATATTATAAATCAAGTGCAAAGGAGCTATAATGAATTGCTCTTCGAATTTTGAGTCAAGGAGCAAGTGTGTTAGCGTGTGAAAGGTATTGGAGTTGTTTTGACCACATCCAATTTAAAAAAAGAAACAGGTTATTGTTGGGAAAGTTAGGAGATCTTGTTTACATTTGCAGCAATTTGCAGATGCACATGACAAAAATGGAAAAAAGTCTTCTTCACTATCCCAGCCAGTTGTAGTAGACTTGGAGGATGCACATGATCCTGAATTCCTTTGTGATGAATCTAGTGATGATCATGAGCCAAGTGCTCTTGATGATATAGAAATATTTGATGTAACAAGTAGCCTATAAGGCTATAGGGTGTAGCTCATATGAAGTTTCAGAATTTATTATTTACATGTTTTAGATTGTGAAACTTTTAGTTTTCCAAATAGTTTTTTTAGTATTTTGATTTGACATACTTTTATGTGATTTTCTATTGTTTGAACTTAATGGCGATTTTATTTGAACTTTATCCTTTTCAACCGATTGTTATTCTCATTGAACTCGAACATTGTTACAAATTTAAGAGGATTAAGACAAGGTGGTTAGTTGGGCCCCCATCTCTTTATCCTCATGTGTGAAACTCCAATAAGGTCTCTTCACCATGTAAAAGAGGTCAGGAATATTAGTGTGTTTGCAGTCACTAAAAACAAGGCAACATACCCCAAGTTTCATCCTCGTGTGAAACTCCAATAAGGTCTCTTCACCATGTAAAAAAGGTCAAGAATATTAGTGGGTTTGCAGCCACTAAAAAACAAGGCAACATACCCCAAATTTCATTTTGTTGACAATACTCTGCTATTTTCCACCTTGGTTGCTAGTAAGCTACAACATCCCCAGAGCATTCTTCACAACTTCCAAATAACTTCCGGTCAAGTGATCAACAGAACAAAATCCAACATATTTTTTATCAGCATCTCTTCTAGGAAAAAGGAGATATTCTTTGGATTATTGCCTTTATTGAAAATTATTTGCCAACTACATATTTGGGCTTTCCTCTTCACCTCAAAAAACTAACAGTTTACAGGACTCCAATTCACTAAAATTCTGTCCAAAATATCTAGGGGACCAATCGGTGGCTGCGTTTGGTAGGACAAATTCAGATGGTAAAGGGAGTGCTTCAAGCAGTTCCAATTTACAGGTTGTCTCTTCTCCCTTTCTTGGCATTCATTGAACATCATATTTTTTATATTTCCAAAAACAATCTCTAGCAAGGCCAACATGATAAATTCCAATACCCCCTAGGGGCATGGAACAAGATTGCCATGGAAAAAAATAGGGGGACTTAATATAAAAAATCCACTCCTATAATTTTATAAGGTTTTAGCAATGAAAGCAGCGTGGAGACTACACAAAAGTTAAGTTATGACGAGGCATCTCACTCTAGCTGAAAAATACTAGTTTTTTCCAATCACGGACTCTAATCAACACCAAGCTCGAACACTTATTGAAATGTCCCACTTCCTAAGATAATCATGACGAAGATCCTTAGCCTATTTTGTCTTCCCGACGACTAAGGAAAAAACTAAAGGGGAGACTTAAGTTATGATAGGTTATTATAAAGTGCAAAAATAAAATAAAAGAAAATATTATAAAACACTTATAATGAAATATTATAAACTTACTATTAAAATAAAAATAGAAAAGGCAAAGACATTTGGCATTAGTTATGTATCCAAGGGAAAATGTGACTTGCCTAGAGAGATAGAATCAAGTGGAAAACTATTAAATGAAGGAGGACAAATCTGATTGGTCATCAAGGGTGGCTATTTGGGTCATAAGCTCTATAAAAGCAAGTCAACTTGCTTTAGGTGGGCATCACTTGTTTATTCTCTCATTTCAGATTTTTATGTTGAGCATTTTTCTTGCATCTCCATTCTTGAGGACGAAAACCCTCCAAGAGTTCTAGAGAAGGACGGAAACCCTTCTTCTAGTTGAGAAGATTCTCCACCCTAGAGTTTTCATTGCTCATAACTTGATTAACAGTCTGTTTTCAGTATTTTCCAGCGGTTTAAGGAATAAAAGTGCAGATTTTTGGTCAAGGGTTTGGAAGAGAAGTTTGTTGTGTTATTTCCCATCCCTTTCCAAGTGGAGTGGCCACTTTAGGAGTTGTTATATGTTGTTTTGGGGCTTTTTAAGGGCTATTCCAGCTGCTGTTATTACTTCTGATTTTTAGAAATGAGATTATCTAATTTTTAATATTTTTGGTGTGGAGGAAGGACCACTTTCAACTGTGTCTGAGGCAAGTTTCTGCATAATTTTTATAAATTATTTTCAACCTCTTTTGGATTCCCAACCTAGTTTTATCTATGTATTTGGGCTTCATAAATTCTATGGATCAGTTTATAATGCAATTGGCTTGAGTTACTTTCTGATTTCTTTAAGCTCCATAATCAACCCTAGTTGTATTTTCTAGGGATAAATCAAATCTGCATTAAAAAATTCTGAATATTCTTTATAAATTGCATTTGGTAAGTGGGATTTGTTTAAAAACTCTTTAGAGTTGCAAATTGTCCTTTTGAGGACATTACAGTGGTATCAGAGCAGTTAATCCTCATAGCTTGTGAGGAAAAGAAACAAAAATCAGATATGGATGCAATCAACAAAAAGCCATATAGTCTATTAAAGAAGAAACACCCCAAAGAAAGTGACAATAGACGAGTATGATCACAGACCTCCTCCCAATGATGAGCTGAATTATATGAATGAGATAATCTCTAGACGTAATAGAGAGTTGCATAACCGGTTGATAGAAGCCCACATAGATCTAAGGGATTCCTTTATAGGGGACATTGCTGATTTGGGAAGATCCCTATAGGGGCTAAGTATTAATAGGCAGAATTCTCAAGGAAATCAAGATGAACGAAGCTCCTCTACTCATCATACACAAAGCGTCTTAAGCAGGACTCCTTCCAAGTTTTTCCGTGCTAATTTTCTTCAAAGGAATGAGCCACAAGAGGAGAGAAAACAACCACAAACACATGGGTTTGCTGAAGAAATAAACCTATATGGAGATGAGTATGCATCATTGAATCCCAATACAAGAGATTTTCTTTCATTCAGAGACTTTTACCAATTAAGGAGGAGTGAAGGACTAAGGAAGAAGGTGAGTCATCCACAAGAGCCAAGGAAAGATATCCAACATCGATTGGGTAAGATTACTCTTCCCACATTTGATGCTATAGATAAATGTTCTGCTAGAGCCTGGTTGCAAAAATTAGATACTTGTCACTAAATCCTATGTATGAGAAAGAGGCTCTCAAATTTGTCACCTTGCATTTAGAAGGTGTGGCTCACGAATGGTGGTATTATGGTCTAGTGACACAAGGACATGGTTCCATTACTAGTCTTGAAAATTTTGGCAAAAGGATAACAAAAAGGTTTAACAGGAAAGATTCAGGAGTACATTTCAGGGAGTTGGCAAACTCAAACAAGAGGCATCCGTGCAAAGGTGTGTTGCTAAATTTCAAAAAATAGCAGTCATGGTTTCAAATATTAGTGAGAAAAGGTTAATTGTTTTGTTCATGAAGGGCTTGACCGAACCCCATAGAGGTTTGGTAAAGGCTTTTGAGTTTCTATCTCTTCAGGATGCTATCAAAAGGTCACTAATTTGGAATTTACAACAGGAAAGAATAAAAATCTGCAGTTTGGTCAACTGAACATCACTTTTGGGGCAGCAAACAAGTCCATGTGAACCACCAAGAACAACTCCAAATAATAAACAAGGAGCAACAATTAGTGGGCAACAAGGTAGGGCACAAGAATGGGAAAGAAACAAGTCTAAAATTGAAGCAAAAAATGAATTAAGGAGGAAGAAATTATGCTTTGATTGTAAGGACCCATGGACACTCAAACATCGTTGCAAAGGTAAGGGACCTATCCACTACATTGAGGTAGTTTCAGACAATGATGAGGATGAAGGTAGTGCTGATCTAAAAGATCAAGCAAATGAAGGTGAGGTGGTTGTCACAGATGCTACATTAGCTAAATTGACGGTGTTGCCTAGTTTCTATGCTTTCCATATGAGATGTGATCTTCATGGGAAAAATATCACCATATTGATTGGCAGTGGAGCAACACACAACTTCATTGATAAAGATTTGGTTGCCAAATTGGGTTTACAAGAAGAAGACTTCCAAGGATTCAATGTGATTGTGGCAGATGGGCATTCAATCACATGAACCAAGAAGATTCCTCAACTCCAATTCACCATGGGAGGTCATGAGGTAAGTGATGAGTTTTATGTTGTTGGTATTGATGGTTTGGATCTATTATATGGTGTCCAATGGCTTCAATCCTTGGGTGAATTCATCCAAAACTATCAAACCATGAAGTTGAAGTTCAAAGTGCAAGACAAGGAAATTGTTTTGCAAGGTATGAGGAAGGGAGTTCCTTAAAGAATGGCAGCCAAGAGCATGATAGGATTATTCCAAGAAGGGAAAATTGCACAAGAAGTGAGTGGTGAAGAAAGAAGCATAACATTGTAGCAGCTGAATTGTGAAGAAATTCAGTCTCTTGTGGATCATGGTGACTTCATGAGGTATGAGCCAAGTAAAATATTGTCATATACATTGCATATTCAATTTGTTTTGAGAAAAATACCAAGTTAGAAGATGAAATCTGCAATCTGAATTATGTAATAACTTGGATGCAACCTTATCCATATGAGCATCTTGTGAGTGATAAATGGTGGTAAGTTTTAGCTCATTTAACAGGTACAGGTGCCATGATTTTGAATCATTTCAGCATGTTTTATCTATTGTGCATGACACTTAGACAAAAGAGTTCGAAATTTCTAGAAGAAAACAATCTTGGGAAGGGAGGACTGAAATGTCCCACTTCCTAAGATAATCATGACGAAGACCCTTAGCTCATTTTGTCTTCCCGACGGCTAAGGAAAAAACTAAAGGGGAGACTTAAGTTATGATAGTTTATTATAAAATGCAAAAATAAAATAAAATAAAATATTATAAAATTAATATTAAAATAAAAATAGAAAAGGAAAAAACATTTGGCATTAGTTATTTATCCAAGGGAAAATGGACTTGCCTAGAGAGATAAAATTAAGTGGAAAAATATTTAATGAAGGAGGACAAATCTGATTGGTCCATCAAGGTTGGTTATTTGGATCATAAGCTCTATAAAAACAAGTCTATTTGCTTTAAGGAGGGCATTGTTAGTGCAAAATCACAACACCCTTAAATGAGTTATGGATCTGCTTTTCTAAGGCAAAGTCATTTGGTGTGATTGCACAACATTGAGCTTTCCCAAAGTGTGGGACCTTTACAAATGGGGAAAGCTCTCCAGAGAAGGTTGGTTCCTCTTCCTAAACTACCTGCCACAAGCTATTCCAGTGTAGGCAAGCTAATCTAACCTAATCTAACTTCTAAGGAGACAGGGAGAGAAAGAAAACTAGAAAAAACAGAGCCTACACTAAAATGGTGATACACCAGAGAAGGAAAATGTTGATCATCTATCAAAACTGCCATGGAACAAGAAGAGGTGAGTAATGGAAAGGATGGACAAGTGCATCACAAACCAAAGATGGATTTCACACAGAAAATGTTCCAAAAATCCATGAACACAGCTCCAAAACCTGTAATGAACATCCAAACATGCACAAATACCTGCAATGAAGAGAGGAAAGAAGAAAACAACCAAAAAACAAGCAAGGATGGACAAATGCATCACAAAACACGTTTTTTATTGCTCAGAAGTTTGCACTAGTGCATCATTTCATGGGTAAGAGGCAAAAAATGTCATTATAGAGTAGGGGAGGAGGTTCAAACTCCATTTTTGACCCTGGGGAAGAAAATAAGGGAGAGGCAGAGAAGAAGGATGAACAACCTTTTACAAATGAGCCAAAACTAGCTTTTATTGCTCGAACAGAATGAAGGAAATGAGAAAACACGGGCAAATCAATTTTAAAACTCAACCACTGACAAGATCCATTTAATTAGCCTAAAAAATGATGGGTTTCCATAAAAAATCCCATACTTCATTGTACATTGCTTCGCAGAGCAAGAAAGAGGCCCATACTTCATAATTTTGGTGGTTGGGGTCATTTTCTGCATTTTTTCCAGTGCCAGAGACGTTTTCCCATTTTTCTCCCAAAAAAAATCCATCAAAATTTAAAATTGAAGTGTCCATCATGTGGATAATTTCAACATCTTTCCAATGATACCAAAATCATGAAAAACCGAGCTCTGGTGCGAAAGATATGCCCCTCTGAAGATTTAGGGCAAAAACAAAATTAGGGCAAAAATCGGGTTCGCGGGGCAAAATTTGATTTTTTCCCTCTTTTTTCAAATTGGGAAAATTTCCCAAAAAATATCCATGCCTTGCTCCTCCGATGACACGTGGCACCCTTTGGTTGATCCGCGGGCCTCAGGAGAAAATTCTGCCCAATTTGCCAAAAATTGGGAAAATTTTCCAAAAGTCCCCGCCAACTCGACCTCCGCTGCTGATGTGGACACGTGGCACCTTCTGATTGGTCGATGGAGATGTGGTTCAAATTTTCACCTTTGCATTTTTATGGTTTTGGCAAAAAACCAAAAATCCTTCCTAACCCCCCCGACTCCCGCTGACTTGGACACGTGGCACATTATGATTGATACGGGGCCTTGACCAATTTTTTCTTCCATTCTCCTTTGCGGGCTTGCGGGAGCCAAATTTTGACTTTAAACCTTTTGCCCCAAAAGGCTAAGCGCCTCTGCCAACTCACCAAATTCCTTGGAAAATTTCTTCTCCACTCCGCCGGCTCGAGCCTCTTTGGCACAAAACTCTCCCAAGCTCTGCGGGCCCGCCTTGGGAAAATTTCCCCTCCAAACTCCGCCGAGCCATAACTCAAAAATACAAGGAGTTAGGAGGACTTATTTACCTTTCTGGAAAGGGGAAGAAAAATCCTATCTGATGAAGCCATTTCCAGAATCTTTTGAGTGCCTGAAGCATGTGAAAAATGAATTTGAAGCACAAGGAAGGAAAAGAAGGAGGCAAGTTAGCCAAAATAAGCAGGGGCTTATTTTGGATAACAATTTTGGTGACTCAGAGGGGTCATCTGCCTACTAGATGAATGATCAGTGGCCTTTGAAGCATCCATTGGGCATGGAGTCAAGCCTGATAACCAATTCTGATCTGAACTATGAAAATCTGACCTCTGAGCCACTTGGAAACCCATTGAAACTTGGAGTTGATCTTCACCAAAAGCCACTGAATGCACTATACAAGAGCAACCAAAACAACACCAAACAACTATGTACAAAACTAAAAATCATACATGCTCCAAATGGAACATGCAGAGTGTGCACAAGCACTTATTCTACTGAAAAAAAACCTACCTACACTACTCTAACCAAGAGAAAAGGTAGAGCTAAACAAACCCTGCAACTGGTTGGGAGAAATAGCTTCCTTTCCTCAAAATTGACAGCCATGCAAATGATTTGGAGCTGATCATGGCTGGTTAGTATGAGTGGAAAACTCAAGAAGAATCTGGTCCTCCACCCAAATTAGCAAGGTGTCAACTAAAAACAAATTAGATACCTCTTTTAGTTGCTTTGCATTTGGATTGAAGAGGTATTACAGCTGATCCTTGGCCCTTTGATGCTCATACTCATGCTCAAAAGTAAGCATGACCATTGGAAACTCCTCCTTTGGCTCCAATGAAGCCAAATACCTGATTGGGCAAGGTTTGGTCCTTTGAATGTGCCCATAGCTCTGAATTCAACTCCAAAAATGGAGCCCTCTTGCAGACCTTCCTTAGGTGGATGGTGTGGAAGAAATGATGGAATCTCTCATGCTCTTTTCCTTCCTTCATGGTAGTATGGAACTCTTCTATAATATGCAGCTCATCATTATTGATTGCAACATCCAATGAAGTTGCTTTTGCATTATTGTAACCTGCTGCAATACATTGTTGGCTCTGGAGTTCCTCCATTGTAGCTTTTGGAAGATCAAATTCTTCCAACTTTGATTCAAGAGGCATGTTGCAAACTACAGGTGGTGCTTGCATGTTCTCTTCCATAGAAGCAGGTTCTTGTGGTTGAAGAATGAATGATGAAGAAGGAAAAGTTGTAATTTCTACAGGCTCCTTCTCATCAAAACATTCTTCTAAGTCTGATGGCAAATCAAACTCTTCAATGTCCTACTGCAGCAAGGTCTCTCCCTTTTGTATGGTGACCTTCAAATCTACATTTTTTTCACCATGTGGAGCTTCATCTTCAAACATGAAACTTGTCAGCTCGAACTCATCCAAAAAATCAGATTTTTGGAGAGATGAAGTGGGAGAGAAATATGTAACTTCTTATGCAACCTGCTCATGATTCAGTGCCTCTGAATTTGTTTTGGTCACCTCCATGATGGATTCATCAATCAAATCAAGCCCTTCAAATGAAAGAAAAAAATCTTCAATAATACTTCCTTCATCTAGTTCCAATTATGATTTGATTTCTTCCAGTTGCTCCTCTTCAATGGGACTTGGAGTTGATTGTTCTTCCTCCTTGTTGACTGGTTTTGCAGCTTGGATTAGATCAACATTTTCTTCAAATAAAGTGCCAACATGGACACTACACTCAGAACAAATAGACTGCTAGTCTTCTTGCCCCACTGCTGCTACAAAATCAGCCTTGGCCACCTACTTGTTCTTCAACCTTCCACCTCCTCCATTGGTTTAACCATCAAGGGGATCTTTGTGAACCCAAATTTGGCAGCCCAACTCTTCAGATTGTCTATCATTTCTTTTCTGTTGGGCTCATCTTCTTGCTGTCCTTGATTGGATTCTTGAGTCTCTTCCCAACATGGATTTGGGAATGCAAGAGGAGGGGTGGGTTGTGACTCAACTGGTTTTGCAATTATTTGTGGTGGTGGAGGGAGGTAGAACCTCTTGTTTCTTTGGAGGGAATGGCTGTTTGGAAGGGAAAAGGACAGAAGAACTGAGATGAGGTGGAAGACTAGGGGATGGAGAAATGAAATCAACACTTGGGGCAACATTCAATGGGAAGCTTGGAAATTGAAGCCCAAATTGAGATGGTGCTACTTGAGGATGGAAAGAGAAAATTACCAGATAATGGTGTAGGATTTACCCATTGACAAGGCTGCCTGGCACCAAGTTCATAGGCCTCTATCTCCACTGTCCATTGTGCAAGTTGGGGCAACATCTCACCATGAAGTCCAGCTTCTCCTGAGGGCTGTAGTGTCTTGGAAAAGGGCCAACCCATGGACAAGGTGCCCTGCAACCAATTCTGAAAGCCTCCATTTGAGCTGTTGCTCTTGATTGCACCATGTTTGCCTCCATTTTTTGGATCTTCTCCAATAGACCAACATCTTGCATTTGATTGTCTTCATTGTATGCATACCCTTGCTCTTGATATGTTTCATAACCAAACTGATTTTGGCATTGCTCATATGGATATGCATACTGGTTTTGAATTTGATCAAAATGCTGATTTGAAGGAGTTGTAAAGCACATTGGAGGTGGAATGTACATTGCTGCTGTTGTAAATGTGAATTCCATGATGGAAATGAAGTCATGATTGCACAACTTCATGGAATGGAAAAGAATGAAAGATATGGAAAGAAGAATGGATGAAAAAGGAATGGAAATGAATGAAAAGGAAGGTCTGCAACTTCAGAGATGGGTTGTTGACCATATGGAGTCGCCAGATGTGTTTGCAATTGCCTCCAAAGGCTGAAATCTTCATAGGAACACATCAACCTGCAAAAAATGAAGTGGAAGACCTCTTGGGTCCCACCGGGTGTGCCAAAACTGTTAGTGGCGCACGGTGGTGTAAGATATGTTGTTGTTTGCATGAGACTAAGAGAAGATGAAATATCTAACCCCAGTGTCCCACCGGGCATGCCAAAACTGTTAGTGAAAAATCACAGCACCCCCAAATGAGTTATGGATCTGCTTTTCTAAGGCAAAGTCATTTGGTGTGATTGCACAACATTGAGCTTTCCCAAAGTGTGGGACCTTTGCAAATGGGGAAAGCTCTCCAGAGAAGGTTGGTTCCTCTTCCTAAACTACCTGCCACAAGCTATTCCAGTGCAGGCAAGCTAATCTAACCTAATCTAACTTCCAAGGAGACGGAGAGAAAGAAAACTGGAAAAAATAGAGCCTACACTAAAACGGTGATACACCAGAGAAGGAAAATGTTGATCTATCAAAACTGCCATGGAACAAGAAGAGGTGAGCAATGGAAAGGATGGACAAGTGCATCACAGACCAAAGATGGATTTCACACAGAAAATGTTCCAAAACTCCATGAACACAGCTCCAAAACCTGCAATGAACATCCAAACATGCACAAATACTTGTAATGAAGAGAGGCAAGAAGAAAACAACCAAAAAATGAGCAAGGATGGACAAATGCATCACAAAACACATTTTTTATTGCTCCAGAAGTTTGCACAGAACATCATTTCATGGGTAAGAGGCAAAAAATGCCATTACAGAGTAGGGGAGGAGGTTCAAACTCCATTTTCAACCCTGGGGAAGAAAAGAAGGGAGAGGCAGAGAAGAAGGATGAACAACCTTTTACAAATGAGCCAAAATTGGCTTTTTTTTTCGCTCGAACAGAATGAAAGAAATGAGAAAACATGGGAAAATCGATTTTGAAACTCCAACCACCGACAAGATCCATTTCATTATCCTGCAAAATGATGGGTTTCCATGAAAAATCCCATACTTTCATTGTACATTGCTTCGCAGAGCAAGAAAGAGGCCCATACTTCATTAATTTTGGTGGTTGGGGTCGTTTCTGCATTTTTTTCCGTGCTAGAGACGTTTTCCCATTTTTCTCCCACAAAACTCCATCAAAATTTAAAATTGAAGTGTCCATCGTGTGGATAATTTCAACAACTTTCCAATGATACCAAAATCATGAAAATCCGAGCTCTGGTGCAAAAGATATGCCCCTCTGAAGATTTAGGGCAAAAATGGTGAAATTAGGGCAAAAATCGGGTTCGTGAGGCAAAATTCTGATTTTTTCCCTCTTTTTTCAAATTGGGAAAATTTCCCAAAAACTCTCTGCACCCCGCTCCTTCGATGACACGTGGCGCCCTCTAGTTGATCTGCGGGCCTCAAGAGAAAATTCTGCCCAATTTGCCCGCCTGGGAAAATTTTCCAAAAGTCCCCGCCGCCCTCGACCTCTGCTGCTGATGTGGACACGTGGCACCTTCTGATTCGGTGCGGAGATGCGGTTCAACTTTTCACCTTTGCGCTTTTATGGTTTTGGCAAAAAACCAAAAATCCTCCCGACCCCCGATGCTTCCCGCTGTTGACACGTTGGCATTATGACGGGGCCTTAACCAATTTTTTCCATTCTCCTTTGCGGGCTCGCAGATTTTGATTTTAACCCCTTTTGCCCCAAAAGGCTAAGTGGAGAATTTTCTTCGTGCCTCCAAAAACTGCCAAATTCCTTGGTAAAATTTCTTCCTCCACTCCGCTGGCCCGAGCCTCTTTGGCACAAAACTCTCCCAAGCTCTGCGGGCCCGCCTTAGGAAAATTTCCCCTCCAAACTCCGCCGAGCCATAACTCAAAAAATACAAGGAGTTAGGAGGACTTCTTTACCTTTTTGGAAATGAGAAGAAAAATCCTATCTGATGAAGCCATTTCCAGAATCTTTTGAGTGCTTGCAATGTGTGAAAATTAAAGTTGAAGCACCAGAAAGGAAAGAATGAAGGCAAGTTAGCCAAAATAAGCAAAGGTTCATTTTGGATAACAGACATCAATTGTTTATCCTCTCATTTCAGATTTGTCTGTTGAGCATTTTGCTTGCATCTCCATTCTTGAGAACGAAAACCCTCCAAGACTTCTAGAGAAGAAAGAAAACCCTTTCTCTAGTTGAGAGGATTCTCCACCCTAGAGTTTCTATTGCTTATAACTTGATTAGCAGTCTATTTTCAGTATTTTCTAGTGGTAGAAGGAATAAAAGTGCAAATTTTTGGTCAAGGGTTTGGAAGAGAAGTTTATTGTGTTATTTCCAATCCGTTTCCAAATGGAGTGACCACTTTAGGAGTTGCTATATGTTGTTTTGGGGATTCTTTAAGGGCTGTTCCAGCTACTGTTATTACTTCTGATTTTGAGAAATCAAATTATTTAATTTTCAATATTTTTGGTGTGGAGGAAGGGCCAGTTTCAGCTGTGTCTGAGGTAAGTTTTTGCATAATTTTTATAAATTATTTTCAGCCTCTTTTGGATTCCCAACCTGGTTTTATCTATATATCTGGGCTTCATAAATTCTATAGATCAGTTTATAATGCAATTGGCTTGATTTACTTTCGGACTTCTATAAGCTCCATAATTAGCCCCAATTGCATTTTCTAGGGATAAATCAGATCTGCATTAAAAAAAATTGAATATTCTTTATAAATTGCATGTGGTAAGTGGGATTTGTCTAAATTCCCTTTGGAGTTGCAAAGTGTCTTTTTGGGACATTACACTTATGTTAACCATTTACATGGATTTGTTCGATGGTTTACATGGTATTAGACCTCATTTAAGTTGGAATGTTGAGGATGGGAAAACAATATAATCTTGGACTTCCATTTGAGATGGTTATCCCCCATTTTCTATGCAGTTCGACTCCTCACTTTAAGATTTTTAAAATCTTAAGGGTTCACTTAAGTAGCTGATTACTGCACTCGGGATCGAAATGGGAAGAGTCAATGGACCATACCATTCTTGTCCAACCAGACTCCTTACATCATAGCCCAATGTGATCAGCCCTAGGAAATATTGGCACAAGACCATTGACCCTTAAAGGCAATTCAAATACTTTGATTTGTCCGTACACTACCTCAATGGAAGTCACAATTGCTTTTGTATTGTATTGTCCTTCCTAGCTATGTGGATGGGCAGATCTAACACCCTTTCTGTCAGTCTCTTATATGAGAAATTGGTCGTGGATGGTGGTTTTAGATTCATTTGCCAACATCTGATAATTTAATACTGGTGGTATTTATCATCCATGTGCATTCAGATTTTACATACTAGGCATTGCCGCCGCCATATTGCATGTTTTGTCTTATGTGCATGCATGAGTAACCTGTGATATCTGGTCATACACTACAATGAGGAAAGGTAAGAAGTTTGATTCTATCAAAGCACAACCCACGCCTTCCATTTGATCAACGCCATGTAGATCTGCCTCGACGTCAAAGTGGTATTTTCACATTTTATGTCTTTCCATTCTCAATCGCCACATTTCACACATTATTCAAGATGCGTTCTCTTCCAACGATGTCAATATCTGATATTCCATCAGTTCTGCCAACCTGAAATTTCCAGCCAACATCATATGCTTGCGAAGAGGCATTTACAACTCGTAGAGTAGTTAACATTGTTATAAGTGAAGTGATTTTGCCGGAAGAAGACTCGTATTCATTGGATCGTCCAACTCCATATCAAATCTATTGACTCAACGCACAAAGTAATTCCAGCATCTCCTTCATTTTGTTTGATCTTTCTGTATCTTTGATAATTTTCCATCCACCTTGGAGTGAAACATGCACTGTGCACCCAAAATTCTTCTTTAATGAAGACTACGAGCACCAGGTCGATTGGTATTTTAAAGTTTTTAAATAGTTTGTTGATTTTGGATATAATCTATGTAGTGCTCTATAGTATCATCTTTAGATTGATCAATATAAGTCTCTGTGCTTTATTAATACCACACCAAAGAATCAATTTGATTTAGTTCATTTAAAATTAGCATCTCTCATAAGTCTATATTTAAATTTTATCGTGTAAAAATTAAAAAAAACTAAATGGGTGCATTTTCTATTGAATTGACACACGTCAAAAAAATGTTTTAACTATGGGTAGGTTTCAATTCTCATGGAGTACATTGTTTCTATCTTGGAGTTGTGATGTAGTGTCTCTTTCTAGGTGTCATGTCCCTTTTTCGAGCTGATTCCAATTGAAGACCTTGGCCCATTTCCCTTCCTCATGGGTCCAAGCAAACAAGCTAGAGGAAGCTAGCAATGCCATCATGTGCTTCATTTTATTTCCTAATTGACGTTGTAATCGTTGGTGAGCCTAGCCCCCAACAATAAATCAAAAATAAAAAGCTATTGGTGAGCATGTAGGCTCCAAAAATACCAATTAGAAATTAGAAAGTACTTTTCTAAAGAGGTCGGCCATCATTTACTTTATAAGCCCCCCCTTATGGTTTTAAAAGGGAGGTCATTTGGCCATTAGAGGATTATGTTAAGTGGATTTCTCATTTTTGGTAAAGGATTGCTTGTTAAGCATCTTTTTCCTCTCTCTCAAGGACGAAAACCCTTGATTGAGGCACACCCAAGGACGAAAAACCTTTGTGGAGAAGTGTGGACCAAACTCCACACTACCCTTTGGTGGATTTCTCTCTATTACTCGTTATGACAGATTTCTTCCCTATGCGACTTGCTTGGAGGTGTGTTTTAAGGATATTGCTGGTTTCTATGTGGTCTCTTTGCATGGTTGGACTCCTCATGATTTATAAAGGCAAAATCTTCCATTTTATCAATTGTTTGGTGCAAATTATATTTTATTTCAAGTGGGGTGACCTGGTGGTGTTTTGGTATGTGCAGTGATATTTTGGAAAATCCGAAATCATCATCTTATTCTCTATATTTCATAAGGCCAATATCTCGAGTTTCATGATTTTTGATGTTTTCTAAGTTTAGTTATGAATTTTTAAAAATAACATTGCAAACAAGGGTTTCGTGAAATTCATATCTCCGTATCTAGGGCATTAAAAATCAGATTTCTTGCACTACATGATTGTTGAGGTTATATCATAATTTTAGAAATTCAAGTGAAGCTAATACAAAGGGTTTTGAAGGCTCAAAAGTGGGGTTGAAAACCCAAATCAGGTCGTTGCCCTAGAACTGGGTTTAATTTGCAGATTTTTGGGGTTATAACAACAGCTCTATAAATCTGATTTGAGAGCTTTTGGCCATTTCTTGAGGTCCCCCCAAAAAGGACATTACAGTGGTATTAGAGCTCTTCCTCCCAACCTTTGAAGCATGGCAGATGACAACGGTATTCAATATTATCAAAGGAGGGGAAAGAAAAAGACATCAGAGTCTAGAGAAGAGAAATTGGAGATGATTATGAAAACACAAGGAATGATGGAGGCATTGAGTCAACTTGCCCTACCCATCAAAAATTTGCAAGGTGGTGGTTCGGCCAAAGAGGAAGAGTCCTCCTACAGCCCCTGTGAATCAAAGACGGAGAAAATTCCTTTTGCAAGGCCCTACAAACCCCAATTTGTGGCTAAGGAGGAAGTCACTCCACAAGGGAGCCCTAGACAAGCTCATGGCTACATGACATTGCTTGAAGAATACCAAGAAATGTCAGAGTTTTGGCAGGCAATGTCTCTCATGGATTTCATCGGATTGAGGACAAAACAAAGACATTATTGGCAAAGAACCCTAACACCAAAAGAAGTACCATATGCCGAGAAGATGGATGTTTCAGCCCTAGGGATAAGACGTCCTTCCATCGGGATGAAGGAAGTTAAGGAGCATGTCATCCAAGGTGAAACTCTTTTGTGCTTGATGAATTCATGACACCTAACGGTTGCAATGAACTAACAATTGTCAATGAAGAACCGTTGATAGAAAAAGGTATACTTTTTAAGGAACCAAATGTTGATATTAGACAAGAGAAGAAATTCATATATGCAAGCAACGAGGATGTAATGGAAACTCAAAGAAAGTGTGAGGAGTGGCAAAGAAGAGTTAGGGCTGCTAGATTGATAGCAGCTCAAGGGAAACAACACTTACAAGAGTATAAGGCAAGGAACTCTTCATTATTGACAAGGAAAAAGGAAGCAACCATGAAGCATGAGGCAAGAGAAAAAGATGGGTTTGATGAAAAGGAGGAATTGGAATTGAAGTCAAATTTCAAGGTGAAATTAATAATTTTCAGCTTGTCGGTCAGTAGCAAACAACCACCACCAAGAGTCAATCAATGAAGATATCAACAAGGAACAATCTCCATTTTGTCATCATCCAAAGAAAGGTAAAAATCCCTTGTTATTCTATGCTAATTTATTGGATTCTAATGGTTACACAGGGCAGTCACACAGTGGAATCAAATCAGATTTAATAAGGGCCTATGAGGATGATGCTATGCATGAGATAAGGGCTCCATAGGGTTATTTTCTGAGTGCTGCTCCTAACTCAGAAATTCTGAGTCAAGAAAGCATCAAAGGCAACCCATGGTATAAAGAAATCTCCGTTTTTTTGTTTGCTTGATTTGACATTGCTAATATGTTACCCTCACACACAGCTAGTTGGAGAAGGTGATCAAATTTTATGCTTGTTATGTCCTATTATATCACCGTTGATTGGGGCATCCTATACAAATTGTTATGGCATTGTATCTCGTCCGGTGCTCATTAGGGAAAAAAGTGTTGTAAGAATATAGGATTACACACCATCTTGATCACGTTGGCTCCTATAGAAATTGAAGGCACTTTTGTTGCTAAGAGCCTATGGAGAGGCTATGAGGCCGTTAAGTCATACTTGCATTGGGTCAGAGATGGATTCAAGACCGGGATCTCTTTCAACGACCATATCATCTTGTGGTCTCCTATCATGACTAGCAACTGCATTCCTTTAATGGAAATGCCTATAGTTAAAGACTTACGTCTCTTCACGAAGGGAATTTTTTCCATTTGAAGCCTTGTGCATTCCAGATATTGGATTCCCTGGCCAGAGATCAAAGTCAAATTCAATCTGATTAATTCAGACCTCCCTTCCATTATTAAAGTGTAGAATATTCTCCCTGAAGTGATGCTTCACAAGCTAGGTATGTAGCCACCAACTGCTTGGTGTAAAGATTGGAGATGGAAAATGGATACCTCTTTTATACAATACATGTTGAAATTGCTCTACCAGCTTATGAGCCCTTTCTCTCTCGCCATTTGCAAGCTCAATTATGGATGCAAACTCAATTCTTCACCTCGAACATGGCTTTTTCCGCTTCAATCGGGTGTGGAATTCCTAGATAGAACCCAAAACCATGCATATTCTTTGGTGTCTTGTTTACCAAGGCCTCCCACTTGGCGAAAGGCTTTAACATCTTAGCGTTGTCAATCCCAAATGTCCTACTTGCGGTAGCCCTGAAACCTTCAAGCATATTTTTTTTGTTATGCTCTTATGCACAAGCTGTTTGGACCTGGATACACTCATTGTTTAAGCCCTATCATCTCAAGCCTTTCGTTTGGAAGATGGCTTTGTTTGGAGATTTTTCTCAATGGCTTCCTTACATTACTTTCTTGTGGCAATTTTTTAGAGCAATCATTCTTTTTCAATTATAGAAAGCTTGAAATATTGTTATGTTTAATAGAAAGGCGGCTCTTGAGTCCTAACATATTCAGGAGTTTCTTGCAAACTGGGAGAGTGCCCCTTGCACAATGAGTCGATTGCCAGCAGATCTGCTCTAGTTGGGTTCAACACCACCAATTGTCAGGTATTGGCAAAGCTTCTCGCACAGTAGTCATCCCTCCCCAGTCCATGGTTGCTTCCACACCCCACCACCTAAGGGCAAGGGGGATGGAGTCTACCACCACCGCGAGGGAAATATGCGGCTATTCCCTCTAATACTACTCCGTCTCGTTGGCCTTCTCCTATGCAAGGAGCAACTGTCATGGGCTTACTGCTTCCTAATGAAGGAATTATGGTTCCACATGCTACCCAGTACCCTTTAAATGGTTAGATTGTTCACGATCCTCTTGATGATGAGCCTTTTGCCATTGGAGCCCTCCCACCTCAAAATGATCCTCCTCCTCCGCCCAGTGATGCAACTGCTTGTGCCTAGTTGCTTGTGATGTAATGTTGTGTTAAAATGTTGCTCCACTTTTTTGGCATGTAATTTTGTAATCTTCCTTTTTCCAAGCTAGTTCAATATGGAAGACCTTATGCCCATTCCTCTTCCCGTGGACATCAAGGAGCAAGGGAGGGAAACTTGTCATGGTTGTAAGTGTTTTACTTTAATAATTAATTATTTTATATACTAATCATGACATTGGATTGGTTCAACTAGGTGGTGGAAGACTTGTCAAACAATGCAAGGAGGTTTTCTATTTTTTCATTATGGAAGTCGGTCTTGTGGAGGCCTACATGGTGACTTTAATGTTCTTTTTTTTTAGTAAGGGGGGTCGGTCTCTCTAGAGGATTTTAATTGCCCACTGACATCTTCAAGGCCTATATAAGGAGGTTCGACTTGCTAAAGGAGGGTTATATTTATTTTGATATTGATTTCTCTTAGACGTGGAGTAAGTAGCTTCTCGTCTTTCCATTGAAGAACAAAATCCAGTGTTACGCGGGGACGCGGGGACGCGTCCTGGAGGTTTACATCATGTCCCGGACGTCTGGGACATTTCAGGGACTTGGGGACGAGGACGGGGATAGGACGTTTCCCTGCCATCCCCATTTTCCAAATAATAAGGGGGATGTCTCGAGGACGTCTCCTAAAAACAAGGAACGCACCCGGGACGTCCTGGGTGCAAACAATGTTTAGGGACTTTGTTGGGGACGTCCCCAACACCTTTCACCCTAAGCAAAAGTTAAAACAACTCGTTTTTTTAATCATTTTTATGTTTTTTTAAATATTTTTCTCAACTTTTAATGCTTTCAAATTAAAAGCAACATGACCTAACCCTAAAAGCAACAAAAAAACTTATAAAAAGAGCATTTCACACTCATTCTAATCACACCAAGCAAGAGCAAAAAAAAGAGAAGGAAAGAGCAAATATAAAAAAAAAAAAAGGCAAAAGCAAAGAGAGCAAGAGCAAGGAGGAAGAGCAAGAGCAAGAGCAAGAGGTATGTACATACATTACTAATTTACTACCATTCTTTGTTTTTTTTTTAAATTTTCAAATCGCCAAAACTCGAAAAAATTATAAAACTCGCCAAAACTTGTTTTTTGTTTTTTCTTCTATGCTCGGACTAACTGTCCCACCTGACAGCTTGGTCACAACCTGCTTATTCAAATGTTGACTTCACATATTAACAGATGCGTAGGTTTTTTTTTTAAAAATGTATTCATCACTGTTTTTGTTTTTTAAATGTATTCATCGCTGTTTTTTTTTAAAATGTATTCATCGCTGTTTTTTTTTTAACTTTGTATTCATTGTTTTATTGTATCGTATAGTTATATTGTTTTGTATTTTAATTATTCCAACTTCAAAATGAGTTCCGATAGTGATTATCAAGCTGAATATGAGGTTGAAATGGGTGTGCAAGGAGAGGGAACACAATCAAAAACACCTAATACTGCTACTAGTTCACAAGGGAGTGTGGGAGTGTGGACAAATTCAATTGCCCCTCCGAAATCTTGAAAAAAATATGCTAGGGTGGCCTTTTGATAAGAAAAAACCTTTGAAACAATTTGGTCAAATTATGCAGGGTCCTAGATCAAACATTTCAGGGTGCACTAAAATATGGAAATGCAACATATGCTCATTATCTTGGTCAGGCAGCATTACTAGGTTGAATGCACATTTATTGCACATTGCAGGGAAAGGTGTACGCATTGTGTGGGACAGCTATCACTTGAAGAGAGGTCAGAAATGGTGAGCCTAGTATAATGGAGATATGGTGGAAAAAGGTTCCAGAAGTTCGTGGCCTGTCAGCTACGCCCTTAATCATATATCTTATATTGGATGTATATAGCCGACTTGTGGCTATCATAACTTCTTATCATTATGTATCTCTTTCATATATGTTATATTATCATTAGTGGGTCGGCCTTGGTGTTGGCCATAGCATAGGAATAGTATATATAGGGGTTAGTAGGTAGTAGTTGATCATCATATTGAGCATTTGAGTCTTATTGTTTGGTTTGGAGGTTGCCCCCTCGAAGTGGCTAAGCTATTCTACTTGCACATTGAGATCATTTATCTGAAATATTGTGTTCATTGGTGTTATATTGATGCTAATAATCAGATTTATACAAGTAATTCCATTACAAGTGGTATCAGAGCTTGAACTCGGCCAACACTGCGTCAAACCCTAATTGTGAAGGTTCGTCCATATCTCAAAATTGGTAGCGAATTTTTCTGCAAATTTTTTGTGGTGTGGCGAAATCAGTCAAGTAAGCTCCCCTCCAAATTTTAAGAATTTTTGACTTGTTTTGCAAAAGTTATAGCGGTTTTATGTTTTTTCATAATTCGGCTACCTAGGGTGCAATTTGTGGAATTTTTCAAAGTTATTTACATTTCCAGAAAGAGGATTAAAAATTAGTTTGAGTTCGTTCTTTGAGTTTTTTAAAATTTGGCCGAATTCCTATTGAAATCCCAAACCCTAAATTTTGACCTTGATCCCTAAATCCTACCATTTTGGGGCATCATGGTTGGGCCTTCGACAAGAGGCAAAAAGAATCCCATCACTCCGGGTAAAACCCCTGATAAGGATGAGATAATAGTTGAGGAGTTAGAGTCAGAAGGGGTATCTACAGAGTCCTCAGGGTTAGGGTTTACTTCAACTGACCATAAGGTCAGCTATCTTGAGTTAGAGTTGTGAAACCTCGAGGGTAGAGTGGCCAACAAAGAAGATGTAGAAAAGATTGGACAACGATTGGAGGATTTCATTCACCAATTTAGTTACAATATCATGGGTCATCATATCCTTCCTAATCAGCCACAACTCAATCATACTCATATTAACCAGGGTGGATCTTCAAGTCAAAGTAATAACAAACTAGCCAGGGTGGATCTGCAAACATGACCAATCCAAATACAAACACTCTACAAGCCCGTAACATGATTCCAAAAGTGGAAATGCGTAAGTTTGATGGAAAGGATCCACTCAATTGGATTAACCAGATGGAGAATTTCTTTGATCTTCATCAGATTCCATTGGGAACAAAAGGTTACCATGGCATCGTTGTATCTTGAACCTGACCAATTCATTTGGTATCGATGGTTATGTGCTCAAAGGAAAAAGAGTGGCCTCAATGTTACATGGACAGTCTTCACCGAAGAGTTGCAATTGCACTATAGTTCTAGTGTGTCAGAGAATTATTTCAGTCAATTAGCAAAGCTAAGACAAATAGGAACAGTCAAAGATTACATCCATCAATTCCAAAACCTTTCCTTACAGGTGGAAAATATTCCTGAAGAGAATCTAAATGACTTATTTCTTGGGGGTCTTAAAGAACAAATTGAGACTGAGGTGCGTATGTTTAATCCTCATAAGGTTTCAGATTCTATGATCATGGCACGTAGGGCAGAGGAAAATTTTCTTTCCAGTAGGAAACAAACTGTCAGTAATATCAGAGATCGTAGCACCTTTCCACCATCATTCCCTCGGCCAGTTAGACTGACACCTCAACAAATTGAAGAAAAGAGAGCCAAAGGGTTATGTTTTAATTGTGACAACAAATTTGGACCAGGACATAAGTGTGCTGAAAAGAAGTTGTTCTACATTGAGGGGCCTAATGAAGAAGAAGAAAATGAAGAAGACGAAGAGGTAGAGCCAGAGGAGGAATTAGGAGATCCCCAGCCAACAATATCATGCCATGCAATTTCTAGTATTAGCACTCCCCAAACTCTCAAAGTAGTTGGATTCTTAAAAAAATAGAGGGTAACAGTGTTGATTGATTCGGGAAGTACTCACAACTTCATCAATCATAAGTTGGTGGTACGCTTGAACTGCTTTGTTTATCCAACTCCAGAATGTCAAGTCATGATCGCTGATGGGAAAACTGTTAGTTGTTCAGGAAAATGCCATAACATTAATCTCACCATGGGAGATTACTTGCTAACTAGCAATATGTATGCCATTTCCATGGGAGGAGCAGACATTGTGTTAGGAGTTCAGTGGCTTACCACCTTGGGAACCATTGAAATGAATTTCCAAGAGTTGTTCATGCAATTTCAGTCAGAAGGGAGGACTTTTAAACTAAAAGGACTAAGAGCAAAGTCCCCACATATGGTAAGTTCTCATCAGATGCAAAAATTGCTTAGAAAAGGTGCAGAGGGGTTTGTGGCACAACTATTTTCATTGGAAGCACATCATTCCAATACATTTATACCCGCAGATATGCAAGCAGTTATAGATGAGCACTCAGTGGTGTTTGGAGAAATGCCCAAGGGTTTGCCTCCAAAAAGAGACCATGACCATGCCATCCAGCTAGTACCAGGGAGTCAACCACCCAACATCAGACCTTATAGGTACCCCTATATGCAAAAGAGTGAGATTGAGAAGATAGTTCAAGAGATGTTAGAAGCAGGACTTATTCGTCATAGTCAGAGTGCTTACTCTTCTCCTGTAGTGATGGTACGGAAAAAAGATGACAATTGGCGCATGTGTCCAGATTACAGGGAACTCAATAAGTACACAGTTAAAGATAAGTTTCCTATTCCTATAATTGATGATTTGTTAGATGAGTTACATGGTGTTGTTTACTTTACAAAACTTGATCTTCGTTCTGGATATCATCATATTAGAATCAGGGATGAAGATATTCATAAAACAACCTTCAGGACACATGAAGGACACTATGAGTTCTTGGTAATGCCTTTTGGACTAACAAATGCACCCTCTACATTTCAAAGCTTGATGAATTCCATCTTTAAGCCATTTCTTCGAAAGTTTGTTTTAGTGTTCTTTGATGATATATTAATCTATAGTAAAACATGGGAGGAACACCTGCATCATGTAAATAAGGTGTTGGAAACTCTTGAACAACATCAACTTTATGCAAAGCCTTCTAAGTGTTCTTTTGGTGTCAAGGAGGTTGAATATTTGGGTCATATTGTCTCTTATGAAGGTGTTAAAGTGGATCCTAACAAGATAAAAGCCATGCTTGAATGGAAGGTTCCCAAAACCCTAAAAAATCTCCGAGGATTTTTGGGGCTTATAGGTTATTATCGTAGATTTGTAAGGAATTATGGCAGCATCACAACACCACTCACAACTTTATTGAAGAAGGACTCTTTCCATTGGAACGAGCAAGCTACTACAACATTTGAGAAGTTGAAGGAGGCCATGTGCACCACTCCAGTTCTAGCCACCCCAGATTTTTCCAAAACATTCATTGTTGAATGTGATGCTTCAGGGTATGGTATGGGGGTAGTACTCATGCAAGAAGTCGCAACCCATTGCCTTCGAGAGCCGCCAATTCAAAGGTAAGAATATATCTAAACCAGTTTATGAGAAAGAAATGCTAGCAATACTTCATGCAGTGAAGCAATGGAGACCATATCTAATGGGCAGACATTTCAAAGTAAAGACAGATCATGATAGTTTGAAATACTTCTTAGAGCAACGTTTATCATCAGAAGAACAACAGAAATGGGTCTCAAAAATGTTGGGGTATGATTTTGAGATAATATACAAGAAAGGGAAAGAGAATGTAGTTGTTGATGCTTTATCTCGGAAGGATGAATCAGCCTGAGCATTGTTGTGTGCCATATCTGTATTACAGGAGGATTGGATAGAGGATGCAAGGTCTGAATGGAAAAATGACCCAGGTACACAAAATCTCATTCAGAATCTCCAACAAGATCCAAGCATGTCAGAAAAATTTGTATGGAAAGGAGATGTTTTATGGTATAAAGATAGATTATATCTATGTAAGAATTCAATCCTTAAAAATAGGGTTCTATCTGAGCTCCATGCTTCTCTAGTAGGGGGTCATTTTGGCTTCTTGAAGACTTATCATCGAATCAAGCATGATTTTTTCTGGGAAGGGCTAAAAGGGGATGTCCAAAAGTTTGTGGCAGAATGCATGGTTTGTCAACAAAATAAGGGCAAAACAATTAAGTCCCCAGGTCTTTTACAACCTCTATCTATTCCTAGCCAGAGGTGGGAAGAGGTGTCCATGGACTTCATCACAGGATTGCCTAAATCAGAAGGTAAAAATGTAATCATGGTGGTGGTGGACAGACTCACCAAATATGCCCATTTTTGTGCCTTATCACATCCATTTGTTGCGAGTACAGTAGCAACAGCCTTCAGGGATACAATTCAAAAGCTACATGGGACACCAAAGATTATAGTAAGTGACCGAGACCCTATCTTTACTAGTAATTTTTGGACTGACTTGTTCTCATGCTTGGGCACACAACTAGCTCGTAGTTCCTCTTATCATCCCCAGTCTGATGGGCAAACAGAGGTGGTAAACAAGTGCTTGGAGGGATATCTTCATTGTTTTACATTCAGATAAGCAAGCAAGATGGGTCCAATGGTTACCGCTGGCAGAATGGTGGTATAACACCTCCTTTCATACTTCATCTAAAATGTCTCCTTTCTTGGCATTATATGGGTACCATCCACCATCTATCACTTCATCTTTGAGAGTCCAGCCAAGGGTTCGAGTAGTTGAAGAACATATTCAACACCAACAAGAGGTGCTTTCTAGTCTCAGGGAGAATTTGGCCATGTCACAAAACTGCATGAAGCAACAGGCAGACCAACATCGCAGTGAAAGACATTTTGAAGTCGGTGATTGGGTTTTTGTGCGTTTACAACCATATAAGAAAATGTCCTTGAAACAACAGAAAAAGGATAACAAGCTTTCACCTAAGTATTATGGCCCTTATCAAGTGTTACAGAAGATTGGCAATGTAGCATACAAACTGGAATTCCTCCGGCTACTCAAATTCATCCAATCTTCCATGTATCTTGCCTAAAGAAGGTAATTGGACAGATGGTATCAACCCAGACAGTGTTACCAGAGCTTGATGAAGAGGGAAGAATCATCCTGGAACCAGAATGCATCCTTCAGACACGCACTAAGCGATTGAGGACAAGGGTCATCACTGAGTATTTGATCAAGTGGAAAAATCTAGACAATGAAGACGCAACTTGGGAGGATGCAAACTTCCTGCAGCAACATCTAGATCTTCTCAACATTGGGGACAATGTTGCTTCGAAGGGAGGGGCATGCTACGCCCTTAATCATATATCTTATATTGGATGTATATAGCCGACTTGTGGCTATCATAACTTCTTATCATTATGTATCTCTTTCATATATGTTATATTATCATTAGTGGGTCGGCCTTGGTGTTGGCCATAGCATAGGAATAGTATATATAAGGGTTAGTAGGTAGTAGTTGATCATCATATTGAGCATTTGAGTCTTATTGTTTGGTTTGGAGGTTGCCCCCTCGAAATGGCTAAGCTATTCTACTTGCACATTGAGATCATTTATCTGAAAATATTGTATTCATTGGTGTTATATTGCTGCTAATAATCAGATTTATACAAGTAATTGGATTACAAAGGTTGTGGCCTCCAATCTAGTTGCTGAAATGTATGATAAAAAGGCTAGAGAAGAGGCTGATGATGCCATTGGAAAATTCTTTTTGGCTACTGGCATTCCATTTCATGTTGCTCGCTCTCCTTATTTCAAGGAGGCTATGGTTAAGGTAGCCAAAGAAGGTGTGAGTTATGTGCCCCCAGGAGACACTAAGTTGAGAACCACAATCTTGGATAAGAACTATTCCAAGGTTAATTTACTAATGAAAGAAATGAGGTGCACATAGGTCTCTCACGGTTGCAGCATCATCATGGATGGGTGGACAAATATCACTTTTTCAGGGCAGTTGATTGTTCAGGGAAGAAAAAAGATGCAGAGTTCCAATTCACCATTTTGCGAGATGCTATTAAGGAGGTTGGCCCTGCCAACGTTGTGCAGATTATTACAGATGCAACTTATGTGTGCAGGGCAACAGGTAAGCTTGTCGAGGCTCATTACCGACATATATATTGGACCCCATGTTGTGTGCATGCTATGAACAATGCACTAAAAGATATTGGAAAAATTGATTGGGTCAAAAATGTAGTGGTTGATGCTAGAGATGTGCAGATGTTCATCTACAACCACCATGCATCATTGGCACTCTTCCATAGCTTTTCAAGGAAGGAATTCCTCAAGCCAGTGGACACACATTTTGCATCATATGTTATTTTGCTGGATAGGATGGTTGAGTTGCAGGAATCATTACAGTGTATGGTCATGACATCAGAGTGGTCTAGGTGGGATGGGTCGAAGACAGAGCAGGGGAAGAAGGTGAAAGCAATTGTGGTGAATGAAACATTTTGGATAGATGTGAGATATATCACATCCATAATATCTCCAGTTTTTCAGTGTGATAAAATATGGGGATTCTTAGAGCCCTAGCCTTGGTGAGATATACGAATGTATTGATAGTATGCTTGGCCAGATGAAGGTTGTTGTTCGAGCAAGGGACCCCCACCTTGGGGTTCTACCATCACCATATTCATCCTATCATTGAGCAGAGATGGGAGAAGTTGAACACTCCTTTACATATGGCTGCATATGCACTAAATCCGAAGTGGTATGTTGAGAGGCCAGACAGAGTTCTCCCAATAGATGATGAGGAGGTGAGGAAGGGTTTCTTGAAAGCCCTAAAAAAATGTATAATTCAGAGGATGCTTCACGAGTCGGAACTGATTGGCTCAAGTTCGCTTATCTGGATGGCTACAAAAATCCATCAAAGATAGACAGGACCACATTGGCACAGGGGAGTCCAGTTAGTTGGTGGCGATTGTATGGACGTGCAGGACTGCTATGTACACTTGCTATTCATCTTCTTTCTCAGGTTTCTAGTTCCTCTGCTTCTGAGAGGAATTGGTCAACATATGGGTGGATCCACTCTCTTAAGAGGAACATACCTCTAAGAGAGCAGAGAAACTTGTACATAGTGCCTTGCGTCTCATGGATCGCAAGACACCTATGTACAAGGAGAGCCCAACATTGCGGTGGGATGTGCATCCTGAGGATGCAAGGCGGGTTGATGAAGATCAGGAGCAGCGATGACTGGTTGATATCTCCATTGCAGATGCAGATAACGTTGATACAGATACTCCTAGTGAGGAGGAGCGGTTCGCAACTGTTCCTTCGGGGGGCTCTAATAGTGATTTTTGAATTGTACTTGTCACTTGTCATTTTGGTTATGTAATGTCATTTTGGTTATGAGACATGACATAATATTTCATAGCATATGTAATGTGGGTGTAGTTGTACTCTTCTCATGTTGATTATTGAAGAGTAAGACTAAGACTGTTTTTAATTTTCAGCTTTACTATTTACTATTTAATCTTTCATTGTCATGTTGAAGTTTTGAACATTGAATATAATATATATAGCTGTAGCATTTTGGGCCTTGGCTTATGTGATGAATAATTGGATTAATCATTAATGGTTTCATTCTTCAAACTTTCAATTTTAAGTCTTAGGTTATTGAATTATTCATGTTATATTTATAAAATTAATAAATTATATATATATTTTTATATATTTTTTATTAGCCGTCCCCCCGCCATCTCGAAATTTTCAAAAAAAATTGATGTCCCAAAAACCCCGTCCCTACGTCCCAACGTTCCAGAGTCTTAGGTAACTATGACAAAAACCTTTCCTTGGTCTCCTATTGAAGATGAAATCCTTCAATAGGATCACACTAGGGAATGGAAACCCTCTTGTGTGCAAAGATGATCTCACACGGAGGTCACATTGGTACTACAAAGTGATTTTATGCAGTTGATCTTCATTTCCAGCCCTAGGTGACTTGCTTGAGAGTCGAGTTCAATGCCTTCTAGGGCACAATTTGGTATTTTGAGTTGGCATTCTTGTTTTTCATATTTTATAAGGCAATCTACATTTTGGTGATTTTAGGAGAAGTTTCTTTATTTTTTCAAGCCCTCGGTTTGGTTGTATGATTGATGTCGTAAAAATTAATTACATTTGTGATTTATTATTTGTTTCTCCATTTTTTAATGTATTTGAGATTCATAAATTTGTCGTGGTTGGATAAAGTATTTGGTGGCATTTCATCTTTGTTTCCATGGTTAAATGTTGATGTGAGCCTCATATGCAGCTCGCTACCCTAGAGGGCTGATTGATATTGTGTTGATTGTTTGAAGAGCATTTTCATTTATTTCATATTGATGTTTGTGTGTTTGAAGGTGCAATTGCAGATTTGATTCAAAGCCAAACCCTTATGCCTAGTTTCAGCCCTAAAAAGGGACATTACAGTGGTATCAGAGCATTGATCCTCCTTTCTAGAGGGTTCCATTCAGAAGGAGCAGCTAAATGACAAACATACAATTTGATGATGTTAGGGTTGAAAGGTTTGCCTTGGGACAAGAAAGATTGGGCAATAAAATGGCTCAGTTGATCCATACCATATAAAATCCGAATGGTGGAAGGAGCTCTTCAAAGGAAGTCAATAATACTCATCCATCCGAAGTGACACCATTGCTACATGGTATGAAGAATATAAGGCTCTTCCGGAAAAAATTCGTTAAGCCATGTCATTTTCCGAGTTCATGGGAGTAAGCAAGAGAAGATCACATCCCAAGCCTAAGTCACGAGCTACATAAGAAGAAAAATTAAGGCTGCAAGTAATGGAGAAGAAACAACCCATAAAGGAATCCACCACACAAGTTGAAGGAGAAATCATGGAGCTTGAGCCAAAGAAGGAAGAAAAATCAAACCTGCAAGTTGGTAAAGAGAAATTGGAGGTTGAAGCTCAATTGCCAAATGTGAATGTTGTACAACTTGCTGGAAATTTCAGAATAGTCATCTACATGAAGCAAGTAGATGATATTTATGGCCTTGGAGAGAACCATGAAAAAGTTTTGTGCATACATCAACAAAATGTGGATGAAGTTGAAGAAAAAGGGACATCAGTTGTTGTATATGAAGGGTTCAAATTAGAGGAACTTGCATCCTCCTTCGAGCTTTTATTGACTTATTTTTAGAACAACACTATGAAGAGTCATCTGATCGAAGAAAATAGTGGAAATCACGAGGATAGAAGGGTTGGAGGTATCTCCATAAACCCCGCTTCATCAAAGGAGGACAAACTATTTATGGGCAGCCAAAGGTATGATAATAATAATCACATTTCAGATTCGTTGATCCTTCCTATGTTATTGCCATACTTGTGTCATCACGGGCAGCTTGTTGAAAAGGATGAGCCTATGTCAAGTTTGATGCTTCATAGTATAATTGGCGGTCATTATGGACACCATAGTGGAAATGGTGATAAAGTGAAGAACACTTTAAGTGCCAAAGGGTACTCTAAGTGAAGAACACTCTAAATGCCAAAGGGTACTCTAAGTGAAGAACACTCTAACTTTACTAACTGGTACTAGAAGAAAATGAATTATTATTATTTATGTAGATTAGTGGCAAGTGTTAGTGTAGGTTATTATTTATCCTTTTATTTGTTTATTAGGATAATTCTTACACTTGTGTTAGCCCTACACTTGTTGGGTTAGCTTGCTTAGGTGTACTAGTTATGTGGAGTTAGCTTACTAGTTGTGTTGAGTTAGCTTTCCAGTTATGTGGAGTTAGCTTGCTAGTCTTGTGGAGTTAACTTGACTACCAGTATCAATTAGTAGGAGTTCTTCACCACTAATCAAAGTAGTAGTTGCACTGCCCTCCTCTTATATGTATATCCTTCTCACTAGTCAATGTGATCTATTGTAATGTATTGAGCATTATGAATTATGATGGATTTTCATATATGGTATTTTAGCTCTTTTGTTTTGCAAATCTAATGTGGTGTGCTATTATCATCTGAGATCTTCGCAACATAGAACAATCTTCTTATCGTTCCTTTCATAGTATCAAAGCCGTAGATGATGTAGACATCTATCTGTAAGTTTTTTGCAGCAAAGGTTTACTTGTTTTCATATATTTTGGAATTTTTTAGCACTTTGTTGCAGCGTCCATTTTTCACAAAATGGAGGGCTTTGTTGGATTCAAAAGGCAGCAAAACCCCATAAACAAGTGTAAACTTGGCCATTGAAGGAGACATCTTGTTTTTTAGTTTGTTTTAGTTTTGCAGAGGTGGACACAGACACGTACACATCTGCTTGGAAATCTATGCCAAGGGAAGAAATCTTTGTTGAGGAAGTAGAAAGTTTGGAAAAACGGTTTCTAGGTTTTTTTGGATTTTTCGCCTTCGGTACTGGGTTTTTTTCTTCCGCTTTGTAGCATTCGTATTTGACGAGAATCTGGACATCTTACAAATTCATGCTTGGGGAAATCCTTACCGGGGAAGTAGAAAATCTGGGTTTTTTCCCTTCGATACTGGGTTTTTTTCTTCTGCTTTGCAGCATTCCTATTTGGCGAGAATCTGGATATCTTACAAATTCGTGTATGGGGAAATCGTTACCGGGAAAGTAGAAAATCCAAAAAAATGGTTTCTGGGCGTTTATGGGTTTTTTTTCTTCCACTTCTCCGAGTTTATGTTTGACGGGGAAATGTAAATCATACATTTCCGTGTCAGGAGAAGAAATTTGTGTTGAGGAAATTAAAGTCTAAAAAAATCGCTTTCTGGGTTTTTTTGGGTTTTGTGTGTTCTGTAATGGTTTTTTTCTTCCACTTTGCAGCGTTCTTGTTTCGCGGGGATGTGGAAATCTTTGATATACGTGGCATAGGGAAATCAGTGTCGGGGAGGCAGAAAGTCCTCATAAACGCTTTCTGGTTTTTTTGCATTCAGTATTGGGTTTTTATCTTCGGCTTTTGCAAAGTTCCTGTGTACCAAGGATTTGAGGATATTGTAGATCTATGCTACTTTTGGGGATCTTGGAAATCCGTGCCAGAGGCAGAAAATCTGGAAAAATCATTTCTGGGTTTTTCACGTTTGGTATTGGGTTTTTTTTCAGGCCCCCCTCCACGACAAGTCAGAGGATACGCTCTACACATAGAGGGACACACCTGTGTCAGTTGGTCTACATAGGATTTCTAAGGATACATATAGTCCTTTCACAGCTTATGGTCAGTTCCTCTTCCTGCTCAGGGAGTCACAAGCGTTGGTGATCTTCAACGGGATCGAGCGCTTCCCGGCTTCACACTTCTTCACATGTCGTCCCCATGGTGGGGGCACTAGTGTGGTGGACTGTCCTCGCCAACCCAAATATCTCACCCCTCTTCTGCTCCTCTGTTTCCCCCATTCCCCTTGCCGACCCTGTAGTCCTATCTTTCTCTTTAGTCGCCAGTCCTCCTACCACCACCATCCCCCCCTCCCCCTCCCCACTACCCCCCTCACATCTCCTTTCAGTTTGATAAAGGGGACCACGGGTCTTACTCATCCCACCTCTGCGACCTTCTCCCCTCTGAGCCCCACTTCTTTAACTTGCCTAGTGCGGAGGCCAAGTACACATGTCTTTCCTCTGCCATGTGGGAGGCTGCCTTGAGATCCTTCCCCAGCTCCAGCACCCATCCCTCGGCCACTAGTATTACTAAATTTTGCCCCATGAACCAATGGTATGATGTAGAGTGCAAATCCCTTCACCGGCGCCTTCGCCAAGCTTTTACCCATGCCCTCTCCTCTTTTCCTAGTCTCAAGGTTGCCTACCGGTGCCTTCTCTGTTGTAAGAAGCGATCCTTCATTTCCCACCACAGATATATGCTTTCCACCTCCCTTAGGACTAACCCTCGATCCTTCTGGCGTACTGTTTTCCCCCGCCACTCCCCCTCCACGACGATCAATCTTATCTCCATTTTTTCCCACACCTCTACCCTTTACGATGTTCTGGGGTAACAACTTACCCAGATTGGCATCCCGCCGCCTGGTAATCCCTTCACTCACCGCAATATCAAAGAGGCAATAAGGATTTTGAACTGTAGCAAGGCAGTGGATGTGGAAGGTTTCCAGGTTGAGTTCTTCAAGCAGGGTTTTGAGGTCTTTGGTAAATATTTGACAGATCTTTTCAATTAGGTGGTTACCATGGGTTTCCCTCCTACTTGGTCTCATCATATCATTCACCCGATTCACAAAGCTGGGTCCATTTCTGATCTCAATAACTACAGGGACTATCATGGTGGGCCATTCTTTGTCCAAACTCTATGTTACAGTTCTCCACAGGTTGTTGTCTGAGATTTTGGAGCAGAAGCAACTCAGAGCCAGAGGTCACGCTGGTTTGCGCCCTGGTTACCACACCATCTACCACATCTTCACCCTTCGGGCTATTATTGAGGAGGCCCATCACTGCTCTTCGAAATTTGATTGTTGTTTTGTAGACTTTCGAAAATATTTTGACTCCGTACCTCGCATGGCCCTCTTCTAGCGGCTCCGAGACATTGGTATCTCTAAGATTTTTATTATCGTCATCATGCGCCTCTATGAGTCCATCCTTGGTCGTCTTCATACTGCTCACGAACTGTCTGATTTTATCAGGAGCACCATTGGAGTTAAACAGGGGTGCCCCTTGTCTCCTACCCTATTTGGCATTTATATTGATGAGTTGGAATCTTTTCTTCGGGATCACATTCAGGAAGGGCATGGTTGCCTTCTTCACCACGTTTTGATTTCTATTCTCCTTTTTGCTGACGATATTGTTTTTCTCGCCTCTTTTCCTGAGGGGCTTCAGAGACAGCTTGATGCACTTGCTTTATTCTATGATCTTCGGCATTTGATGGTCAATCTAGGTAAGACCAAGGTCATGGTTTTCAACGGGTCGAGGACATCACACCTCCATTTCTTCTTCAAGGGGCAGGAGGTTGAAATTACTAATACATACACCTGCCTGGGAGTCCAGTTCTCAGGGCCTAGATTCAGTATGCGGCATGCTCTTCAGGCGAGGGTGAATAAAGGGTATGGGTCTCTTGCCATTCTCGAGAGACAGTGTTTTCGGCACCACTTCCAGGACATCTCCTCCAAGATGTTTCTTATGAACTCCCTCATCCACCCCACTGTTCTCTATGGGTTTATGAGTTGTTTTTAGACTTGAACAACTGCAAGAATGATCATTTTGAGGACAGTAAATCATTGGAGGATAGTAGTAGTTGGTTTCAGATGAGGAAGACAACTACTAAAGCTCACACAACTCCAAATTAGGTGAGAAATTAGGTGAATTATGACTGTCATACTTTGTTTCCAACCACCTACATTCTGATTTTTTGAGAGAAAAATACACGGTCACAGTTGTTTTTGGGCCAGCATTACAAAGGTATTGGGGATCCATCAATTGGTTGGAAATTATGAGATGATGACAAGCAAAGAAAGAGGCAATAGAGGTATGAGTTTGTTTGGGTTAAGGCTCCTTCATTTAACATGCACAAGGTTCAGGTTATGGGAACACTACAACATAATTTTTCACCATAACATGATGATGCTTGGGCATATGAGTTGCAATTGCTTGAGGACAAGCAATTTTGGGAAGGGAGGACTGTAATGTCCCCTTTTTCAACTTAAGATCCTAATTATGGACTTTTTGTCAATCCTTTTTCGTGGCAATGAAGTTGAATGAACAAGGGAAGGAATGCATTCCCATTTCATTTTTCTTTTGCTAATTTTTAATGTTTTCTCTATTAGGTAGGTCGGCTGGGCTAGAAGAGTTTTAAAAGCAAATTAAAAGCTCCAAAGAAGCTTTATGAGGTCGGTCCTATTTTGGCTTTTGGCGCTAAAGGAGGGATATAAAAGGAGATCAAAGACTTCATTTTCATCATCAATCTTGGCGCATTTTATCTACACTTGATTTTTGGGCTGATTGTTCTTAGTTCATTCCACTTTTGGGCGAAATTTCAATTGTGTGGTTGGTCGGAGGACAGAAACCTTCCATTCTTGAGGTGAAGTGAAGACATCTTGAAGACCTTTTGCAGATTTGGGCATTGGAATATCAAAGAAGATATCTACAAGTGTTTGCATGCATTTATGAACCCTTCCTAGTTGGAGCAACTAGGGTTTGATAGCATTTAAATGCCTTATAGGGAAAAAGTTGCAAGTCTGATTTCATATTCTCAATTGGCATAATTTATAAATCCGGAATCTATATTTCTGTATGGTTGTTGGGGTTTGGAAACCCTTCATTTCATAAATTTTATGAGTTGTAATTCTGCTGTTCGAAATTAATTTTCAGTTGCATGTGTTATCAGATTTGATGGTACAAAGTGTGGTAAATACATCCTAAAATACCTATCAACATTTTGGTTGAGTTTGTTGATGATATTTGATAAGTTTTTCCTCATTTCCGGACTGCTGTTATAAATTTCAGACTGCTGATTTTCAGCTGTCATAAAATTCATTATGCTGGTCCAAAAATCAGAATTTGATAAGTTTGGGTTTTTTGTGATTTCCTCCTTTTTCAGTTTCAGTCCCAAAAGGGGCATTACAGGGGTAATAGACTCTTTTAAGGGAGACTAAGAATACCATATTGATCTTTTTAGGAATGCTAGAAATCCCCATCTTTGAAGGGAGAGGATCCCTCAAAAGTGGCATTGTCTGACTTTTATGTGTGAGTTGAAGTATTATTAGATGGACGGTCCAAAATAGTGAAACAGGTTGCCTGACATATCAATGCTCTTCGAAAATTTCATAAATGTGGAGGTACAGAAGTAGAGTTGTTGGAGCTCCTCGCCTTTGAAGTGAAAGGATCCCTCAAAAGTGACATTGTCTGAATTTTATGTTTCAGTTGAAGTATTATTAGATGGATGGCCCAAAATAGTAAAGTAGGTCGCCTGACATCTCAAAGCTCTTCGAAAATTTCATAAATGTGCAGATGAAGCTACTTACAGTAAATTACAATGTAACATTAAAAGAGGCAAACAACTTACCCAATAGTTTTGAATGTCGAGGAAGATTTGTAGCTATAGCCCCCGGATGAACTGAATTAGCAGTTACATTGGCACCTTCTTCCTGAAAAGAAAACAGTAGAGATATATCGTTACTGTAAAGACAAACAGAAATGCACACACGTCTATATAGAAAATGAGCAGAGAAGAAAATGGATTTTCCCTACCATTCAATTATTTTCTAGAACACAAGGTTGTAATTTACTATAGCCCAATGGATTGATGAGTCAAGAAAATAATCAGCCACTCTTATTTATTGTTGAAGGAACCATCTAGTTAATACCCAAAGGAAAAATGACATAAGAAGATAACACAACATGTAACTGTCCTAGAGGATGGAGGGCTATTGAAAAATTATATTAGACATGCAAATTTGAGAACAAGCATCCAAAACAGAGTTCTTATTGTAAGAATATACATGTTATCTCGGGTAAGAAAAAAGGAAGTTTGACAAGTAATATGCTGAGAACTCTCTCCTACTATATGTGAAATAACAAAACAATATTTTTTTTATCTCGAGGCAATAATCAATTGTCCAATAAAAAAGATCTTTTGAGTTTTAGATAGATGAAAGTTACAAAACACCATTAAGGGAATGAGACAAGAACAAAAACGCAAACGAATTTATAATTTCCAAGCAACATAATGTCACATAGAATTTAGTAATCCCTCAGCTTGACAATAAGGAAACTCAGATTAAGAGAGAGAAAAACATAATTTATTTCTAGATCCCACCATCAAACATAATAATATGAGATCAAACATTCAAAGTGGTTAGTCTAAAGTTCTTATTGAAGAATTCACATGGTATTTCGGTAAGGAAAATGAAAATTGCCAAATAAAAACTCACCTAACATATGTGAAATGACGAAAGCATAATTTCTTAGTATTTTAAGGAAAACGCCAATTGTCCAATAGCCAAGCTCATTAAAGTTTTTAATAATGAAAATTTTAAAAAACCTTTAAAAGAATCAGACAAACAAAAACACATTCTCTTATGGAGCATAAAGTAACCCCCTAAGTTCAACATCATGAGAGAGAAAAACTTGTGTTGCATCTAGATTCCACAAACATTGTTGAGATAATCAAAAGAATAAAACTTCATAAATGAATGCTAGATGGTAGTACAACCTATGGTTTTAGACACTATCATATATCCTCCTTGGACACTACAACAACAAGAATTATGGATATGCTATCCCAAGAACATTTGTAGGATAGTTAATGACATAGTTCAACAACCACATATTGATCGACAATATATATGTATATATATATATATATGCTTTATGAGATAATGAGTATTAGCATAATCAATCAAACCTTGGATTTACACTATACTAGTCAACAATCACGCTTAAAAATATTTGTTAAAATGGCATTTTATAAAGACAAGGCTGAGATTGTGATCTAGATTTGAAGCATTAAAATTGATTAGACTACATTTAGACATGGGAATTACCACAAGCTTACATATATGATCAAGTACCAAACTTCCGATTGTGCTCCATCTATGATGGGTACTACCCTCGTGAGTAGGTATTAAAGAGGAATATAATGTAATGTCCCTTTCTAGGGCTGAAACTGAAAATAAAGGTATTGGCTCAAACCCAAATGACAACTTCTGATTTTTATTACAGCCATCGGTCAATCACTTTAACCTTAGATAAGATTAGATAATTATATTAATGCCCAACAAATGACCACAAAAGTAAGTCAAAGGGATTGCAAAGTAAAAACGTGTCCATACAAACAGGGAAACCAAAAGGTTTCCAAAAGAAGTACAAAGCAAGAGATGAGGTCAAAAACCAAAAGCGAAGCTAGAAACCAAAGGATTTCCAAAGAAGTACAAAGCATGAGAAGGGAAGTAGAAGAGAAGGAAGAAGGCCCAGGTGAAGCAATGGGGAATGTCTATCCAGGAATGGTAAACCCATCTCTCCTAAAATCCGAGACCGACCGGAATAGTGTGATGATCCGAAGAAGAGGAAGAGGAGATGAGATGACAAGACCTCCCCCTGTGTTGTTGTCTGTAGAAAGTGGTATGTCTCGGGGACCTAGTGGATCTAGTCTACTCTCTGGAACTTGAACTGGTATAATGGTGCCTGGGACATATCGAGGGGTTATATATGGACACCTTGAACCGTTCTGATCTAGAGTGTGGCACTGTATTGGTATCAATATGGCGCTTAGTGCCTCTCTCCAAGGGTAGAGCTAGAAAGAAGGAAGTGATCCTCTGGGGAGAGTCTTCTCTGTTAAGTGTTTGAAAAGTGTGATCCCGAAGCCTAAGAACCTCCTTTATGTATAAAGTCACGCACTTCTAATCAACATATCAGAAAAAGTCAATAAGTGTACGGATCCCTCTGAAAAGAAAATCGAACCTCTCCCTAATCTGTAGTAAATGGGACAACGAAAGATGAAGTGTGCTTCCGTATCAACCTCCTGAAGATTGCGTAGCTAAAAAAAGCTTGTCCGACTCCGATCGATCTAGTTGTTTGTCTCACTCCGAAGCCTATGAGAACCCACTTTGAAGTGACCTAGGGGGATGCGAAAGAGCGTGCATCCAATGGTGAAGGGTGTAGTGAGGACGAATAATAAGGTCCTCACCCAACTCCAAGAAGTGCTCTGCATAAAAAGCCATCTTCGGGTGTAACCCACCATGAGGGTTTACCCAAGTGATGTTGATAAACTGTCTGTAAATACCCTCTCTAATGATCTTGTTCAGCTCCTGTTTGGAAGGTAGAAGATGAGTCGGTGCATCCAAGGGGTATCAAAAAAGGAGGAAGATGATCCATCCTAATACCCACTAACTCTAAGAGAGAAAAAACCCTAACGTACCAATAATGAGCATGACCTAGAGAATCAAAAAGAGAAATGCTCTTCGAGGAACAATATGCCAAATACGGGTACCTGTTTCTCCCCTCCATTGAGTCAACGAAGCTTCGAATACAGTGCAAGAAGGGAAACCAAATCAAAATGGTCTCCATCCTAAAAGGACGGGCCCCAAACTCCACAAGAATCAATGTTTATGGGGAACAAAACTGCTTGCACCTGATGAAGCAACGATGGAGAAGTGTTTTGACTCTCTCGGCTGAAGCCCAATCTGACTCGAGCAAAGAAGGCTCCCACACCCCAAAGCCATAAAGAACAGTGGGTCTGATAAGGGAATTCATGAGGGACATCTTGGAGGAGATATCCTGAAAATCGTTGTAATGACCCCCTTTTTTCGGGACATTACCAATCTATATCGGTTCACTCTTTTTAGCAATGTAACCCCTTCGCATGCCTAGCACTACAAGTGGGAGTTCCTGGATAGTTTAAAAAAGTGCACATAGGATAGTAATTTCTTAATATTAAATAAAGCGCACATGATAGTAGTTCATTAAATATTTTTATTTTTAATTATGCTTTAGGGTGAAAACATTAAATGATTAGTCATTGGATATTGCACCTCTTATTTCTCTAAAAGGGGTCGCATTTCCTTGATTGGGATGTTGATGAATTATTAAAATTTGCTCCTTGCGTGGAGAAGGAATGTATGCCCAAATATGATGCTCTCTCTCTCATTGTTGAAGGATCTCCTTTGTGGTTGAATATATTCTCTTTGTTATGCATGAAAGAATCTTTCTCTTGGCAGCCATTACTGTAGCGACTACTATAGCAATTGTTTGAGGAGTGTTTAAGTCTTCTTTGGCAGCAATCTCATCATAAGTTTAATTCCTAGCTTAGGCGACTAGTTTAGAAGTGTAAATCTAATGCCTAAAAAGGGGTCTTCTACCTGCCTCAGCATTTAAAAAATACATTTTATTCTTATAATAATATTAATAAGTTTCCCCTAGATAATGAAATTATGAATTGATTGGGCCCAACTTAGAAATATTATTAATGTCCATTAATTTGAAAAAGGGGACATTACATTCCTCCCTTCCCAAATTTGTTTGTCTTCAAGCAAATGCAAAGCTCATATGCCCAAGTACCATGTCCAAGAGGTAAAACATGTTGTAGTGCTCCAAAAGTCTAGATCCCATGCCTGTCAAATGAGAGAGCTCTTGCAAAAATATGAGTCCTGAGTTTTGAGCCTTGGTTTGTATGTAGCCCTCATGATGCCCAACTTGGAAAGTCTCTGAATCTTCCACAATTTTTATGGTATGCGTTAGAAAAATCAAAGAGTTCATACCAACATGAATTCAGGTCTAACAATTGGATCTTTTCACCAATGTATGCAAAGTCGCAAGTAGCCGTCTTCTCCATCATTCTTGGACCTGCACAAACAACAAACGTATTAATGAAAACAAGAATGTTTAACAACATTTTTACAATCTCTTCATCGTGCCTTATGGACATGATAGCTATCTCCCTTCTTTTGCTCGCCATCACCTCATAATTTTCATTCAAATGATGGATTCCCAAAAATATCTCACTAATCAACAGCTCTATGACTGAACTCACTTGTACAGCTACAATTTGGGAATTGTAATGGCTGGAAATGGTCTTGTATACACCTGATGAAGTCTCTTCTCCTTGACTACACCCATAACTTGTTGATACATGCACGTGACACCTTCATGGGCCCTAACGAGGATCTAAAAAATCATCAACTTGCCTTTTATTGCTTGTTGTTCCGAAAAGTACAGCAGACTAAACATTAGCATTGTTATCCAGTAAGCTTCTATTCTCATGTGCAAACTCTCCAATAAGGTTGTCCTGAACTTAGTCTCATATGATCCTTGCTTGACACTCTTTTGTGTGCCTTGAATACTAGCAATTGGCCCAAATGCTTGGCACCCAAATCCTCGTCTTGTCTATCTATTATGGGTTGCATACCCACATTCTTTAACTGTTGTTGTAAAACTTCAGACCTGCAACTCAACAGACAAAGGGCTTCCCATTGGCCATCATCAAATTGGTCCACCTGAATGCCCTTTGTATTCAAACCAAAATTTTTGTGATTACTACTTTTTAAAACTTGTACCAAGCTTTTCTTAGATTTATCCAAAATCAATTCTGATTTTTTCCTTTTCCCAATGACATTAACAGCATCAAAGATATTGAAATTAGAATTGTTACCCTTTGTAGAACTCAGAATATTAATGGGATCCCATACCCTTTGGTGCCCATAATTATGAACTTGGATTAAGGAATCCACATGCCCCATATTGCAAATTGTATCCTTTATTTTATCACTCTTTTTAACATGATTCTCACGAGGACAACAAATCTGAAATGGTTTATTATGCAACAATAAATATGGCATGTTACCAATCCTTTTATATCTTAGAGTGTCGTCAAGATATTCATTTCTTTTTCTCTTGGCTCCTACAATTGGTACTTTCCCCTTTTGTACTACCTCCATACCTTGTTCATATATGTTTTGAATGTCTTCATGGCTCTTACCGAAGTCTAATCCATCATCATTTTACTCTTCATTGAATGCTGTTAGGATAACTCCAGCAGGTTGAGAGTTAGTATGGGCACCCAGAAATTCCCTTTCTTCATGGGTATGACTTCCAATAATGCCATCCCCGTGTTCCTTCCCCAAATCTAATTTTTCTCTACTAATATTCAGCTTTATGCAATCATTGGATACCAACAATTCATCATCAAACACTATAATATTTTTACCTTGGGTTGAAAGCTCCTTAATTTCGTTCTCATTCCTTGGCACGTGCCCCATGATTTCTCCAAAGCCTTGCGTCTTTATGGTGTTGTTTTGGAAAAATTAGTTAGGGATCTACTTTGGCAATGGTGATGGGGGATTCAAGGACTCCCATGGGTTGCTCATGTTGAGATTTTCTATTCTTTCTAGTGCCCTTACTATTTTTCAACTGGTAGAAATCCTTGAAGGACAACATATCTCACACCCCTGTAGGTAAGGGTTGCATATTCTTCACCCCATGCCTCTAGGTCCTCTGTGTCACTTGGTGGATCTAACTCAACTGGAGGTTCTTCTCTTTGAAAGAATTTGGCTCTGAGTATTTGAGAAAGAGGTTTAATAGAGGTCCTTGCTTGACCAGAAGAGCTTCCTTCACCATTATTTGTTGCTCCTTGGTTAGTTGATCTGTTTGCATTGAGACCATGGAGAGGCCTTAGCCAAATCCATGATAGATGCATCACACATTTCCCTTTGAGATTCCCTCAAAGGCATGTTGAAAAGATTGTTGCAAATCTTTTTGATTCTCCCCCCACTGGTCGGAAAGTCTCGAACCAAGGCTCCCAAATGACAAGCTAGGCGGGAGGGGCGACAATACGTTGGCTTGTCCGTGAGGTGCTGGAACAAGAATGGATCCTTTTGGTCATCACTCGGCCTCCTTCATGATGCTCATGGATCAGGTGACATCCTTTTTGTCATGGAAACTCATGAGAGTCTTGTGCAGCCCCTCCCTGGGATCACAGGTTATTAGTGGTATTCAGCTTGGAGACAAGAGACTAGGAGTTCAAGGGGTGTCAAAGGTTCATGAAGTGTATCCTACCTATAGAGTGATTCCCTCCAGTGCGGGATTTCTTGGGTCGCCCAAGATGAGTTTTCCAAATTCCTTTGGGTCCAGTTTCGAGATGTTGGCCACCAATTCAGGGATCTCTACTTTGCAGTTTGTTATTTCACTTCGGCTTCCTCCTGATATGCCATTCATAACGGCCCCGATGACAATCCTTTTCATGACCTGTACAACAGCGTCGCTCAGTACTAGGCGCTTGGGGATGTTTTCCTTCTGGGGAATTTCAACACCCGTACCAGAACCCATCAGGTACCTCTCCATGACTGCGTAGAAGACACCTTTTGTACTCAGGAAATGGATCCCGAGATCGTTGGCCTACATAGGGATTCTGAGGATGATTCAGGGCCCCTCACTGCTTATGGTCAGCACCTCCTGTAGCTTAGGGAATCACACGGGTCATTGATCCTCAACGGTATCAGTTGCTTTTTGGATTCCCATTTCTTCACTTGCTGGCCTCACTGAGGGGGCGTGAGCATTGTGGATTATATCCTTTCTAGCCAGCACTCCTTGTCCCTCACCAGCCATTTTTTATCTCCCCCTCGCCAACCATGCTCTTCTCTCTCTCGTTTCATGTTGACATTCCCCCTTACCTCCATTCCCTCCCTTCAAACCCTCCCTTATACTACATTTCAATTTGATGATGGGGATCCCGACACCTTTTCCTTCCACATTCGGCAACTTCTACCTTCTGGAGTTCTTGTCCCTAGATAGTGTTGAAGCCAAGTATGCTTACCTATCTTCCATTATCTGCGAAGCAACCCTTGTTTCCTTTTCCAATTCCACCCGATCTTCCTTCACTTCCCATCTCCAGAAAGCTTGCCCAATGAACAAGTGGTATGATGATGAGTGCAAATCCCTACACCGCCTAATTTGGCTGGCTTTTTCCCAGTCTCATTCCTCGTACCCTACCTTGAAAACCTCCTACTATCATATCCTTCGCCACAAAAAAATGCCTTTTCATTTCCCAACGTCAAAGAACCCTGTGCTTCCCTTCGACACTCTCCTAAGCAGTTTTGGCGCACCATTTTCGCTCTTCATTCCCCTCTCCCCCTTGAGCTTGAAAGATCCCCACCAAAATCTGATTGCAAACTTGATGGAAAAGAATGAAACCCCAATTGAAACAACACAATCTAAAAGCAAACACTGCAGATCTTATTTTATATGAGAAATACGACTAGGGTTTGAGTGGCAACCAAACTCAAATAACAGTCAAATAATTTTATTTCTACCACAATCTGATTACAATATTTTTAGATGCCCAAATATGCAATAAATCTGAATTTTTGAGATAAATAGAGACTGCAAAACAATTCAGAAATCTGCATATAAATCAGACTGAAATACCTATTTAAACCCTTCCAAAAATTCTGATTTCAATTGGTTTTGATTCCAAAAATGCAGTACAATAAACGGAATACAAAATCAGACTTGGAATGGCTCTGAAACGACATAAGCAACCCAAAAAGTGAGTCGCCCAACTCTAGAAAAATCTAGAATTCACTGTTGCAATTTATTCTTCAAACAACACTGCTGGAAATGGAGAAATCTGTGAAAAATATGTAGAATTTCTTGAGTGGAAATCCCTCTCAATGCTCTTGGGGTTTTCGTACACAAGAGTATAAAAATCGTAAGGGTTTTCGTCATTGAATTTAATTGTAGAAAAGCTCAAAGCTCTTAATGCAAAGAGAAGATATCAAATAAAAATCTGGAATTGTCTTACAAGCAAATCGGCCTCTCCTTATATAAGAAAACGGGACCCAAAGTGACCTCCATTGCATCCAATCAGCTCATTCCCCTTTGTTGCACCTCCCTAGGCCAAATTGCATTTTTTAAAGGGAAGTTTGGCACGCTTTTCTAATTTTTTACTCCCATGAGCAAGTCACATTTTCCCTTAGGAATTACAATTAAAATAAGTGCTTTTATGTAATGTCCCCTTTTAGGACAAGTTAGGAAATAACATAAATCCGATCACACACTGCTGGAAATTAATTAAAATTCAAACCCCAATTGATGCAATTTTTCAAAATTCATATATTTGGCTAGAGAAGTCCAAATAAGCTGAAATTTTTGATATTGGGCCACAAAATATGAAGAATAATATGCAAAAACCAGATTTCACATAGCCAACACGAAACCCTAATTTTACCCTAAAAAGTAGGTCGCCCAACACATTTAGGGCATCAAATTAACTCCAAAAATTATGAAATCACTTCCTCCTTATTCCTCCTGATTTTAAAACCAAATCCAATAACTAGGGGAAATGAGCCAGTTATCGTGAATCAAAATGTCAGAAGTTGTTAGTGCCACCTAACAATCATAAAAATTAAAAAAAAATACCCTTTAGTAGATAATGATTTTTTTAATATGCAAATTTTCTTTCAAAAATTTAAATTATGCGGAGAATATATTTTTAAGGGATTTAAAATAAGTACTTTTGAACGAAAAGGAATTTCAGGCAACCCATTAATTGAGAATAAAATCACCTTTTATGGGTTGTGTATGTGTCACCATTTCATTGGTTAATTTATTGATGTGACTTGATGTGACTTACTTTATTGGCTAGTTTTTATTTCATTTTTAACTTTAATTCAAACAACTAATGGTACTTTATTTCACATATCTACTCACGGTCATTGGCCCATGCACGATCATTGGCTCCTTTCCCCTACATTGACCCCAAAACTGCAGATCTGAAATAAATATTAATTAATAATGTCCAGATAGCTTGCAGATAACTGACATATTCAAAAATTCATAACTCATCCAATACTCAGTGTTTTTTCATGAAATAAAATGCAAAACAAACTTGAAATCAAGGCATTTCCAATGCACTATGATTCTGGATTTTCAGAGCATTAAAACCTTGTCAAAACAACCCCAAAAACTTGCTTTCAAGTCACTAGGGTTAGAATAAATCATATAAATTAATTCCATCTTATACAACCCTTCCAAAATATTCAAATAATCATCCCTTGCTCTAAAATAATTAATTAAACACAACAGCAAATAAATCTAGCATAAACAACCTCAAAACATGATAGATCAAAACCCCAAACCAAGTCGATTTGCCACTAATAAATTGCAGCAGTGATAAAGAACACAAAAGTACCACAAACCCTTCACAAAAATGCAGATTTATCTTCCAACTAAATACGTCAATACCCAAGACCAAGACGCCAATGCTAGGGTGAATATACCATGCATAAACACATTTAAACTCAAGAGAACACAATGGAGAGATGGTGTCACCCAGATTTCACCTTGAAATCTGCGACTACCCTATCCGAAAAAAAATTCATACTATTAAAATAATGGGTTGTTTTGTGTTTTTATTGCCTGAAAGTTCTTGTATTGCGTCAAGATAATCCCATAGAGCCATATTAGCCTTTTTCGCCAAATACCCAGATGCCCAAAGTTGTTATATTCTGTCGTCGGGATTTGTCTGCGGGAAATTTGTATTTAATTATTTTGAGCCCCGTATGAGGCTATTTGCGCTCCGTTTTAACTCTGTTATGATCGAATATGTCATTACTCTTATGTACCAGATGCCCAAAGAATTCTGTCGTCGGGTTTTAACTTGGAATAAGTTTTTGCGCTTTACTTTGTAATTACTTTTACCAGAAGGGTTTTAACAATTTTTGGGCTTTATTTGTGTTTTCGTGTTTTTTGTCCCGTTTCGTTTTCTGTGAAATTTCTCTAGAACAATTCCTTTGCCGGGTAAGCCCGATTTTTGGTCTGGAGCAGCTGAGAAAACATATACGCACATTATGCCCGGAGGAAGTCGCCATCGGAGGTCTGGATCACTGGGAAAAAATGAAGTCGTGCACGGAAAGCCCCTGCGGGGATGGGCGCATTTTTGGAAAACAAAGGATTTAAGCTGCAATGGGAAAAATAGAAGACGCAGGCAGGGTGGGAATTTTATACCTGCCTAGCAGGGTACTTTTTCCCGTGTTATAAAATTCACTTAAGCTGTAGTGGGAAAGTTAGAGGCTGCAGGCAGGCGGGAATTTATTACCTGCCTTGCAGGGTGAAAATTCCCATGATAAAATAAAAGGAAAGTGACTTAAGTGAAATCATGGGATTTTAGTGCCTGCCTTGCAGGGTAAATAATCCCATTGTCAAAGTCAAATCACTTAAGTGGATCATGGGATTTTGGTGCCTGCCTTGCAGGGTAAAGAATCCCATTGTGGAAAAATTCTTAAAAATAGAATTATATGTGCAAAAAAGTGTGCCCCCTTTGGTGAGATGATGGAAGACTTAAAGTGATTATTTTAATTAATCTATTCTTTCAAAAAGTGTGCCCAAGCTTGGAGGAAGTCAACAAGTCAAAGAGGGAATAAAAGAAAGGAATTAAATGCATTAAATTTAATTTATTTAGTGGCTGCCCCCTTCCTCTCAAAAAGTGCGCCCCATTTGGGAGTTATTTAATGTTTTTAAAGGCATTAAAACATTAAATTAATTTCTATTTTCAGTGGCTATGGTCAAGGCACACTGTGAAGCTTAAGTGAAGTGATGTGTGAAGGATTAAATTGGATTAATTTAATTTATTGGATGGTTGTCCTTAAACATGCTATTTTTAAAAGAGAAAGAGCATGATTTTTAATTAATTAATTGCCTTTAATTGTTAGGGCAATTATTAATTATAGAATTGTGAAGGTTATATAAGCATGGGCAGCCATATGGGTGAATTATTTGATTCACAGGTAAAGAATTGCAGCCAAGTGGAAAAGTGCGCCCCCATTAGAAGAAGGATTTTGCTCAGACAAGGTGGCAACAAGGCTAAAAGCTTCCAGATTTGGCGCATGCTTTGAAGGAAGGTTGATCTTTGTCTGCATAATTGTTTGCATAGGTGTTACAGGTGCTCAGGTGTTGTTGAAAGGATTCATGCTCTCTTTATGTGCAAATTAAACACCAATTTTTGGGGCAGCGGGCTTGAAAAGTGCAGATTTTTACAATTAAAATTCACTATTCATGCTCCGGTGGCCATTTTTGTCTGAATAAATTGCAGGAATTCATTACAGGTGCTTTACAAAGGAAAAGGAGCTTTTATCAATGTCCAATACATTGCATATATCCTCCGAATCTGAAGAATTGTCCAGATCTGCACCAATATTGAAGAAATCCGGCCAAGTAAGAAGAAAAAGAATTATTCAGACGAAGATAGACAAAGCCATGGCGAAAGAGAGATGAAAAAGAAAGCACGATGGAGTCATGCATTGCTTCCAAACTTGCAGACATAGGAGACACAGATCTAGGCCCGGAACCTCTTGCCGATTTGATTGATAGATCCAGAGCGGGAAAGACTTCACTCATGCGTGCGGTTAAAAGCAGTGGAATTATCCGAGCTGCAGCTTTTCCATGTACAGCCCAATTGCCAGAGTTCGTGATGGAGTGTGCTAGATCTTATCATCCTTCATCCAGATCAGTGCGTGATGCTTCGGGAAAGACAATAATTCGTTTGGACGCAGAGTTCATCAATTATTGTTTGAAGATTCCAGTGCGAAAGGTGGTGACTTCTATTAGCATTCAGGATGCTGACAGTAGATGGGAGAAGCATAGAGCTGATTGCGTGAGCATAATGAATAGCCGATACATGAAGAAGCCTAGATCTCCTTCAAAGTTCCCGAGAACTCTTCCGCGGTCCAATTTGGTGCAGGAGGTAGATGATGTCGTCAAATTGCTATGCAGGATGAATGGCGAAGCGAATGCCTACACTTTTCGTACATGGATGTATGCTTTCATCAGGACCATTGAAATCAACAAGGTTGATTCTATAATCAATTGGTCGGAAATTATTAGCAACAACATTGGTGAGCAACTCCGGAACGTGAAGTGTACTTTCAGCTTCAAGATGACTTCATACTTGGTGTATGTTGCAGCTTCACAAGGCATCTTTTCCAAGCTGGATAGATGTGGTGTTCTTTCTAAGGACCCCATTTTCGAGTGCTACCCGTAGCTTACTGCACCTGCATGCGAGAAAGACTTCAAAGTGATCAACGATGACTTCTTCTATGATTTCATCTGCAGGCTAGACAAAGACTTGAAGGCCAACAGGGTAAGCAAGGAAGCGTGGGAAGCTGTGTCCAAGATTGGCAGTCTATTCATTCAATTTGTAGATTTCACATACCTCAGGGTTACGGGCTTTTCTGGAGAACCAATAAAGATGCCCAGGTATCCGAATGATAGATTGATCGCCATGGAGCTGAGCAGGCAACTTGTGGAGTTACACGACCTTCAGTCAAAGCGGCACAAGTCTACGGGCTTCTTCCCAATCACTGTGGGATATTACAGCTGCATTAGCATTCATAGAGCTCGGGGGATGGAGGCGCAAATGTTATCCGAGTATGAGCAAGAGTTCTTCCCTGCACGAGCTGAACTTCGATCCATTTGGAGTAGCCAGGAAGACAATCTCCCAGGAGTACGCACATGTGCCTTCATTAGAAGATTTCTGGATGAAGTGCAAAAGTGAGTACGAGGTTAGAAAGAGAGATTTCAGCAGGCTATCAGCAAAGCAAGTGTTCGACTTTGGACTAGCGCGGATACTTGCGGATCTTAAAGATGATGGGAATGTGGTACTTGACACTTACCATCAAATGGGAGGAGATAAAGCCATACTGCAGAATAACATAGGAGGCTGCAACACAATTGAAGAAAGGTCGGGAGCTGTGTTGGTGAATACTTCAAACTGGTTGCTGACGAAGGGATATTGCCTTGATGAAGCATTGATGAATCAAGTCACAAGCAACTTTGGCACAGGAGATTCCCTCAAGCGAAAGCACGGAGGAGAAAGCAGCAGGAAAGTCGAGAAGTTGAAAGTGCATAGAAGATCTCAATCCAAGGAGAGGATCACTTCTACGACCATGACTTTAACTCCGGTTTCTCCAGTACCCAGTACTTCACCAACTATTGCACCGCAGCAGCAGGATGCTTCCATGCCTCCACTGAATCCAGCGACATTCATCTTCTCCCCTCAGCCACTTCGTTCAGCGCCTGTTCCAGAGGATACGTTGAAGCTGCAGATGGCGGAATTCGAAAGGGCTTTGTCCTTGGATGACTCAGAAGATGGCAGCCATAACACTGTGGCACTTTCTGACGGAGAGGATGCAGAGCGGAAGATGGTAGTACACTCAGCGACTTCTCATTCTCCGAGAAGTAACTTCTCGGAATGGTTGGCTTCACAGTTGGTTCCAGAAGCGAGAATGGAGATGAACTTAGAGGAGCACGACTTGCAGCTACTCCAGAATCTGCCAAAGCGGAAGAGACAGAAGGCCTAAAGTTGCCAAAGCAACTTCTAGGTTGATCATTGAGGATTGACAGTGAAAAGGCGGGAGAGAAGTTTGCTGAGATATCAATTCCTGGCAGAAGGAAAGATAGAGGAGAGAGCTCATAGCAGAAGATGTGACAGTGACCAAAGTACCCCTCGGTCAAGCCACCACTGAAGGATTGAAGCAGGACATGCAGACATTGATGGATGCTTTATTCCTTAGGCTTGACAGTGAAAAGGCAAGGAGAAAGAAGAGCTGCAGAAGCAAGTATCTCAATTATGTGAGATCATAGCCAAGGTTGCTAAACCTTCCATTCAGCCCATTTCAGAGCAGGTGAGTGATCATCTTATGCAGGAAATGGAGGATGCAAGCAATCAAGTAAAGGCTATTGACGAATGGAAGGATTTGATTATTCGTCAAGCTTCTGTACAACTTGGGGAAGTGCCAGCCCGCCTAAAGGTTATGGATGATGCAGCAAATCAACTAAAGCAACTGATGGCAAACATAGAAGGCATGAATACAGTTGCAGAGAGTAACCTGAGTATTTTGGCCGAGATCAACAAGCTGCCGGGAGATGTATTGATTGCGGAACAGATTGTACCAGACGGATCAGTCGAGAAGGGGAAGCAGCTAGAGTTTGCAGTATCTTTCCGTTTGGAAATCTGCAGAGTTTTGCTGAAGAGGATGCAGGCACTTGAGAGTAGGACATCAGATTTACCAGACAGTGTCATTTCTTTCACTGAGGAGAGAGTGGACGGGAATGTCACTTCATACGTGCGGATCGTCTCAACTAAGGTGCCTAATTCCCTGGAAGGTTCTCTTCTGATGGTACAAAAGAGAATTGATAAAGCTACCAAGCCTTTCACGATGAATTCTATCAGTAGACTGGTGGCGCTGCAGGCGGACATTGCAAGGTTTGGGCTGAGCTTGGAAGATGTGGAAGCGTGCATCAAAGTGTTGAATGAAGGGTTGTTGCAGTTCAGGACAGAGAAAGAAGCAGTGGCTAAAACAGATGGAAGGATGCTGAATTACATGTTCGACAAGTATATCCGATATCAGAACAAGAAGAAGACATAAATGTTACAGCTGGCATGACTTCTTCTATTTCTTTCTTCTTCTATTTTCTATGTTCCCGGATGAAATTGTAAAACTTCTAAGTTATTGGTTTTGCAACCATTACTTAAAGTCATGTGGAACCATTCTATTAGTTAAGTGATACATGTGTCACTTAAGGAGAAGATAGTTGAGGATGATTGCCAAATGTCATCTTTACTTGTTGTTTATGTTTCAGTTCAGTTTGAGTTTTCCATTTGTACTTTCCCTCCTACATTCTATAAGTAGGAGAAGAACCTCCGGGTTAATCATCGATCAGAATTTGTAAGTAGCAATCTTGTGTTCTAGACTTTGTGTTGAACCCCTGAGAGCAACTTGGAGCAAAGGAATACAAAGGAGCAGGTTTCCGGAGAACTTTGTGTCACGGTGTACTGTGTTTCTTGCTTTTAATCTTAGATCTCTTAATAAACTTTGTGTTATTTTAGATCTGGATCTAGAGCTGCCTTTGTTTTATAATTTTGTGTGTTCATATCTATTAAGTTTCTTCTATGTGCATGCAATTAGCTCTGCTATCTACTAATTGGGATGCACATCTTCCCCATTTCTTCTCTGTATTTCCTTTACTTCCTTCTTCTATAAAATACTTCCTTTCTTGAACAGCTGCTTACTTGTTGCAGAACTTCTTAGTTATGGTTCATGAACTAAGTGGTTAAAGTAAAACCCCTGATAGATAATAACACATTTTTATTGACAAATCTGACACGGGAGCCTCACCGGTTAAATGAGGGAGATTTATCTCATGACTGCCTAGGTTTGATGCTATGCAGAAAATCTAGCCAACAGTTTTTGGCGACTCCGCTGGGGAACAACTATCTTTGCAGATCAAGGTTTATCTATTGAAGATCAGAGTGTTTTCCACACAAATCTCAACCTGGTTGAACGTCCATTCACCCGATCCGTGAAGGCGCAAGGAAGGACTGATCATTTCTTCCGACTGCAGGAGCAATTCAATTTCAATCATCCTCCTCAAGTTAGAAGCCGCAGATCTAGTCTCTCACCAGGAAGGAGAGTGCACATCCATCCAGATCCGGATCGTATTCAGCATAATCCGGCGGCTGGAATTATCCATCAAGTCTATCAAGTCTACACAAGGAGGAGACGTGCTCAAGTCAACATGGGGCACCAGATTGTACCTGTTCCATGGGGAGCAGCTTTTGGACCTCTGAACTTGGCTCCACCTATGCACAAGCTGCCAAAGGGATCCAGAAAGAATTTTCCAAAATTCTTTGGAGATGGAAAGCAAAACCCGGATGATCATTTGGCGGCCTTCTTCATATCTTGTGGTGTGCTTGCAGTAGAGCATGAAGATGTCTCAGTCAGGCTCTTCATTGAGACTCTACATGACTTGGCTGGAGAATGGTTCTATCGGCTAGCTCCTGGCACCATAACCAACTGGGCGACTATGCGTGAGCAATTCCTGAAAAGATTCAAGCCTGCAGAGGATGCTAGTATGTTGATCACCCAACTGACGCAGTTGAAGAAAGAGCCAAGCGAGAACATGCGGGACTTTATTGCAAGGTTCCAAAGGATTTTATATAAAATCCCCACTTCTGCCGCATTGAGCGACGAAAATCAAAAGACGTTTTTTATAAACGCTCTATTGCCTGAAGTTGGATATCAGCTAAGAAGGGCAAGACCTGTAAATCTGCTTGAAGCACAAAATGCTGCCGTGGAGGTTGAGGACGACTTGATCATGGCTGGAAAACTCAAACAACCATCTCACAAAGGTGATGGTGCTTCTTCTAGTACTTCAGATCCTTTGTTGCAGAAATTGGCTAATGACATGCTGCAGATCAAGAAGCAGATCTCTCAAGCAGGGAATGTAACCCCCTCAAGAATAGCTCCTACCCGGACCTTTAATGGTCAAAATCAAAATCAAAATTGAAACAGACTTGCTGCTGCACCACAACGGTTGGCAATAGAAGCTGCTCCAAGGAATAACTTGGAAACTAATGAAGAGGATCTCGGCATTGATGAATCATTCGATGATGAAGACTTTATAGATCCCGCTGGCGACTCCAATATTGGTTACCTAGACTACGAATCTGACGATGGCTATTATGAATCTTTTGAAGATTCTGATGGTCACACTTTTGCGGTGTTTACAAGGTCTCAGACGCGCCAAAATGCCGAAGCATCCACAAGCGGCCGAAAAGAGAGAGAAGATCCTGGCCCGGATGTTACTATCTTGAAAAGAGGTAGCACTCTTCCTTCTTCATTAGCGCCTAAGGATAAATATTCAAATTCTTTCAATTCGCAGCAAAGAGCCAACGCACATCCTACTGAAGCAAGTCAAGCTTTCGACATAATTGATCACATCAAGAGGAACAAGGTCCAAATGTCAGAAGCTGAGTATTTGAGAGCATTTCCTGATCAGCTGAATAGATTGGTCAAATATGTGCAAAGTAATGGTCCTAGCCCAACAAATAATACTTCACGGGGTATCTTGTCAAGCCCAAAGAATACTCCCCCTTCAAATAATGCGGCTGCAAGTTCTTCTCCTTCTACCTCTTCTCCTGCTACATCAGAAAGGATTGAGCCATTTTATGTATCTTTGCTCATCAACGGACATAAATTGAGCAATTGCATTTTGGATTCTGGAGCTTCTGATAATGTCATGCCTGCCAAAGTTGCTGATGCCTTGGGTCTCACATTGACAAAAACCATCGGAAGATGTTATTCAATGGAAAGGCAAGTCCCTCTTGTGGGGCAAATCAAAGATGCGCAGGCAGTACTTGCTTCTTTTCCAGATAAAAGACTGAAAATGACTATCCTTGTAGCAGACATTCCAGTCTCTTATGGCATGCTTTTGAGTAGAAATTTCTGCAAAGAGCTGGGTGGAGAAGTCAAGATGGATTGGTCTTGTGCGCACATACCAATCAAAGGAGTAAATCAGAAGCTAGAACCTGAGAAGAAATCTAAGTACACAGTATCAAAGTCTGAGGATCCTAGATCTCAGATCTTGTTTCAGGAATCGGATCACGGAGTCTATTATCTAGAAATGGATAAAGAAGATGTTCAACCGGTGATTCAAGAACCGCATCAACTTAACAACAAGATTTGGACTCTGGAATTTGATGGCAGCTGCTGTTCATTTGGATCCGGCGCAGGCGTTGTTCTTATCTCTCTTGAAGGGAAGGTGCATGCACACTCCTTCAAATTGATGTTCGAAAATACTAACAATACAGCTGAGTATGAAGCGTTGTTGTTAGGCATGGAGCAGGCAAGAATGAACAATGGGAATTAAATTATTACACGCAAAGGGAGATGCTGAGCTTATCGTGAAGCAGATAAGAGGCCTCTACCAAGTCAAAAAAGACAAACTGCGGCACTATAGAGATCGGGTCTACTCTGCTATCCTGGATTTTTCAGCTTTCTCGGTATCTTACATTCCGAGAGAACAAAATTCAAGAGCTGATTCGCTTGCAGTAACTGCAGCCTTGTTGAATCCGGATCAGCCTCATGCATTCTTTAGAAAGGGAGACTACAAGGTGGAGATGGTCTTTCACCCAAAGGTTCCTGACAACGTCCAGCAATGGCAGGTTTTCAACGATGACACGCAGATTGTTGTGTTTCTCCAACAGAAGGACAACTTTGAAGAAATCTACTATGAGGGAAGCAATTCACCTCCTAGGTAGACTACTGTCGGAGAAATGGATGTGGACGTCTCAGGAAGTCAGGAGATTATCCAGCTAAAGGGAAATAAAATTCCCAAAGGCTTGGTATCTCTTGAGGAAATGTTTGATAAGCATGATCAGATGCTTAAGAAAAATGAAGAAAGTGGGGAAGGTTCTTCCTCCGACACACAATTACTAAATTTGGGAGCTGGCAATGATCCCAAATTAGTAAATCTGGGTAAGTGTTGCTCAGAGGCCGAAAGAGAAGCTTTTACTGAGCTTCTTAAGAAATATATGGATGTTTTTGCCTGGTCTTACCAGGATCTAAAAACATATCAGCCTGCGGAAGTTCAACACTACATCCCACTTAAACCAGAACAGAAGCCTTTCAAGCAGAAGCTGCGGCGGCACAACCCTACCATTTCAGGAACCATCTTTGCAGAAATCCGGAAGTTGTTAGACGCAAAGATTATCTATCCCATACATCATTCGAAGTGGTTGGCCAACATAGTCCCTGTAAGAAAGAAGAGCGGTGAGATTAGGTTGTGTGTGGATTTCCGCAACCTTAATCAAGCTTCATTAAAAGATAACTACCCCATACCCATCATGGATCACACCCTGCAGGTGGTCACTGGATCTGAGATGCTCTCCATGCTTGATGGCTTCTCAGGCTACAATCAAGTCAAGGTGGCCGAGGAAGATCAATACAAAACGGCGTTCATCACACCTTGGGGAACCTTCACATATCAGAAAATGCCATTTGGCCTGATTAATGCTGGTGCTACATTTCAGAGAGCTATGGATCTAGCCTTTGCTCATCTCAAAGATATAAGCATAGTGGTGTATCTGGATGATCTGACAGTCTTTTCCAAAGATAGAAGCGCACACATTTCAAACTTGGAAGAGGTTTTCATACAGTGCCGCAAGCATGGTATTTCTTTAAATCCCAAGAAATCTATCTTTGCCGTAACCGAAGGAAAGCTGCTAGGGCACATTGTTTCCAAAGAAGGAACAAAGATTGATCCAGAGCGTGTCAAATCCATTTCAGACATTGCCTTTGCCCACATCCAAAAAAGGAGTTCACTCTTTCTTTGGAAAAGTCAATTTTCTCAGGAGATTCATTCCTGACTTTGCTGAGCTAACCCGTCATATTTCGAATATGATGAAGAAGACACAAGATTTTAAATGGAGCAGCGAAGGGAAGGAAGTTTTCGAGAAAATTAAAGAGGCCCTGTCAAAAGCTCCAGTCTTGGTTTCACCCGACTTCAGTAAAGAATTTATTCTTTACTGTTATTCCTCTTAACACACCATGTCAACAATACTGATGCAGAAAAATCAAGAGGACGCAGAAGCTCCTATTGCTTTCATGAGTACACCTCTTAAAGCCTATGAGTTGAAATACACTCCCATGGAAAAGCACGCATATGCAGTGGTGAAGGCGTGCAAAGCATTCAGGTATTATATTCTTTCCTCGCACATTGTGGTTTTGGTTCCAGATACTGCAGTTAAATCTATCCTTACTCAGCAAGAGTTAGGATTGTTGAGAGGCACATGGGTGACAAAGGTTCAAGAATATGACCTGGATATTAAACCAACAAAGCTGGTTCGAGGAAGAGGTCTGTGTGAATTAATGACAAAGATGAAAACATCAGTGCCAGAAGTGGATCAAGATGAGATAGATGGAGATTTGCCTGCAGTACTTTTTATAGATCTAGTAGAAGAGTGGTATAGTAACATTGCTTACTTTCTGACATATGGAGAATGCCCAGATCAACTTTCCAGAAAAGAGAAACGAACCATCAAACTGAAATCCAAAGATTTTGTTCTTTGGGATAATGGTTTGTACAAGAAGGGAATTGATGACGTTTTTCTCAGATGCGTCGATAAAGCTCAATAGGATCAGCTACTACAACAGTTCCATGACATGGCTTGCGGTGGTCATTTCTCAGCCCGAGTCACTGCACACAAGATCCTCAGAGCAAGGTATTACTGGCCAACTCTTTTTCAAGATACTGCAGAATGGGTAGCTAAGTGTCAAGCATGCCAACATTTTGTTGGGCGTGTGAAATTGTCTGCATTACCTCTAAAACCCATTGTGATTGAAGAACCTTTCCAACAGTGGTGAATGGATTTTATTGGTATGCTTAACCCGGCTTCCAGTGCCAGTCACCATTATATTCTAACCATAGTTCAAAAAATTGTAAATCGGGATTAATCGGCAGGCCTTAAAATTTTGAATCGGAAATCGGAAATCGGCAAAAAATCAGCATTAATCGGCAACTTTATCGCTACTTTTAAAAACATTTAAATTCATAAAATATACTTAAATTAAATGTAAAAACAATGTTAAATGATGCGAGAAGTGACTCTATAGAATGCCATAGGCCCATATGCATATTTTCGATTAAGTTTTGACCAAAAAAGAGGGTACAAAGTTTGCAAACAAAAAAATAAAAAATATTGTTTTATGAAAATAAGAAAAATATTGCCATCAATGTATAGAGCTCGAGAAAATATGCACTTTTAGGGAAAACAACACCTGAAACGGAGCCACAGAATGAAAGTTATAGCACATGCAAGTTTTTGCTGCTACATCTTCCCGGACCCTTATCAAAAATGGCAAAAAAAAATTTGTCCTTGTGATTTTTTCGCCAAAAAGGAAAAAAATGCCGAAAAAGGAAAGAAATTCCAAAAACGGAAAAGAGGAGAATGGAGGAAACCCGAACCCGCGCAAGTGAAAAAATGACTCAGACTTGGGGCCCACGATTTTCCATGATTTTCGAGTGTACCCGAGCCGCGCAAGTGAAAAAACGACTCAGATTTGGGGCCACGATTATTCACCCACGATTTTCCAGATTTTATCCAGATTTACCACGATTTTCGAGTGTATTTTATCGCCAAAAATCGTGATTTTTCAAAAGATATATCGTTTTCATGGTTGCAAACGATTTATCGCCGATAAATCGCGATTTTTGAAACAGAGATTCTAACAGCTACTGATTATTTCAGTAAGTGGGTAGAAGTTATTCCTGTGAAAAATGCCACTTCCGTTGAGGTGTGCAATTTTATAAAAGAAAATATTATTGTCAGGTTTGGCGTGCCCAGCAAAATTGTAGCAGACAACGCTCTGAATCTTTCTTCTGAGGAGCTGGTGGAATTCTGCTACACTTATGGGATTCAACTGGTTCATTCCTCAAACTACTATCCACAAGGGAATGGTCAAGCTGAATCTAGTAATAAAAACTTGGTAACTATCGTGCGCAAGCTTGTAACAGAAAATCAAAGGACTTGGCATAAAAAGTTGTTTGATGCATTATGGGCCGATAGGATCACACCAAAAAGGGCGATAGGCATGTCCCCATTTCAGCTGTTGTACGGTAGAGACACGGAGCTGCCTCTTACCTTGGAATTGCCTGCCCTGCAACTTTCTAAGGCCCTGGAGGATTCCACTTTCACGGATGCTATTGATAAAAGAATTATGTACCTGACTGAATTGAGGGAAGTACAAACTCAAGTTGCAGATAGGTTGACAGAGCATCAAAGGAAGGTGAAAATCATTTTCGACAAAAGGGCCAGGGAAAGAAAGTTTGAAGTCAATGACTGGGTCCTTCTATGGGACAAAAGAAGAGAAACAAAAGGCATGCATGGAAAGTTCGATTCACTATGGAAAGGCCTTTTGTGATTAAAAGGATCGCCGGAGCAGATAGCTTCATTCTTGCTCATCAGGATGGAGTTGAATTGTCATTGCCTTTCAATGGGCAACACTTGAAGTTGTTCTGGACATGAGAAGCAGGGTAAAACCTGTATGTACATAAATAAATCTTTGTTTTTTTTTCCTTGTTTTGTCTTGTTTTGGTGTGTTGTGTTGTGTTTGTTTGCCTGACCCCGTGCCCAAAGGACAAGATACGAAACCAGAGATGCTGGGATCTCATCTTTTCCCTTTGTCATTCTGACAGAGAAAAAGATGTCCACAGACGGAGCCGACTGGTGTCACCCAGATTTCACCCTGAAATCTGCGACTACCCTATCCGAAAAAATTTCGTACTTTTAAAATAGTGGGTCGTTTTGTGTTTTTATTGCCTGAAAGTTCTTGTATTGCGTCAAGATAATCCTAAAGAGCCATATTAGCCTTTTTCACCAAATACCCAAATGCCCAAAGTTGTTATATTTTGTCGTCGGGATTTGTCTACGGGAAATTTGTATTTAATTATTTTGAGCCCCGTATGAGGCTATTTGCACAGTCCGTTTTAACTCTGTTATGATCGAATATGTCATTACCCTTATGTACCAGAAGGGTTTTAACTTGGAATAAGTTTTGGCTTTATTTTGTAACTTTTGGCAATTTTTCGTGTTTTTGTGTTGTCCCGTTTCATTTTCTGTGAAATTTCTCTAGAACAATTCCTTTGCCGGGTAAGCCCGATTTTTGGCCTGGAGCAGCTAGAAAACATATACGCACATTATGCCTAGAGGAAGTCGCCATCGGAGGTCTGGATCACTGGGAAAAAGCGAAGTCGTGCACGGGAAAGCCCCTGCGGGGATGGGCGCATTTTTGGAAAACAAAGGATTTAAGCTGCAATGGGAAAAATAGAAGCCGCAGACAGGGTGGGAATTTTATACCTGCCTAGCAGGGTACTTTTTCCCGTGTTATAAAATTCACTTAAGCTGCAGTGGGAAAGTTAGAGGCTGCAGGCAGGTGGGAATTTATTGCCTGCCTTGCAGGGTAAAAATTCCCATGATAAATAAAAGGAAAGTGACTTAAGTGAAATCATGGGATTTTAGTGCCTGCCTTGCAGGGTAAATAATCCCATTGTCAAAGTCAAATCACTTAAGTGGATCATGGGATTTTGGTGCCTGCCTTGCAGGGTAAAGAATCCCATTGTGAAAAAATTCTTAAAAATAGAATTATATGTGCAAAAAAGTGCGCCCCCTTTGGTGAGATGATGGAAGACATTAAAGTGATTATTTTAATTAATCTATTCTTTCAAAAAGTGCGCCCAAGCTTGGAGGAAGTCAACAAGTCAAAGAGGGAATAAAAGAAAGAAATTAAATGCATTAAATTTAATTTATTTAGTGGCTGCCCCCTTCCTCTCAAAAAGTGCGCCCCATTTGGGAGTTATTTAATGTTTTTTAAGGCATTAAAACATTAAATTAATTTCTATTTTCAGTGGCTATGGTCAAGGCACACTGTGAAGCTTCAGTGAAGTGATGTGTGAAGGATTAAATTGGATTAATTTAATTTATTGGATGGCTGTCCTTAAACATGCTATTTTTAAAAGAGAAGAGCATGATTTTTAATTAATTAATTGCCTTTAATTGTTAGGGCAATTATTAATTATAGAATTGTGAAGGTTATATAAGCATGGGCAGCCATATGGGTGAATTATTTGATTCACAGGTAAAGAATTGCAGCCAAGTGGAAAAGTGCGCCACCATTAGAAGAAGGATTTTACTCAGACAAGGTGGCAACAAGGCTAAAAGCCTCCAGATTTGGTGCATGCTTTGAAGGAGGTTGATCTTTGTCTGCATAATTGTTTGCATAGGTGTTACAGGTGCTCAGGTGTTGTTGAAAGGATTCATGCTCTCTTTATGTGCAAATTAAACACCAATTTTTGGGGCAGCGGGCTTGAAAAGTGCAGATTTTTACAATTAAAATTCACTATTCATGCTCCGATGGCCATTTTTGTCTGAATAAATTGCAGGAATTCATTACAGGTGCTTTACGGAAGAAAATGAGTTTTTATCAATGTCCAATACATTGCAAATATCCTCCGAATCTGAAGAATTGTCCAGATCTGCACCAATATTGAAGAAATCCAGCCAAGTAAGAAGAAAAAGAATTATTCAGACGAAGATAGACAAAGCCATGGCGAAAAGAGATGAAAAAGAAAGCACGATGGAGTCATGCATCGCTTCCAAACTTGCAGACATAGGAGACACAAATCTAGGCCCGGAACCTCTTGCCAATTTGATTGATAGATCCAGAGCGGGAAAGACTTCACTCATGCGTGCGGTTAAAAGCAGTGGAATTATTCGAGCTGTAGCTTTTCCATGTATAGCCCAATTGCCAGAGTTCGTGATGGAGTGTGCTAGATCTTATCATCCTTCATCCAGATCAGTGCGTGATGCTTCGGGAAAGACAATAATTCGTTTGGACGTAGAGTTCATCAATTATTGTTTGAAGATTCCAGTGCGAAAGGTGGTGACTTCTATTAGCATTCAGGATGCTGACAGTAGATGGGAGAAGCATAGAGCTGATTGTGTGAGCATAATGAATAGCCGATACATGAAGAAGCCTAGATCTCCTTCAAAGTTCCCGAGAACTCTTCCGCGGTCCAATTTGGTGCAGGAGGTAGATGATGTCGTCAAATTGCTATGCAAGATGAATGGCAAAGCGAATGCCTACACTTTCCGTACATGGATGTATGCTTTCATCAGGACCATTGAAATCAACAAGGTTGATTCTATAATCAATTGGTCGGAAATTATTAGCAACAACATTGGTGAGCAACTCCGGAACGTGAAGCGTAATTTCAGCTTCAAGATGACTTCCTACTTGGTGTATGCTGCAGCTTCACAAGGCGTCTTTTCCAAGCTGGATAGATGTGGTTCTTTCTAAGGATCCCATTTTCGAGTGCTACCCACAGCTTACTGCACCTGCATGCGAGAAAGACTTCAAAGTGATCAACGATGACTTCTTCTACGATTTCATCTGCAGGCTAGACAAAGACTTGAAGGCCAACAGGGTAAGCAAGGAAGCGTGGGAAGCTGTGTCCAAGATTGGCAGTCTATTCATTCAATTTGCAGATTTCACATACCTCAGGGTTACGGGCTTTTCTGGAGAACCAATAAAGATGCCCAGGTATCCGAATGATAGATTGATTGCCATGGAGCTGAGCAGGCAACTTGTGGAGTTACACGACCTTCAGTCAAAGCGGCACAAGTCTACGGGCTTCTTCCCAATCACTGTGGGATATTACAGCTGCATTAGCATTCATAGAGCTCGGGGGATGGAGGCACAAATGTTATCTGAGTATGAGCAAGAGTTCTTCCCTGCACGGCTGAACTTCGATCCATTTGGAGTAGCCAGGAAGACAATCTCCCAGGAGTACGCACATGTGCCTTCATTGAAAGATTTCTGGATGAAGTGCAAAAGTGAGTACGAGGTTAGAAAGAGAGATTTCAGCAGGCTATCAGCAAAGCAAGTGTTCGACTTTGGGCTAGCGCGGATACCTGCGGATCTTAAAGATGATGGGAATGTGGTACTTGACACTTACCATCAAATGGGAGGAGATAAAGCCATACTGCAGAATAACATAGTTGGCTGCAACACAATTGAAGAAAGGTCGGAGTTGTGTTGGTGAATACTTCAAACTGGTTGCTGACGAAGGGATATTGCCTTGATGAAGCATTGATGAATCAAGTCACGGGAAACTTCGGCGCAGGAGATTCCCTCAAGCGAAAGCACGGAGGAGAAAGCAGCAGGAAAGTCGAGAAGTTGAAAGTGCATAGAAGATCTCAATCCAAGGAGAGGATCACTTCTACGACCATGACTTTAACTCTGGTTTCTCCAGTACTCAATACTTCACCAACTATTGCACCGTAGCAGCAGGATGCTTCCATGCCTCCACTGAATCCAGCGACATTCATCTTCTCCCCTCAGCCACTTCGTTCAGCGCCTGTTCCAGAGGATACGTTGAAGCTGCAGATGGCGGAATTCGAAAGGGCTTTGTCCTTGGATGACTCAGAAGATGGCAGCCATAACACTGTGGCACTTTCTGACGGAGAGGATGCAGAGCGGAAGATGGTAGTACACTCAGCGACTTCTCATTCTCCGAGAAGTAACTTCTCGGAATGGTTGGCTTTGCAGTTGGTTCCAGAAGCGAGAATGGAGATGAACTTAGAGGAGCACGACTTGCAGCTACTCCAGAATCTGAGCAGAAGAGACAGAAGGCCTAAAGTTGCCAAAGCAACTTCTAGGTTGATCATCGAGGATTCGGGAGAGAAGTTTGCTGAGATATCAATTCTGGCAGAAAGAAAGATAGAGGAGCTCACAGCAGAAGATGTGACAGTAACCAAAGTACCCCTCGGTCAAGCCACCACTGAAGGATTGAAGCAGGACACGCAAACATTGATGGATGCTTTATTCCTTAGGCTTGACAGTGAAAAGGCGGAGAAAGAAGAGCTGCAGAAGCAAGTATCTCAATTATGTGAGATCATAGCCAAGGTTGCTAAACCTTCCATTCAGCCCATTTCAGAGCAGGTGAGTGATCATCTTATGCAGGAAATGGAGGATGCAAGCAATCAAGTAAAGGCTATTGACGAATGGAAGGATTTGATTATTCGTCAAGCTTCTGTACAACTTGGGGAAGTGCCAGCCCGCCTAAAGGTTATGAATGATGCAGCAAATCAACTAAAGCAACTGATGGCAAACATAGAAGGCATGAATACAGTTGCAGAGAGTAACCTGGGTATTTTTGGCCGAGATCAACAAGCTGCCGGGAGATGTATTGATTGCGGAACAGATTGTACCAGACGGATCAGTCGAGAAGGGGAAGCAGCTAGAGTTTGCAGTATCTTTCCGTTTGGAAATCTGCAGAGTTTTGCTGAAGAGGATGCAGGCACTTGAGAGTAGGACATCAGATTTACCAGACAGTGTCATTTCTTTCACTGAGGAGATAGTGGACGGGAAAGTCACTTCATACGTGCGGATCGTCTCAACTAAGGTGCCTAATTCCCTGGAAGGTTCTCTTCTGATGGTACAAAAGAGAATTGATAAAGCTACCAAGCCTTTCACGATGAATTCTATCAGTAGACTGGTGGCGCTGCAGGCGGACATTGCAAGGTTTGGACTGAGCTTGGAAGATGTGGAAGCGTGCATCAAAGTGTTGAATGAAGGGTTGCTGCAATTCAGGACAGAGAAAGAAGCAGTGGCTAAAACAGATGGAAGGATGCTGAAGTTACATGTTCGACAAGTATATCCGATATCAGAACAAGAAGAAGACATAAATGTTACAGCTGGCATGACTTCTTTTATTTCTCCTTCTTCTATTTTCTATGTTCCCGGATGAAATTGTAAAACTTCTAAGTTATTGGTTTTGCAACCATTACTTAAAGTCATGTGGAACCATTCTATTAGTTAAGTGATACATGTGTCACTTAAGGAGAAGATAGTTGAGGATGATTGCCAAATGTCATCTTTACTTGTTTATGTTTCAGTTCAGTTTGAGTTTTCCATTTGTACTTTCCCTCCTACATTCTATAAGTAGGAGAAGAACCTTCGGGTTATTGATCGATCAGAATTTGTAAGCAGCAATCTTGTGTTCTAAACTTTGTGCTGAACCCCTGAGAGCAACTTGGAGCAAAGGAATACAAAGGAGCAGGTTTCCGGAGAACTTTGTGTCACGGTGTACTTTGTTTCTTGCTTTTAATCTTAGATCTCTTAATAAACTTTGTGTTATTTTAGATCTGGATCTAGAGCTGCCTTTGTTTTATAATTCTGTGTGTTCATATCTATTAAGTTTCTTCTATGTGCATGCAATTAGCTCTGCTATCTACTAATTGGGATGCACATCTTCCCCATTTCTTCTCTGTATTTCCTTTACTTCCTTCTATAAAATACTTCCTTTCTTGAACAGCTGCTTACTTGCTGCAGAACTTCTTAGTTATGGTTCATGAACTAAGTGGTTAAAGTAAAACCCCTGATAGATAATAACACATTTTTTGACAAATCTGACACGGGAGCCTCACCGGTTAAATGAGGGAGATTTATCTCATGACTGCCTAGGTTTGATGCTATGCAGAAAATCTAGCCAACAAGAGAACAATGGAGTCTTCAATATTCTTCAATAATAGATCTAAATGAGAGAAAGCATAATGTAAGAACTAGGGCATACATCTCAATACTTCAAGCATGGAGTGAAATTCAAATGATCAATTAACATAACCCTCTAAGGAAATGCGACCACCCTTTTATAGAACTAACGGGTGCGATATCCAATAAAGTCCAACCTTTCCCTTTTGGAGGGGAAAACATAAACTAAAATTATTTTATTATCCCTATGTGTGTCATCCCCTTTTCTAAGGGTATTTTGATATTAAAAGTCATCTAATATTATTTAATTAATTCCCCTTTTTATTTTGTAGATTTTGGGAATTAAATTAAATAATTAATTACATCAATTGCTTCATAATTATTCTTTTGTGAGCAATACTCCAAGGTGGTGGAAAACCACTCAGCAACCATAATTAAATAATTAAATAAATATTGTTTTATAATGTCAAATGATTAAAATCACTCTCCATGCAATATTATTTAATTACTTAACATAATTTTCCCCTTACATCATACCAAAAGCCCGCGGGAAAACTTAGGCTAAGGGTCTTCAAAAATGGGGGCATTACAATCCTCCCTTCCCAAGATTGTTTGCTCTCAAGCAATAGCAAGTTCATGTGTCCGGGTCCAAAAGTGTAGTACTACAAAAACTTGGCTCCCATGCCACTCAAGTGGTGTAGAATTTGTAATATCTTGGGGTGCTTATTTCTCCTAAAAATTAGGAGTGTCTTCTGCTGCAATTTCCTCTTCAAATCTGCACATGAAACAAACAAGTTAGAAAAATAAGTGTTGAAGAACACTCTTTCAAGGTGTTTTCATGATGTGTTAGTCTCCTCCATGTATGGGTTTCCCCCAAAATTTGTTATGTGGCCCCAAATATTGTTGTAATCTTCAAAAATCAAGAACTAGAGTGGCTGAATTCCACCCCCAAATAGTCACCCATGAGCCACAATCAAGTACTAACACCCATATCATCAAATGCATGTGAAAAATATGAATTATGGAAGTGATAGTGAAGCTGGTCATAATTATATCATCCATAAAAATAAGAGGACAACTATCATATTTCATATTTTTTTTCCTCAAATGAATGAGCATCAATCTAGTGAATGAAATAGGCCCCCATGCAACTAAAATTTCATCCTCAACAATATCAAACTGAAAATCATCCATATGCACAGCTGGAAATGAGACTCTTACCATGCCATGTATAGCCCATGTGATCCATTCTTCACCCTTTGATCCAAGTGTGAGAGTACCCATGGAAGAATGTTCTTTATCCCCATGTTTTATGGCTCTACATGCCATAAGAAGACTGCTCAAATAAATTACAGCAGTGTAAACAAAAATATTTGACCTCAAGGCATCTCATCTTACCTTAGGTAAAGCCAACACTTCACTCTCCCAACCTCCAATACTTTGTTCCCATGAAAACAAATGTTGAAACTCATTCATACGCATGATATAGAGCTGATCCAAATTGAATTTCATGACAAACTTGGTATCTCTCACTATCATAGCTGAATATCCAACATGTTTACCTTTATTTCCCAAAACATAGCATGAAAATTCAACACCATACCTTCCTCTTTGCTGCTCCCAATGTAAAAGAAGTGTTAAATAGCCAAAAAAAGAACCTATAACATGTACCAATGATGCTCCAAACTGAAAATTAGCATACCATGTGACTAAATCCATTTGTAAGCATGGTATCATGTCCTCAAACAAACTGAAAATGTGCATGACAGCAGTGAATGTCAAAGGAAACATTAGGCATACACATATTCTTCTTAGTTGCAAATTCAAACATGAATAGACAATGCTCATATTTTCCTTTTGTGATTCCAACACCCAAAAACTGACTTTCATCATGATATGAGAACAATAGAATGTCCATCTTAATCATCTCGTGAGCACATGTAAATACAAATAATTTGTTGTTTACTTTTCCATACCATGTGATAGCATGTGCATGATTATACCCCCTTATTTCTACTCCATCATTCACATAAGAAGAGGGAAAATCAGAAATGCAAGGAATTTCATATCATTCATTGTGCCAATGTATTTCCCATATGGAAAGAAACAATATACTTGAAATAAATGTTTGGGGCTGCCTATCATACCTTTGTGCCATTAAATTACCTTCATATTCCTTGAAAATTTCAAACCAAACATCACCTTCTACCTTGGAATCATGTAACCTTGCTTGTACTTGGTGTGAGGCTTCCTTAAGCTTCATCTTAGGGTGGATGAAGTCATTCATTTGCTCTCTAATGACTGTTGTTATGTGCAGACCAGTAAGTTGTGAATGGTCAAAAGTGTCCATAAAAACCTCTTCTTTTTGTAGGACACTCATCCCCTCATCCTTGCATTCATTACCAATCCAAGTATCATTAGTAACAACTAAGTAATGATCATTAGTTACCTCTTGGCTGCCCTCATTTTGTTTATCCATGCAAATTTACCAATCATATTTTTCTTCCCTCTTGGACTTATCTTCCATGATCATTTTACCATCATGCATGCAGTCATATAAAGGCAAAAAAACTTCTTCAATCAACAGTGAAGTTTTTACCTTGATTATTTGCATCTAGGGGCTCTTCTTCATTTTCTTGCCTTTGGATTAAATTTGATTTTTCTGTGCAAATACCAAGTCCCATGCAAGCATTAGATATCATAGTTTTATCATCAAACATCGAAGAATTCGTACCTTGGGGAATCATAGTCTTTACTTTGCTTGAACATTTCTCTAGAACACCTTGAGCTAGTGTATGAGCAACACATGATGCCTCTTGACTCAATCCTTCCTCAAGCATAGATAGCAAATGTGGTAGTGGACTCTCATATTCACTCAACACCAAAGACATAATGGTTTGCATGGAAAACATTACATCTTGAGCATGATCATTATGTATAACATCAAAGAACACTTCAAACATGTGAGAAATAAGATCATTGCATTCTAGATCCATCATAACCACACAAGATCTTACTTTTTCCATAGCATTCAAAATGTTAACCCTCTTACCAAGACAAGGGCTAGTGAAGTCTCAAAGGCCTTGGGAACTTTCCACCATGACCTCGAAAATGTCCTCCATGATGACATCACAATATGGAAATTTTGGGGCTGTAATCCGCATAACCTCAGTAATGCAGAAGATGACCATAATTCTTACCTCCTCTTCATGATCCAACAACTCGTGCCTAGCCAACTGCATTACCATAGAATCACTTGCAAGAAGCATGGATCCATAATCACCTTGCTCTAATGTTGCCAAACAACTTGTAGCTTTTCCAGAATTTTGAGCAACTCATCCTTTGATGGACGTAGGTGTTTGAGTGCTCTACCAAGTTTCCAGAACCTTGCCTTCATGTTACCTGCACTAGGTAAATCCATGATCAACAAGCAATGTCAAACCTCACAGGTGCAAAAGAACATGCTCTGATACCATTGTAATGTCCCCTTTTAGGACAAGTTAAGAAATAACATAAATCCGATCACACATTGCTGGAAATTCATTAAAATTCAAACCCCAACTGCTGCAATTTTTCAAAATTCATATCTTTGGCTAGAAAAGTCCAAATGAGCTGAAATTTTAGATATTGGGCCACAAAAATATGAAGAATAATATGCAAAAACCAAATTTTGCACAACCAACATGAAACCTTAATTTTACCCTTAAAAGTAGGTAGCCCAACACATTTAGGGCATCAAATTCACTCCAAAAATTATGAAATCACTTCCTCCTTATTCCTCCTAATTTCTACAACCAAATCCAATAACTAAATTGACCCCAAAAATGTAGATTTGAAATAAATATTAATTAATAATGTCCAGATAGCTTGCAGACAACTGAAATATTCAAAAATTCAGAACTCATCCAATACTAAGTGTTTTTCTATGAAATAAAATGCAAAACAAACTCGAAATCAAGGCCTTTCCAATGCACTATGATTCTGAATTTTCAGAGCATTCAAACCTTGCCAAAACAACCCCAGAAACCTGCTTTCAAGTAACTAGGGTTAGAATAAATCATATAAATTAATTTCAGCTCATACAACCCTTCCAAAATATTCAAATAATCAGCCCTTGCTCTGAAATAATTAATTAAACACAACAGCAAATAAATCTAGCATTAACAACCTCAAAACATGATAGATCAAACCCCAAACCAAGTCGATTTGCCACTAATAATTTGCAGCAGTGATAAAGAACACAAAAGTACCACAAACCCTTCACAAAAATGCAAATTTATCTTCTAACTAAATACGCCAATACCCAAGACCAAGTCGTCAATGCTAGGGTGAATGTGCCATCCATAAACACATTCAACTCAAGAGAACACAATGGAGAGAACAATGGAGTCTTCAATATGCTTCAATATTAGATCCAAATGAAAGAGAGCACAATGCAAGAACAAGGGCATACATCCCAATACTCCAAGCATGGAATGAAATCAAATGATCAATCAACATAACCCTCTAAGGAAATGTGACCTCCCTTTTATACCATGCATAAACACATTCAACTCAAGAGAACACAATGGAGAGAACAATAGAGTCTTCAATATGCTTCAATAATAGATCCAAATGAAAGAGAGCACAATGCAAGAACAAGGGCATACATCCCAATACTCCAAGCATGGAGTGAAATCAAATGATCAATCAACAAAACCCTCTAAGGAAATGTGACCTCCCTTTTATAGAACTAATGGGTGCAATATCCAATAAATCCCTTTTGGAGGGGAAATAATAAACTAAAATTATTTTATCATCTCTATGTGGGGCGTCCCCTTTTCTAAGGGTATTTTGATGATAAAAGCCACCTAATATTATTTAATTAATTCCCCTTTTTATTTTGCATTTTGGGAATTAAATTAAATAATTAATTACATCAATTGTTCCATAATTATTCTTTTATGAGCAATACTCCACGGTGGTGGAAAAACCACTCAGCAACCATGATTAAATAATTTAGTAAATATTGTTTTATAATGTCACATGATTAAAATCACTCTCCATACAATATTATTTAATTACTTAACATAATTTTCCCCTTGCATCATCCCAAAAGCCCACAAGGAAACACAGGCTAAGGGTCTTCAAAAATGGAGACATTACATTTTATTTAAATGCACTTTTTCTAAGTTCTATTTTAATATTAAGTCTATTAATTTATTATATGTGCTTTCATAATATTTTATTTTAATTTTAACACAATATAATAAAGTTAATAAACTTAAGTCACCCTTGAGCTCGCCCTTTGGCCGTCGGGTAGACAAAATAGGCCAAAGGTCTTCAATAAAAATTACTCAAGAAGGAGGGACATTACAAAGCTCGACCCCAGCTCCAATGTTCTCTCACACTTACCAACTCTATGACTTCCCAGGGAAGCCACGCATCCAGGTTGATAACCCACACTCTCGGTGCAGCTTGTTTACGAACAAAAAATCAGGGAAGCTATTAGAGTGATGAATAGTAATAGGGTCGTGGACAAATAGGGGTTCCAGGCTGAATTCTTTAAGTATGGATTTGAGGGATTTGGTAGTTTCTTGGCTGATGTCTTCAAACACGTGGTTCGTTCTAGTTTTCCGCTGGTTAGGTCACAACATTCTATCCACCCAATTCACAATTTGGGCCTTAGGTCAAACCCCAACTACAGAACCATTATGGTTGGCCATACTATTTCCAAATTATATGCTATTGTTTTCCACATGTAGCTTTCAGAGGAGTTGGAGCATAGGCACCTCATAGCTAATGGACAAGTTGGCTTCCGTCATGACCACCAAACTATTGATCACATCTTCACCCACCGAGATTGAGGAGGCTCGTCGAAAGTCTATTGTTGCTTTAGAGACTTTCGAAAATCTTTTGACTCTGTTCCGTGGGCAGCACTCTTTCAGAGACTCATAGACATTGGGATTTTTGAGATCCTTCTCACAGCCATCATGTGTTTCTACGAGACAGTGTTGGGTCGCCTCCGCATGGCTCACAGGGAGTCAGATTTCATCACGAGTACTATCGAAGTCGAACAGGGGTGTCCCCTATCCCCCACTCTTTTTGGGATTTATATTGATGAATTAGAGTCCTTCCTTCATGAGCATATTCAGGATGGTGATGGTTGCCTTCTTCACCAAGTTTTGATATCCATTCTTCTGTATTCCGATGATGTGGTTCTCTTAGCCTCCTCTCCAGAGGGGTTGTAGAGGCATTTGGATGCCCTTGGCCTATTTTGTGGTCTGAGACAGTTGACGGTTAACTCAAGGAAAACCAAGGTTATGGTCTTCAATGGTCTACAGACCTCTCACCTTCACTTCTTCTTCAAGGGGGAGGAGATTGAGATCACCAACTCGTACACCTATTTGGGGGTTCAGTTCTTTGGCCCGCTCTTTAGTTTGAGACAAGCCTTCTAGCCTCATGTCAACAAGGACTATGGATCCTTAGCCCTTCTTTAGAGACGGTGTTTTCGCCACCACTTCTAGGACATTTCATCTAAAATGTCTCTCATGGACTCCCTCATTCGACCCACTGTCCTCTATGGTTCTGTTGCCTGGGGGGCCTCCTTATCAGAGACCGACTGGGCTTTTGTTGAGCGAGTTTAGACACTCCTTCACCAGTTCATTAGATGTAAGAAAACAGCTCCCTAACACATCATTTTAGCAGAGTTTGGTGCTCGTCCTTTTAGATTCGAGACCATGTTCAACCTGATCTCTTTTCTACACCGCATCAGAGGCTTTGCCCACTCGATTGAGGGATGTAATAGGTTCTCGTACTTGGCCTATCACTTCTCGGAGGCCATTGCTCTCTCAAGTTCCCCTCATCGAAGCCGCATTTGGTATACTGAGGTTTCTAACCTTCTGGGGACAGTTGGTGTTCAGATGGATCGTCTTCCCCCCTTCTAGTATTCCCATAACACTTTGGGCCACCTTCTACCTACTAGACAAGTACTAAACAGGTTTATCAGAGAGGATATCTACAGGCAATTTATTCACACCACTTGGGTGAACCCCCGAGGGGGGCTACACCCTAAAATGGTCTTTTATGCGGAGCACATCCTGGAGTTGAGGGACGGTCTCATTGTCCGTCCTGCAGTACACTCTCCATCACTAGATGCATGCCCTTCTTATCCCCTTTGGCCAGATCAAAGTTAGTTCCCATAGACTCTGGTGTGAGATGGATCATCATCTTGATCGCTCTGATAGGACTTGTTTTCTTTGTAGCCTTCAAGAGACCGAGACAGAGATGCACTTCATTTTCTGATGCCCCCTTTATTATGAGATCAAAGGGAGATTCTATTGTCTTTTTAGGAGAGCACAAACTCTTTTGGACTTCTTGAGGTATGAGGACCAGAAGTGTCTAACCTTATACATATAGGAGGCCATGAGGCTTCGTGAGCACACTCTTCAGCGACCTTCTAGGCCGAATTCTACCCAGCGGATCACTTCCTTCTTCACAGCGCTACCTTCAGTGAGATTTACTAAGCGCCAATGTGAGACATGCTCCGTTTCTCACTGCAGATCTGTTTATCTCAAGGACACCATCCATAGTTCACCAAGCCATCACATTCAGGTCTTCACCAAGTCTGGCACCAGGTGACAAACTAGATCTACCTGATCTTTGACATATAGTGTGACGTCCAAACAACAACATAGTAGACAGTCCCTGCACTCCGCCGCTTCTTTTTCCGATTCGTCAATCCATCCAAAGTTTCTTCTAGTCGGCCTTGAATGTTAGGGGAGCTCCCTAATGAACCTTCTTCTTCGCCTCTCCTTGATCTTCTTCTCTCTTGCATTCCCACACCCGGGTTTGGGTTCGTGGGATAGCTCTTTTCATTCTTTTCGCCTTTTTAGGCTTTTTGTATTTTCTTTGCACTGTTCTTTCTCGGGAACCTTTTGGTTCTCTTGCTTTGTATTTACGCTTGTGGGCCTTTTCAGTCCCATTGACCTACTTTGTGGTCATTCGTTGGACATTAATATATTTATCTTATCTTATCTAACTCCGTGTGATTTCAAACATGATCGGCGACCTTAAAATCAACAAGTGAAAAGTTGAAGTTGAGTCAAAAAAATTGTGATCAAAAAAATTAAAAAGGGATAAAATATTGAATGTTTGAAGAAGTTATGAGCCTGACAGAGTCTTGCCAAGTTTGTCTCGGAAAGGATGCTCGGGTCTTAGGGAATCCAATCTGAGCTGTATGACTACGGTTTATTGGACATGTCAGCAGATGGATCACATACCCCTAGATCTGCCTTCGAGTTTGCAATGCCTACTACCGTAATATTATGTGCTCTTTTGTGTTGTGTTTTCAAATTGGGAAGCCCAGCCCTTATAAGACCTTTTTAGAAAGCATCCTGTTAAGAATAATGATTTTGAAGTTATTTTGAAGTTTATGGTTTGTATAAAAAGGAGACCATGGTAGAGTCAAAACTACCAAGAGAAACAACCCTTTATTGCAGTATTCTATGAAAGTTATAATTTAAATATTCATCAAGCTTGCTAAATTTATAAACCAATTAAGTTCGAAATTTGAAGGGCATAAACATAATAAATTAATGCTTCTTACAAATCAATGTTACTGTGAATATTGTTCTTCGAAATACAAGTCTGCATATCTGATAACTCTGTATTATATTATAAAACTCTAGATGAACCATAAACATGTATGAAAACCAAAAGAAACCATTTTAACACTTACGATCACGTTTGAATAAATTATTGTTAATAATAAAAATTAGTACCTGAAGCTTCTTTGCAAGTTCATTTGCATGTAAAATATTAGCAAGCTTTGAGTGTCCATATGCCAGAAGTATAGAGAATCTGTAATAGAAATGCATGTCAACCTCTCCATTTCACTAACTAAATGGAATGGCAGCAGTACAAATCAATAACATAGCATCCCATTCATGTGTTTACTATGTACAATGAATGCATAATAACCATGGAATTTATTTCTCTATATGATAACTAGCAAGTACTTTAAATGCAGAGTAGTTGATACCTATTTTTCTTGTGCACCTTATCTAGCATTGCTTACCCTGACTTATCATTTATCTTATCAAAACGGATGCCACCCGAATAAGTGAGCTGATGTCCTAATGATGTAACATTAATGATTCTCCCTTCAATGCCTGTTTCACGTGCAGTAGCTTTCATATTCTCCACTAAAAGGTTTGTCAAAAGAAAATGACCTACAAACAAGTATTGTGAAACGTTTGGTTCAATTTAAGTCATACATTGACCCAAATACAAAAAATAATAATAATCAGACAAAACATTACAATCAAACTTAACAAAACCATTAATGTTTCCATATAGAAACTGATGTTTTGATATCCAGACTCCTTTTGTCTTTCAAACTTCTAGATGCATGCTAGAATAATATATAGAACATATCTCAACGAACAAAGTGTGTTCCTATTTTTCAAAGAATTAATCTAAAAAGGAATATATAAACATGAAAATGTTGATGTGTTGCATACAATATACAAACATATTAGAGAATCCAAAATCTTTTAGTACTTCTAGAAAATGCTTTTCCACTGATGAGCATTTCTTCTGAGTCCAATGTACCATGTCAATGTTTATATTACTCTGGAAGAATTTTGGTATGATAGTTTTACATCACACCTCAGCCATCAAAGATAAATCGTAGGAGCTACCTACTCACTAGCAGATTGCAAACGCATTTTTTATTTGTCTAGAATTATGTTAAAACTATAATGAAATTTTGTTGTCATGCAGATTTTGAAATGAATTTATCTTTGGGGATGTGTTGAAGTATTAGGCTTTGGGATCTGCTAGGGTTTTAGGCTTTGTTTTTTTTTTTTGGTGGGGACGGTGGAGGGGTTGCCTACCACACTGCTGATCCTCATAGATCTAGGCAGGATTTTATTGTCCTTTCGTGCATTTATTGCACTGATCCAGCCATTATTCTGCCCATTGACCAGTGAGTATAAACCTTGCCTATTTTAATGGCCAACGCCACAGCCCATACATCATTTATTGCAGGCAGTACCAGGGGAGCCCTTGGCAATCATCGTACCGAAACACATGAGGAAGCTCGTTCCAAAAGTGTTTCGCTAGGTGATGATCAAACCCCAAAGGTTTCTTTGCATGATCTTGTTCTTGGTTCTCTAGAATTTGATACAGCATGTCAATGATTTGAAAACTGTACATTGGTAGGATATTTTTTGGTTGTATCCCCTCAAAAAGCATGCTTAAGAGTTGGGTTCACAACCATTGGCAGCCTAACAATGATAAGATGGAATGTGCGAAAATGTCATGTCCCTTTTTGGAGACAAGTGGAAACGAAAGACCTTATACAATTCCTTTCTTGTGGGTCTATGGGTTTGGAGCTAGAGGAAAGTTGTCTAAAGATATTTGGATTAGTTTTAGGAAATATTGCACTTTTTATGTTGTATTCCTATTGGATGCCTAGCGCTCCAATAGATGAAATAAATTACTTAGTTGTTTGGTGAGCATATATGCTCAAATTAGAAATAGACTTTAATATTAAAAGGTCGGCCATAAGTTATGATGTAGCACCCCTTATGTTATAAAAGGAGGATGCTTGGCCACTATGTCATTATGCGAATTTATTATCTCTTTGGAAAGATTGCATGTGAAGCATCTCTCTTCCTTTCCTAAGGACGAAAACCCTTGGAGAGTCTTGTGTGAGGACAAAACTCTTCACCAAGTCTAGGGAAGATTTCAACACAAGAGTCTCCACCCCCTTGAGGGATCTTTTGTTGTTATTATCTTTCATTTCAGCCCTAGACAAATTGCCCTAAGGTGCATTTTGATCAATTATTGAAGATCATTGTGTTACTTCATGTTATTAATGCATATTTGGCCCTTTTAAGGTGGAGCAACCTGCTTTATGGTGTGTTTTGGCGTGTTTATTGGTTGTTCTATGTGGAGGGACCCACCTAGGGGAGCATTTCGGTACTTTCTTACAATAATTTCATGGTTTTGAGGTTGGAATATTATTCTTCATATTTTTAAAAGCCAAATTCTAAATTTTCATTAATTTTGGAGTATTGTTATTTTCCAAGCTTGTTGAAGTTCATTGGTTGAGGGTTTTCGAAATAAATTATTTCCAAGCTCAATTCTGATTTTTTAACACTCATTGTGTTTGCTGAGGGTTTCTTAATAATTTTGGCATAAGATTTGAAGGGTGTTAGCAAGGTTTAACCCACCTTTGAGGTGTTTAACTTCTCCAAGGAAGTCACCGCCCTAGGAAGGGCCTAATTTGCAGATTGCAGGGTTGATATCAGCCATCTACAACAGTTCCCTAATCTGATTTTTAAGTTTACATCTCATCTTTTGGGTCATTTCCTGAGTCCCCCTAAAAAGGGACATTACAGTGGTATCAGAGCATCATCCTCCCAGCCTTTGAAGCATGGAGAACAAGTCACAAAGAAGGATAGCAGATGCACTGAATAGGCTTACCCTATCCATCCAAAATATGCAGGGTAGTAGTTCGCTCAAGGAGAAAAGGGTTTCAAGGATCGAAAAATTGATAGCAAAATAGCAAGCTCTTCCAGAAAATAACTAAAGATGCCCTTTCCTTCGAGTATTTCGTGGAAGTAGAAAATTATCGAGTGGGAATTGACACAAGGCATAATGCCCGAACCTCATCAAAGGACTGCGCAGAAAGGTCTCAATCATAGAAGAAAACCCTCCATTTTGAAGAAGCAAGTCAAAGAGCATGTGGTGGATCAGCTACAAGGCAGAGAAGGCATAATGAAAATCGAAGATACAACTTCCCTTTATAACAACCCTTCTGAGGTGACAAAAGAGAAAGATATCCACCATACTAAGGAGGAAGAACCTATTGGAGCTCAAAATTGCACCCTACCCTGAGTTATAGACAACCAAAGATTTTGAGGCAACATGGAATTGTCTCCAAGTTGTGGGACTTGAACCGAGACAAACCTCCAAAGAAGGTTGGTTCCTCTACCTATTCCCAATGCTAAACTACTCCTAGAAAATGAAATACAACTAACTCTACTCTATCATTCCAAGGGACCAAGGTGAGAAGGAGATGCATAAACTGAAATCATAATCTAAAAAGAGGTGATAACACCAAAAAGAGGGGGAAAGATACTCTTAGATGAGTGAAAATGGGAAAAAAATGGAGAGGGCATATGTGAGAGCCACGGTCCAAAACAACATTCAAATGATCATTTCCATGGAGCAGAACAAATTCAAACCCTACAAGGAGAACTAAGTATGCACAATATACCTGCAGATGCAATGAAAGGCAAGAAAATGCAATAGAACACAGCTAGGGCAGAAGAAAGCCACAAAACAAGTAATTTTATTTCTTCAAATATGCACAATCCATTACATTGAGGGAGAAAAGCAAGGATCACCATGCAAGATGTCCAGATATGAAGCCTGCAACTCAAAGTCCACACTTGTAGAAGGTTGTAACAACATTACAAGAGGGTCCAACCCAAGAGTTTCTAGCCTTACAAATGAACATCTTTTTACATTTTATAGAGAATGGGAAAGAGAAAGAAGAGGGGAAAAACTTGGATTCCTCCTTCCACACACCAACAACCTGCATTAAATATCTAGAAAGGGGCATGGGCAGCCTGCCAAGGTCATTCCTCCATGATGTCTTTCTTGTAGAAGAAGAAATGAGCACCATACCTCATCAAATCTAATTTCTTAGCTCCTTGGGACGGTATCTTTTAATACTAAGAATGTTTTCTTCCTTTTCTCCCACCTACTCTCACCTAACTCAAGATTTTTTGGTTCTGTGGTGTAGAGCATTAAAAGACTTTTCTAATGATATTAAATTTGTCTAATTTGGAGCATTTGGGTGAAAGTTATGGCCATGCGGGTCCAGGGGGTGCGGAGGAACACAGTGTAATGTTCCCTTTTTCGAATTAATCGGCAATAAAGGATTCCTAAGCAAGTGATGGTTGAACAATGGGGATCATGGATTATATTTCAGATTTCATCGTTTATATTCATGTTTTATTTTTGTATTTCCCCTCTTAATGAGGTCGGTTGGGTTTAGTGCCTTTAATAAGGCTTAATGAAATATTATAATGGCTCCTTAGAGGTCGGATTTTCTTTTATGAGTCTTGGCGCCAAAAGGAGGATATAAAAGAAGATTAGAGGCATCATTTGCATCTAGACTTTGGCTGTAATGTCCCTTTTTCCCCTTTGAGAGCAGACAATTGGTATTCTTACCATCCCTTCTTCTTAGCAAAAAAGAAGAAATAAAGGAGAAGACACTTGAGCATAATTTTAATATATTTTATCTAATATTAATATGTTTTCTTTAGTGTTCTTTTGTTTTATACAGGTCGGCTGGGTTTAATGAATAAATAGAAGCTGATGAAGAAAAAGAAACCACTTTAAAGGGTCGGCCTTGCCTAAAGGAGTTTTCGCGCCAAAGTGGAGCCATAAAAAGAGAAAAGGGAGAACATTTGCGGGTTAGCTTGGCGAATTTACTCTATACTTGGCATAAGGGGCTGATTGCTCTTAAGTCATCCACTTAGGGACGAAAACCCTCATGTGAGGTCTCTTGAAGGACAGAAACCCTTCATTGGACTTGGGTGAAGGATGGAAACCCTTCATCATCTCTTTAAATTGAAGAAGGAAGTTAATTTGAAGACATACTTGACATTTCCAGCCTTGAATCTATTTTTCTAGGGTGAAGTGACCTACTTAGAGTAGGGTTTGGATACTTTGGCAAAGATTTCCGTGAATCTGGTTTGGTATTCTTATTTGCTATATTTTAAAAGGCCGGAATCCTAAGTTTCATAATTTTTGGAGGTTTCTATATCTACTTTTCATAATTATTCCATGGCTGCAATTTCCAGTGATTATTTAGTCTTCCAGCAGTGTATTTTCAGTTGTGGTTGATGATATTTGTTTCTAAAAATCATAAAAAGTACATAAAAATATTGGCAAGTTGTTTGAGTATGATTTATGGTATTTTTGGCATCATTTTGAGCTAAAGTAAGTTGTTGGTTTTGGTCTATTTATTGCTGCAATTTCCAGATTCAGATTTGCATTTAAAATATTTGATAAAACCCTCAAAAGGGTTATTACATTGGCGCATTTCTTCTTATTGGAGCAACGTGAGCTTAGAGCTGTTTGTTCTTGCATTTGGGGACGAAAACCTCCTGATGCAACTTGCCTAGAAGGACGAAAAACCCTTCTAGAGGTTAAGGGAATGATGAAAACCCTTCTCCTTGGCTTCGGATCAATTTTAGAGGCTACTTTGGAGAGATACTTGTCATTTCTAGCTTGTGATTGATTTATTTAGGGTGGAGCGACCTACCTTGGGTAGGGTTTTGAACATTTGGTGAAATATTTGAGAAATATGGATTGATAATCTGATTTGTAATATTTTCTAAGGCCGGAATCTGAAGTTTGGTGATTTTGGGGGTTTCTATGCCCTAGATCTATAATTTTCTTGTGGCTGCAATATTTAGTTCATAATTAAATTTTAGCAGTGAGTTCTTCAGTATTGCTTTGTGTTTTAAGCTTTTAATATTCCATAAAATACATGTAAAATTGTGGCAAGTGGTTTCAAGATGTTTTATGGTGTTTTTTGGCATATTTCATGGTAGATATAATCACTGATTTTGCATTAACAATCCGCTGCAATATAAAATTCAGATCTGCATTTTGTGTGTGTGGTTAAAACCCTTGAAAGGGTCATTATAGTGGTATCAGAGGACAAATATTCAAAGGACCTAGGGTTTTAATGGAAGATTCCAAGTTTGAAGAATTGAGGGCACGGTTGAACCATATCACATCAAAAGAAAGAAATAATGTTGCATGGAAGGGTAAGATCTCTAATTTTGATGGCACTAACAAACTACCAGTGAAATCATGGTTGTCGGAATTGGAGGCATACTTGCAATCAAACCCTATGTGTGTAGAGGATGTCGTTGAATTCATCCCTTGTCAGTTGGAAGGGATAACAAGAGATTGGTGGTACCGTGTGATAGAAACCCAAGGAGAGGAATCGGTTTGCTTCTTTAATGATTTCAGTCAAGAGATCATGGAAAGATTCGATGTGCAAACTTGCAAGGATGACCAAGGTAAAATTTCATTGGTATTTAATAATATTCCTTTGGTTTCTCATGATTGTATGTGGCAAAGTGTTGAAAAAAACTCAGATTTGCATAAAGTTGATAAGGATGATGTGGGGGGCAAGTTTGTTTCAGAAAAGAGTACACTTCCAGTTGCCCTTGATCATGATCAATTCACCGAAAATTCCCAAACAATAGTTCATGATGGGTTGATTGAGGGAGTTCACGCCATGGAAGGAAGCTACGAAGAGTTCCCAAGTATGTGCCAACAAGATTTGGTGATTGGGATTCACTTACCGAAAGATAATAGCGACATTCAGCTTGTTGGTCTACACAAAATTACACCCCATATGAAGTAAAAGGATGAGGTTGGTATCTCAAGCCCAAGCCATGAGGATGATACTTACATGTGTGGACAAAGTACGGATGATTGCATGGCAAAAGTAGCTTCATTTGTTGAAGATAAGTGGCTTCAAGGAGGGCATAGTATCAAAAGGAGAAACACATTGGATAGCATAACATGGGTGGATAGCCCACGGATTGGTATGTACACTTTTCGGATTATTGTTTCCATCTTTGCATTTATTGGGACATTTCTTGAGCAATGATAGGAGGATACTAAAGGAAATGTTAAGCTTGCAAGTTCCTAATGGCACGCACATGAAGAAATGAGATCCGGGTGATCCTAAAGGAGAATTGGTGAGAAGCTTCCCCCTTCAAAAACTATGGTATGTTTGAAAAAATAATCAATTCATTCTTTCATTTGATTCATATGTCAGCTGTTATATATGTGCCTAGAAAGGAATTTTGGGATCATAATGATGAAGGCATCAAAGACAACTCACCCAAATTGATAAGGGCAAAGAGAGAAAGATTTTCTCCATGATAGACCGAGGATCACAATAGGTGGAGCTACTGATCTGTACCTAACAACAGTAAAAATAAGATCATTGGAGGGAAATCTCAGCCCTATGGAAGCTCAAGAACATGGGAGAATTGTCAAGCAAGCATCAAGCAAAGAAGAAGGTAAAAGACTTTTGGTTGTTCATGATATCCTTTTGTTTTTTAGTTGCATATGGCAAGGTACAAAAGGATTTTGGAGCATAAGCACAAAGATATAAAGAAGAATGAGGAGCTAGAGAATGAAGAGGATGTTGAAAGGGTTCCATGCATTGTTCACGTGAAGAGACTAAAAGATATGGTGAAGGTAAGCAGCCCTGGACTTAGGAACAAGTCAAGGTATGATGACATTTTATCTTCCTTTATATCACTGCCATATTCATATCATGATGGCAAGATTGTTGAGCATCACATGTCATGTTTGAGTGATGTTGTTGTGACAAAAAGAGATGAACATTTTAAGATCAGCTTAAGTCCTTCAAATTCATTGCTTACAACATGTCAATTTATGGGTCAACATGAGAGGTATGCTAGACAAATGGCTATGGTTTGTAACATAAGTATGGAGAACATTATTTTCAGGTCTCACTTCATCATACTTGTTGATTGGCACAAGGAGGCAGCCATAATGAAAGATAATTTTCAGATTTTCAAGGCATTATGGGTCGCCATTGAAGTACTCTCAGCTATGGTCACTTCAATTGGGAGTGATATGCATATTTTCAAGCACAGATTGAGCAATTCGAAGAGGTTACGTACAGCAGTTGATATTTATCCTAGAAATCAAGTTTTAGTGTTCCAAACACTCCACTTGGGGCAACCAAAAGGTCTTCTATAACAAAGTAATTTTTTTATTCATCAATTTCAAGACACACTTGTTTGTTGCTTCCTCATTTGTGTGTTAAAGCTGATTATTGTGGGAAAATGGAAAATAGTATGGTGTGCATTTCAGAGTATCATAGGACAACCCATTTACAAAATATAGAAGTGCCACAAATGCATTATGTTTTGTTGCTTGGGGTCATGATTTGGGTTCCAAAGACCCAACCAATCA